>JAPKLY010000649.1:109845-204183 GCA_026898435.1 Prunella vulgaris | reverse complement strand
CTTTTGAGGCATCATAGCCTAACCCAGCTTTAGCACCATCGGTCAGCAGAGAGAAACTTGTTAACTCATCAACCACTTGGGAAGATGTGTGTAACTTCTTCAGCTTTTCCTCAAGGCGCACATTTTCTCTTTTCAGGGCCTCAAGCTCAGTGGTGTATTGAAGCACTTTCTTCTGATGAACATTCTCTTTTGAGATCAGTTCAAGATCCCAAGCAGTTTGCTCAGCACTAAGGCGAGCTTGCCACTCAGTTTCAAACATCCCTCTCAGAGCAATTCGCTCAATCATCTGCTGTTCCTGAGCGAGGAACAAATCAGTGTCACGAGTCTCAATCAACGAGCTGATTATAGCATTCAGTCTTTCAACCGCCACTGGAGTTTCAACATGCCTATTCTGGGCATGAAGCAACTCTTCCTGGAGGTTGACTAACCTCAGTACTTCCTCAGTATCTCTCATTTTGAGAGACTCAGTTAACCGATCATTCTCCCCACTCAGTCGTGCATTCACATCCACTGTGTGAATATGAGTCTCCTGCAGCCTTGAGAAATCAACCATCAATTGCTCAAGGGTGAGCTGAAGGTCGAGATCCCTTGCTGAATCTGAGCTAAGCTCAGGTGCGTGATCAGGGAAAGATGTAGAGGAACATACCTCATCATCTGCCATAAGGAAGAGATCATCATACTCCTCATCGGAGAAGAGTTCAGGGATCGGCGTCCTGGGCCATCTGAATCTGAGGAATCCTCAGCAACCAATGCTCTCCGATCTTCTCCTGATAATCTGAGCTCCGGACAATCATACTGATAATGTCTGGTCTTCTTGTAGTGGTAACACTGATCTACATCAGAAATACCCGGTTTGTCAGTGTACCTTTTATCAGATGACTCCCTCCTGCTCCCTGATGATCGTTCAGGTTTGGAGCTGGATCTTCTGGGATCAGCATCATCTCTCCTTGAGCTTTTCTCATATCTGTGCCGCTCAGGCTCGTCTCTCTTGGAATCTGAACCCCTCCTCTCTTCCCTCCGGGGGCTCGATCTTCTGGGGCTGGAATACCTGCGGTCACGATTGTCAGTATAAAATTTCTTATACCTTCCGAAATGAGAGTTCAGCTTCTTGAATCTACGTGCCATCAGGCTGTACTCCAGGGCTAGCTCATCCTTGTTCATCTCTCTCAACGATTTCGAGCCAGATCCAGCCTCAGGCTCAGGAGTTGCTTTAAGAACCGCACTCTTTTCCTTTTCAGGTGTCTTCTCCTCACTTACATCCTCACTGACAACACCTTTCTCTTCCTCTTATCGAGGTCAAATTCCAGAAGAGGAGAGACAATGCTGATCCCAGAAGATCCAGCTCCAAGCCTGAAAGATCATCAGGGAGCCGGAGGGAATCGTCAGATAAGAGGTACACTGACAAAACATTTGCTAGTGATGTAGATCAGTGTTACCATTGCAAGATGACCGGACATTATCAGTATGATTGTCCGGAGCTCAGTACTCGAGAGAGAGAAGATCGGAGAGCCAAGAGAGAGCTCAGCGCATCAGACCAGAGAGCAATGCTTGCTGAGGATTCCTCAGATTCAGATGGCCCAGGACGCCGGTCCCTTGAACTCTTCTCCAATGAGGAGTATGATGATCTCTGCCTGATGGCAGATGATGAGGTATATTCTTCTGCCTCTTCTCCTGATCACGCACATGAGCTTAGCTCAGACTCAGCAGGAGAACTCGACCTTCAGCTCACCTTAGAGCAATTGATGGTTGATATCTCGAGGCTGCAGGAGACTCATACTCACACAATGGATGTGAATGCACAACTGAGTGGGGAGAACGATCGGTTAACTGAGTCTCTCAGAGTGAGAGATACTGAGGAGGCCCTCAGATTAGTAAATCTTCATGAAGTGTTGCTTCATGCTCGGAATAAGCATGATGAACTCCACTGGAGGTTGAAAGACTGAAAGGTGTAATCAGCTCACTGATTGAGACTCGTGACAATGATTTGTTCCTCGCTCAGGAACAGTTGATGATTGAGCGAATTGCTTTGAGAGAGATGTTCAAAACTGAGTGGTAAGCTCGCCTTTGTGCTGAGCAAACTGCTTGGGATCTTGAGCTGATCTCAAAGGAGAATGCTCATGAAAAATTGGTGCTTCAGTACACCAGAGATTGAGGCCCTGAAAGAGGCAAATGGGCACCTTGAGGAAAAGCTGAAGAAGTTACAAAAGTGGCAAATGGGCACCCAAGTGGTTGATGAGTTAACAAGTTTCTCTCAGCTGACCGATGGTGCTAAAGCTGGGTTAGGCTATGATGCCTCAAAAGACCCAAAGGGCAAGAAGAAGAGAGGTGCTTCAGGGAGCAACTCTCAGAAGAAGTTTGTCCCTGCCCAAACTGATTACAAGAGCCCTAGTATTGCTCATCAGGATAAAGACAAAGGGAAGGAGAAAGTGCCTGCTGAACCTGTCAGGTAAAGGACTGAGGAACCAAGGGAAAGGCCAAGGCTCCTCATCCAGAGCCGAGGAAGAAGGACCAAGGAAACTCCAACGCTCAGCCTAGGAATCCTCAGGCTGGAAAGAACTCAGCCCCAAGTACTTCTCAGGCTCAGCCTAGAAATACTCAAGGTGGAAGGAATTCCGGTCAGGGGAGGCCTCAGACTAGGCCAAGGGCTATTAAGGTCCAGAAGCCTCAGACAGGGGACAGGGCCCATCAGGAGCGTCCCAATCCTAAGAGGAGAAGGACAAACCAAATGGCCCCTGAAAGGAAACGGAGACCTGACTCCGATAACACTCTGGCCAGACCTCAAGTGCCTAGAGGTCAGGCCCGAGCTGTTCCTTCTCAGGACAGACAGCAGCCCAATGCACCCAGGCCAAGGAGGAACAGGAGGCCCGCCCCCAGGAATCATTCCAGGGCTCCTGAGACTCAGGCTGACGCCCATACACCCTAAACTTCCCTGGCACAAAGGAAGAAGAGGACAGTGTATGTTGATGTTACTGGGAGACAGGTTTACACTTCTGATCCCATCAGAATTGAAACAAATTTGGATCCCGAAGGGTATGGCTGACTCTGTAGGACCCAATACTAGATGGGTATCTGAGGCCTGATTCTTTTCAGGTCGCTGTGGGCTACAAGAAGAAGAAGGAGGATCTGATGAAGGACTGGTACTTGGACTCAGGGTGTTCCAGGCACATGACCGGATTTCAAGATCTCCTTCAGGACTATGTAGCTCAGGAAGGCCCGCAGGTAACCTTTGGTGATAACTCTAAGGGTTTCACCAGAGGATTCAGTACCCTTGTTGTTGGTTATGTGAAAGTGCTTAATGTATCCTATGTTGAGGGTCTTAGGCATAACCTGCTTTCGGTCAGTCAGTTTTGTGACCGTGGTTATAGTGTAGAGTTTACATTTAACATATGTCTTGTGAAAGACAAATCTACACTGCAGGTTCTGATTACAGGTGTCAGGAGAGGAAATGTTTATTTTGCTGACTTTAAGAGCAGCTCTCCTGAAACTTGTTTGGTCGCTAAGAGCTCATCTGAGCTCAGTTGGCTCTGGCATAAATGCCTGAGTCACTTAAACTTCAGGATTATTAACAAAATCTCTCGATTTTCTCTTGTAGAGGGTTTACCTAATGAAGTTTTTAACAAAGACCACGTGTGCGGAGCATGTCAGGAAGGCAAGCAAACAAAAGTTTCATTCAAAGAGAAAGATGCATTCTCAACCGACAGAGTGCTTCAGCTCCTGCACATGGATCTCTTTGGTCCGATTACTCCTGTCAGTATGAATGGTAGGAAAAATACCCTTATTGTTGTTGATGATTATTCCAGGTACACATGGGCTATTTTCTTGCTGAACAAGAAGGAGACTCAGGTCAAGCTTCCAGAGTTACTCAAGAAATTGCGTACTGAACAGGGTCAGAGCATTGTTAGGATCAGATCAGATCGGGGGACTGAGTTTATTAACTCAATTATAACTGATTTTTGTACTTACCTTGGTATTGCTCATGAGACTTCTGCAGCCAGGACCCCTCAGCAGAATGGGGTAGCTAAGAAGAAACCAGACCCTGAAAGAAGCTGCCAGGACCATGTTGGCTGAGTCAGGACTACCCAAGAAGTACTGGGCTGAAGCAATCAATACTGCTTGCTACACTCAGAACTCATCTATGCTGAACAAACAACATGCTCAGACACCATATGAAACTTGGAATAAAAGGATGCCTCGCATCTCCTATTTCCATATTTTTGGGTGTAAGTGTTTCATCATGAACAATGGGAAAGACCAGCTTAAAGCCTTTGATAGCAAGTCTGATGAGGGAGTTTTCTTAGGATACTCCTCAGTCAGCAAAGCTTTCAGGGTGTATAACTGTCGGACCCTTTGTGTGGAAGAAACACCTCATATTGTGTTTGATGAGACTGCATTAGTGCGTAGAAAAAAGGTTCCGAGTCCTAACACTGAGGGGGTTACCAAGAGGGTGACAAGACGGAGCCTGAAGAATCCTGAGTTCAAGATCAAAATGATGAATGCTCCCAAAGGATGGGATGATGATGATGATCAGGATGGACCTCAGGCCAACCCTCAGCAAGCCCCAGCATCGGAGAATATTGAGTCTCAGACGGAGGCACATACTCAACCTGAGGTACGTACTATCGGTAATGATGCTTCTGCACCTGAGAGAGTTACTGAGTCCAACTCAGTAGGGGGAACAAATGTCCCTGATATTGGCCAACCCTCAGGAAATAGCTCAGTATCCCCTGTTCTTGCTCGTTCCGCTTCTCTGCCTATTATTGTCGAGACTAACATTTCAGGTTCAGGAGAGGGAACATCAGCAGCTCCCAGTGTAGCCTTCAGCAGAAGACGGTGGCTAGATGATCACTCATTGGCTGATATCATTGGTGATGTCAATGGGGGATTCAGGATGAGGTTGTCTTTTAGTGAGAGTGCTATGTTTTGTTGCTTCTTGAGTGATCAGGAACCAAAGAGTATAGAAGAAGCTCTTGCTGACCCCAACTGGATCCTAGCCATGCAGGATGAGCTCAATCAGTTTGAGGGGAATCAGGTTTGGGAGTTAGTTGAGAGACCTAGGCGTCAACATGTTATTGGAACCAAGTGGGTCTTCAAGAACAAGAGGAATGAGAAGAATGTTGTTGTGAGGAACAAGGCCAGAATGGTGGCTAAGGGTTACTCTCAGGCCGAAGGAATCGACTATTATGAGACCTTTGCTCCAGTTGCAAGATTGGAAGCAATAAGGTTGTTCTTAGCTTATGCAACATTCAAGAAGTTCAAAGTGTATCAGATGGATGTAAAGAGTGCTTTTCTGAATGGTGTACTGAACGAGGAGGTTTATGTTGAGCAACCTCCAGGGTTCGAAGTTGGAAACAAAGTTTATCACCTGAAGAAAGCCCTTTATGGCATGAAACAACCCCCAGGGCCTAGTATGATACACTCTCCCAGTTCTTGATAGACCACGGGTTCGTGAAAGGAACAGTGGACAGGACTCTCTTCAGGATATCCGAAGGGGAAGACATTCTCTTGGTTCAGATTTATGTGGATGACATAATATTTGGATCACCTAACCTGAAGCTTTGTGAGAAATTCTCAAAGCTGATGACGGGGAAGTTTGAGATGTCATTGATAGGAGAAATGAACTTCTTCTTAGGTCTTCAGGTCAGGCAATCTGACTCCGGAATCTTTATAAATCAGTCCAAGTATGCGAGGGACTTGATTCAGAAGTTTGGAGTTCAGACCAGAAAAGTCTCACGTATTCCCATGAACACAAATGAGAAGCTGGATCCTGACAAGGAGGGGACCTCAGTGAATTAGACTGAATATACGGCACTGATAGGATCCTTATTGTACCTGACTGCAAGTCATCTTGACATCACATATGTAGTCGGAGTTTGTGCAAGGTATCAGTCTGATCCAAAGAAGAGTCATCTAGAGAGTGCCAAAAAGATACTGAAATACCTGAAGGGTACAGTCAATTTAGGACTTTGGTATCCCTCTGATGGCAACCTAGAACTGACTGAGTTTTCTGATGCTGATTATGGAGGCTGTAGGATTGATAGGAAATCAACTACAGGCACATGTCAGTTTCTAGGGAGTAAACTGATCTCTTGGTTTTCTAAGAAGCAAACCAGGGTTGCAACGTCTACTACTGAGGCTGAGTATATGGCGGCAGGCAGTTGTTGCTCCCAGATCCTTTGGTTGAAGCAACAACTGAGACACTACCAAATAGAGGCCACTGATGTCCCAATTTATTGTGACAATAATAGTGCCATTGCCATATCCCAAAACCTAGTCTTCACACGAGGTGTAAGCATGTAGACATCAGGCATCACTTCATAAGAGATCATGTTGAGAAGAAGGATATAAGGATGGAGAGGGTCCCTACTGACGAGCAGAGAGCTGACATCCTGACAAAGGCTTTGCCTGATACCAGGTTTGTTGAGTTGTCAGTAGAGTTAGGACTTCTTGACCCAGGTTTAGAAGGTTCAGTATGAATCTCAGTTCAGGACTGAACAAGGTGGTTAGGAGGGATGACTAACTCAGGATTAGGTTGCAGATAGATAGATGGATGGCTTTCAGGGGGAACAGACATCAGATTTGGAAATTCAGGATCAGAATAGAGTTAGGTTCAGGACACAGAGCTAAGGGCTTGTCACCCTGACCAGTCTCAGAGGTATCAGTCAGGTTTCTATATCTAAATGACTGGTATGTATTATTGGACCTTTACTTTAATTATGACTTGCCTGCATCTTTTCTGATCATATCTGACACTACATCAATCACAGGATTTTTAACTCTCATCCCAGCCATTCACTTATTATTCAGTTTGTTGGTCCCAAAGGCAGGTTTTGGAATAAGAAGACCCTAAGTCAAGTCTAGAAGGGGGCGTTGAATAGACTTAAGGGTTTTCAAAACCTTTTTCAAATTTTTAGGCTAATTTTAAAAACAGCAGACAACTTGGAAATCATCTGGTTTTGAAAATTGTGCACTGTGTATTTTGAGTGCGGAAACGTTTTTGATGAAAACCTGTTTTAGAGAGATGTGCACAAATAAGAACAGAAAGTAGAGAACACGAGACACAGAAATTTATAGTGGTTCGGACGAATGTCCTACTCCACTCTCCACAATCCAACTGGACTTGTGGGGCTCTCCACTAACTTTTCTCACTCACTCACTCACTAACTTCGAGAGTCAACCTCTCTTACAATCAGTCAAAAGTTTTAATGTCTATCGACTTCTAACAGCTTCTACAAAGCTTTACAAAAGATTAATGTGAAAGAATGATTGAGTGCGAGTAGTGATTTTGACAGAGTTTTGGCATGCTTAAACGCGTGTTGAATCGATCCATGAAATCATCATTGGCACTCTAATTTATATGGTCAAATAACTAGCCGTTGAAGTTGGCTCGAAATCTGACATCCTATAAATTCGGAATTAATCAATCATGAGGATTGATTTAATTTCCTTCCTGATTCCCAGAAGTCTTCGTGATCTTCAATCAATCAAGTTTGTCCCCTTGATTGATTGATCTTCAATTCTTGGAATCCCTTCTTTGTCGCAAGTCAACCCTGGATGTGATTCCGAAGAATCTGGGCGGAGCACAAGACTTCAGCTGATTTGTCTCCTAGCTGGTGTATCAGTTCTGCCGATACTTGGACCTCAGCTAGTGTGCAAGTCTGCTGATGCACCTCAGGTGATATCTTCGACCTCAGCTGATGTGCTAGACTGCTGGTGCACCTCAGCTGGTCTCTGAACTTTATTTGGGATACGATCCTTAGTCCTTGTCTTATCTGCGACGTGCTCAGCTGATCTGACTCCTCTGCTGATCTACTCCAGGTACTCTGATGTCAGCTGCTCAAGTCTTCCATCTTCTGGAATCTGTTAAGTCTTTAAGGTCTTAGCTGATCTTCTTCTCTATGATAGCTTCGAATCTTCTAGGCTGCAAGGTAGATGCCCCCTTACTAAAACCTATTTAATCCAAACTAATCATCAGCTGACTAACATGTTCAGCTGGTCCTATTACAAGCTGATTGGTTTATTATATCATCAAAACTTCTAACAAGAATATCCTAACAAATACCCCCTTTTTGATGATATCAAAACCAACTCAGCTGATCTCAAAACATAAACATATTTAATCAAGATCAACATAGGACAGAAAATAAGATCTTTAGATAAGAACTTTCAGACAGAAAGTAAAGATCAACTGTCAACATGAAGTTATCTGGAAAGCATAAACTTCATTAATCGAAATAAGGAGTTACAAAAGATGAGAAACCTGACCTCAGCTGACTCAGCTGGTCTATTACATTACCAACGATTTCCTGTTGTCCATAGGCAGATGCATCCAGTCAAGGAACCTCTTCTCAATGGCTTTCAGAGTAGAGGCGGAAGGGTTGAGAGAAAACGAGTAACCATCTGCAACCAGATCTTCCTAATCTCTACCCAGTCGACATTTCCACTCTCATCAGTTGGTGTGGGAAAGTACTCCAGTTCTGGCAGTTCAGTTGTACGTCCACTCTGAGCATTATTTCAGAGACAGCCTTGAAGAAGATCGGAAAGTGTTCCTCCAACCATGCTCTAAACTCAGCATTCTTCTCCCTTTCTCCCCTTGTATCTTCTCCTCTGAGCACATAGAATTGGATAAAGGCCCTTGCCTTTATTGTCTTCCACTTGTCAATCTGGTCAGGTGACATATCCTTGTATAATATATCTATCGGACCATCCACAAGAGGATCATTGGGATCTCTAACATACTTTCCACCCTTCTTCATTCTGGACTGAGGTAGTTTACCTTCTTTCTTCAACCTCCTCTAATATCTCCTCTCCAGTTGATCATTCATCTCTCTTTCATGTCTCTTATTTCTCTGCTCTGGAATTTCCTTCTCAGCAAGCTGCAGTTCCTTGGCAAGCTTCTCATCAAGCTCAGCGTTCATAACCCATTTCTGCTTTTCCCTAGCTTCAGCAACCTCCTCTTGCCTCTGCATAGCTTCAGCTATCTTCTGATCTCTCAGCTCTTGAGGTTTCTACTGGGCAATCTTTCTCTCATTGATATAATATTCCACATTCTGGATTCTGGCAGATAGAATGCCATTATTGTCTACCAGCATATCCTTCAGTAGGGCCATCTCAGCTTTCAAACTTGCAGTCTCAGCTTGCAGGGCAGCAATATTTGCTGAGTTCTTCTCTTCCCCCTTTTTGATATCATCAAAAGCAGACGAAGAGGGAAAGGAAGTGGGAAGCTTATCAACAGCAGCTTTGAGGTCTGCTTGGCCATCTTTACACTCTGCTACCTCTTTCTCAAGGTTAAAGGTCAGCAGCCTTATCTTCTCAGACTCATCCGAGAAAGAAGCATTTGCATCATCAAGAAAAGCCTTAGCCGTTTGCTCAATCCTCTTCCAAGAGAAGAAGAGCTCCTTTCTCGTAACATACAGGCCGTCTTCAAGAGCATCCCGTAGCTTGTTTCTGTGGTCCAGCAGAACTTGGTGGACATGCTGCTCAATAAGAAATGGAGCAGCACACTTGGCCGCCAGCAGAGTGGCCTTGACCTCCCTGATATGATCATCAAACTACTCTTTCATTGTATTTAAAATATCAGTAGTCACCTGGTCAACATGAGATATGGAGAAGTCCTCTGCTGGAGGGATGAACTCATAAGCTACCATTTCTAGGCAATCCAGGGTTACTCCATCTTTGAGCAGAAGAGCCCGAGCCACCTTACAAAGACCTTCTAGAGAGGTCAGCTGGGATGGTGCCTTAACCTCCAAAGCATCCATCAGAATCTCTTCCCAGGCGGTGAAGGCAGCTTCACCCATCTCCTTCAGCAGCTCTATGAAGAAGGTAGCAGGACCTTCTCTAGCTTGAGCCCATGCAAGGCCATCAGCCAGCAGATCTTGATGGGCTGGATAGTGAGTTAATTCCGGAATGTAGAAGGCAATATAGGCATGAGCAGTGATAATCATGCCACGTTCGAGAGGCCCTTTGGAGCGGAGGTGGGATAGTCTGGCTTGTTGGGCAAGTTCAGTGGGGGAGTTGGGGTTGTCAAGGTCGATGGGTTCAGGCTAAGAGGGTTGGGGGTCAGCTGCTGGCTCAGCAAAGGCAGCTACCTCCTCTGGTTCATTGCCCACTGGGATTTGTGGAGGTGAGGGGTCAACTGGTGGTGAAGGTGGGGTAGAGGAGCGAGGGATTTGGGATTCATGGTGTGATTGGGAGTGTGATGAAGTGTGTGGGGAATCAGATGAGGGAGTTGGTTGGGCTGACCTGATAGGAGAGGCTGCTATGGGTGTATCTGCTGATGATGCCTTTTTTGATGAATGAATCACCTCTGTTTCAGCAATCGATGGCTCTGCTGACTCCTCCTCGTCTGACTCCTCCTCTTCTCCATCAGAGTCAGAGATAGTCTTCTCCTCTGAACCAGTCCCCTCGGCTGATACCTCCTCAGCTGACTCCTCCTTTGCATCAGAGGGCTCAACAACCAGCAGAGTGGCTTTTGCAGCTGATGAGGTAGCAGCTGGAGACTTCTTCTTCAAACTGCTCAAAGGAGCAGTATCATCCTCGTTATCATCTTCATCAAAGGACAACTTCCTTTGAACTGGGGTAACGTCCCTCTTGGACTTCTTACTCTTCTTACTCCCTCCAGCGGGCTTTGAAGCCTTCCTCTTCTGCTTCCTACCAGTACCAGCAGAAGACCCTGGAGCAACAGCTGCTGGATCAGTTGTCGAATCTGAATCAGCATCTCCAATGACCTCCCCTCTCAGGAACTTTGGATGATTGTAATCGACAATCCACTCCTTATCCCATTTGTGCTCTAGCATCAGATGTCTCAAGATTATGGTAATCTTGGTGGCCATAGAACATTTGGACTTCAGACTGTACATCTGCTGATCGTTCACAACCTCAGCAACACATCTCTTGGACTCTTGCTCCAAGCGAAACCACAGCAGACTCACCCAATCTGCTGGAACTCCATCAAGAATGGTGCGAACCACACATAGGCGAAGTTTGGTCAAAGCATCCAAACTCCCCTGCTCTGCAATGACCTTGTTCACAACATCCATGAAAAACCGATACCATCTTCTCAGCATATTCTTCTTCAGTTTTGAGGTCTTGTTCCTCTGACTACTTCTTGCCATCATATGGAATGTGATCAAGTGTTCAGATTCCTTGTAGGTGTGGGGAAGAACACTGGTGGAGGAAAGCCCAAAGATTTCAGCAGCAACCTCTTTGGACAACACTATTGGCACACCATCCACAAGGGATCCAATAGAGTTAGCGCTGAACTGTGCCTTAAGCAAGAAATGAAAGGCATAGTAGTTCAGGGTCTTGTTGTGTGGAGGTGTCATCGAGACGAATGGCTGCAGATTTCAAGATTGAAGAATATCCAGAATCTCCTTGATCTCTAGAATCTGTGTCGTCTCAAAATCGACACACATCTCAGCGTACATCTTCTCTGGCATCTTCTTCATCGCTTCATCATCCATAACTTCAACACAAAGATTAAAAGCACAGAGCAATTTGTAGAAAAGAGAGAGTAGGGTAGATAGAAGAATAGTGGAGTGAAAAAGTTTTTAGAAGAAAGGCAAGAGGTTATTTATACAAATCGGGAGAGACGAGCAGTTTTTCCAAAATTAAAATCGATCAATTTTTATCGAAGATTGATATATTGCATCACATAAATCAAGGGTCCAGATTAAGTGACCTTTGAGAATTTTGGGGGTGATGTGTAAGTGTCAGGTTTTCAAAAATATTTTTGGCCGCCAAAAATTCCGCCTTTTGGTAAAAAGGTAATGATTAAAATCTTTTGTGATGTAATTTGGGCGGTGAGGAATTAATTACCACTGACACTTTATTTTGGAAAAAGTAATAAATCCCCAAATTTTCGAAAAGAAAAGATTTGACTGCCAATTTTCTAAAAATTAATTTTATAAATTAGGGATTTATCAGTGATTTTGAAAATATTTTATTTTTAAACAGATATTTTTAAAACATAAAAGGAGTATAGTTATCGAGTAGCTGACGTGGCACTATTGACTGATAAGAAAAGTCCTCTATAAAATCTTTTCTGCTCATCTGAGTCTTTTATGTCAGCTGAGGTGAAATGGCCTTGTCTGACTCTCATGACTTATACCTGAATCAAGTTAGAAATAACAAGATGGGGAAAGAACACGAAAGAATTAAAGAGGCATACCAGATCAGCTGATGTAGAGATCAGTTGACTACCTCAGCAGATTCCCCCTCAGCTGATTACCAGCTGACTACCTAGAAAACCTTTTTCTGCCTTTCTAAAGAACTACTCCTCCATCTATCAATCCTAACTCTGCTACTAATTCTCTGAATCTTACCTCTGCTAGAGGCTTGGTAAGAACATCTGCCCTCTGCTTCTCTGTGTGAATCTTCTCCATTCTGATGTCTCCCTTCTCAGCATGATCTCTAAGGAAATGATGTCTTATATCCACATGCTTACATCTGGTATGGAGAACTGGATTCTGAGTAATGGCTATTGCACTTGTGCTATCACAAAAGATGGGTATCTCTTTTGTGATCACATGGTAATCCCTCAGCTGTTGTCTGATCCAGAGCAGCTGAGAGGAGCAGCTACCGGTAGCCATGTACTCTACCTCTGTTGTAGAAGTAGCTACTGAGGTCTACTTCTTGGAGAACCAAGATATCAGCTTACTTCCTAGAAACTGACATGTGCCTGAAGTTGACTTCCTATCAATCTTACACCCTCCATAGTCAGAATCTGAATACCCACTCAGATGAAGGTTGTCGTCAGCTGGGTACCAGAGGCCTAGATTGTAAGTACCCTTCAAATACTTTACAATCTTCTTTGCTGCTTCCAGATGAGATTTCTTGGGGTTTACCTGAAATCTTGCACATACTCCTACTGCAAAGCTAATATCAGGTCTGCTGGCAGTAATATACAGTAGAGAACCAATAAGTCCTTTGTATTGTGTCTGATCCATTTTCTCACCAGCCTCATCTTGTTCCATGCTAAAGTTTGCCATCATTGGAATCTTAGCTTGGCTGATGAAGGTTATATTGGACATTTGCTTCACCTGAAGTCCAAGGAAATAGGTCATCTCCCCCATTATGGACATCTCAAATTTGCTTGTCATCAGTTTGCTGAACTAATCACACATCTGCTTGTTGGGGGAGTCGAAGATGATATCATCCACATAGATCTGCACCAAGAGGATATCATCTCCATCTTCCTTTCTGAACAAAGTCTTGTCTATCTTTCCTTTGCTGAATCCACTATCCAGCAGGAACTGTGATAGAGTATCATACCATGCTCTATGTGCCTGCTTTAGTCCATATAAAGCCTTATGCAACCTATAGACCTTGTTCCCAATCTCAAATCCTGGTGGTTGTTCCACATATACCTCTTCTGCCAGGATTCCATTCAAAAATGCTGATTTGACATCCATCTGATATACCTTGAACCCCTTGAAAACAGCATAGGCCAAAAACAATCTAATGGCTTCTACTCTAGCCACAGGAGCAAAAGTCTCATCATAGTCAATTCCCTCTGACTGTGAATACCCCTGGGCTACTAGCCTTGCATTGTTTCTCACTACAATATCATTTTCATCCTTCTTGTTCTTGAATACCCACTTAGTGCCTATGACCTTCTGATGTTTGGGCCTCTCCACTAGAGTCCAAACTTCTTGTCTTGCAATCTGGTTAAGCTCATCTTGCATAGCTACAATCCAGTTTGGATCTTCAAGAGCTTCATGGATATTCTTGGGTTCTATCAGAGACACATAACAGCTGAACTAAGCACCCAAGTTTAGCTTTATTTTGGTCTGAACACCTACACTTGGATCACCTACACTTGGATCACCTAAGATCTGCTCAGCTGGGAAATCAGACAACTTCTTCTTACCCCTTTGAGGTGCCATGGTCTGCTCCTCTTGGGACTTGTCTGATATTCCCCCTTGGTTAGTGTCAGGAGTCATTTGGCCATCATCTGGTACTGATGAGGGCTTATCCGCTGATTTAGGCTCATCATCTGAATCTGATTCAATCCTAGGTACTACTACCTTAATCAGATCAGGCTTATCTGACAGATTTAGCTGATCCAACTCATCTGCTAGCTTCTCTTTGCTGTACTCATGAACAAATTCAACAAAAACAACATGCGGTGTCTCTTCCACACAAAGAGAGACCTTATTAAAGACTCTATAAGCTTTGCTACTTCCAGAATATCCTAAGAATATTCCTTCAGCAACCTTAGCATCAAAAGTCTTTAACCTAGTCTTTCCATTGTTATGAATGAAACAACTACACCCAAAAAGGAGTCTTGCCATGCCTCTTGACTGGTAGACAACTATTTTGGATGTACCAAGCAGTGTTGATGGCTTCTGCCCAAAATCTTTGAGGAGTCTGATATTCAGCTAACATGGTCCTTACTGCCTCCTTGAGGTTTCTGTTCCTCCTCTCAGCCAATCCATTCAGCTGAGGGGTTCCCTGCAATAGTCAGAGACAACAGAGTTAAGAAACTCAGTAACTTTATCACTTCTGATTCTAACTATGCTGAGGTCCAGCTCCTTCTGAACTCTCTTGAACAACTCCAGCATCTTGACCATGGTCTCATTCTTCTTGAACAAGAACACTACCCAAGTGAATCTTGTGTAATCATCAACAACCACCAGTGTATACTTCCTTCCACTCAAGCTAAGAGGTGAGACTGGTCCAAACAAGTCCATGTGAAGTAGCTGGAGTGCTTTTGTGGTTGCAATACTCTGCACATCCTTGAATGAGGCTTTGGTCTGCTTCCCTTTCTGACAGGCATCACACTTCTGCTCAGATGCAAACACCTCATTTGGTAGTCCTCTAACGAGACCCTTCCTTGCAACTTTTTTGAGAGTCTTGAAGTTCAGATGACCTAATCTCTTGTGCCAGGGCCAGCTGATCTCTGAGGAGCTTTTAGCAATCAAGCATGAATCAGCTGGATAGCCTGCAAAATCTGTAAGATACATATTAACTCTTCTGAGGCCAGTTAGTAGCACCTGCGCATTTAGATCATTAATAACAAGGCAAGAGTTTTTAGAGAATCTCACTGAATATTCCTTATCACAAAATTGGGATACTGATAGAAGATTGTGCATCAGCCCATCTACATAGTAGACTTCTTCAACTCTTGTTCCTTTGATCAGCAGAGTACCAACTCCTCTGGTGACTCCAAAATTATTGTCACCGAACACAACTCTAGGCCCATCAAGCGTCACAAAGTCTTGGAGGAGAGGTTTTTCGAACGTCATATGCTTTGAACATCCGCTATCAATGTACCATACATGGCCCTTGGCTTTTTCTCTCTCTATTGGGCTAGAGTTTGCCTAAAATTAAAACTTAGGCTTTAGGTACCCTTTCTTTGGGTCCTGATTGGTTAGTTTCTACTTTCCGGATCCTTAGGTAGAGATCATCCTTATGAGGCTTAGGAGATCTCAACCTTCTACCATACTTGTCCACAAAGATCATCTCCCTCAGAGGATCTCTTCTGGGGCAATGACTGATTACAACAGGCTTGTAGCTGGGCTGCTCAAAAGGATAGTTTCGGCTTGAGCCTTGAAATGACTCATATACTTTAGCCTGTGAAGGCTTGCCTATTTTTGTTACGTTAAATGTAACTCAGGGCTGAGGTCTGGTTCGCTTGGGCTTACTCTGCTGAGATGACCCAGGCTTATCATACCTCTGCTGATTCTGCTGAGGCTTCCTTGTCTTAGCATTGCTATGAGTAGGATGCATCTTCTGGTCTTGAGACTTCTGAGCTTTGGACTTATGTTGGTTATCAGCAGGCTTCTGAGTTTTAATACTCCTCTGCTCTGCTGAAACCTTTTAATCTCCAACAGACTTCTGAGCTTTAGTGCTCTTCTGTTCAGCTGGGATATTTTCTGTCCCTCTGCTCTTTTGCCCTTCTGATCCAGATGCAGGCTCAGCTGGCCCTTTACCCTTCCGAGGATCCCTAATTAACCCACTGTCACCTTTCTTCTTCTTTTGTGGTTTGGGTTTAGGATAACCAAGACACTTTTGTCATTCAAAGTTTGTGAGGACTCAGCTATTTCAGACACGGCATTTTTTGTCTTAGTCAGCTGATCCACTTTTAGCTGAAGCTGCTGTGAATTTTTAATTATCAGTTCATTCTGCTTGAAGAGTTCATCGAACTTAGCTGTCAGCTTATTATGTTCTTCATTTCAGACAGTGTTCTCAGAAAGTAACTTATCTATCAGCTTCTCCGGTTCCTCACACTTTACTGTCAAGTCAGCAGACTTTTCAGCATGTGAGTCATAGGATACTACTGGTAGTCTGGCACTTTCCAGATCCTGTCTCAAACTCTGAACTTCAGCTTTAAGATAAGAGTTCTCTTCCAACTTAGAGCAAACTTTCAAGGAGGATTAGAGATCAGATAATAACTTGTGTATATCTGACTCCATAGAATAGGTAGAAGAGCAAGATGAGCTAACAGAGGGGTTAGGAGAATTTACCTCTTCCACCTTAGCCATAAGGCAGATATCTTCCTCTGATTCAAAATCAGATGAGGATGAGGATGAGCAGATGCCCTGCTTCTCCTCCTCTGCCAGTAGAGCTCTCTTGTCAGCAAATCTGCGATCTCTCTTGATCCTCTTCTCTTCTCTCTCCCTTAGTGTAAGCTGAGGACAATCATAGCTGAGATGCCCTGGCTTATTGCAAGAATAGCACACACCATCTCCTCCTCTCCTGGGACTTGGTTCCCTCCTTCTCTCTGGAGACTTGTATCTGGTCTCCTGATCATCTGATGGTCTTCTTGAATCAGATAACTTCTGGTACCTCCTGGAAGAATCACCCTTATTCTTCTTCCAATTGGATCTGTACTTCTGGAACTTGTTTGACATATTGTCAAACTTCTTGGTCAGCAAAGTATGTTGCTCCTTTAAGCTCATGTCCTCTGGAGTAGAGGACTTCTCTTGACTATCAGCTGCAGCAGAGAATTTAACATTCTTTGTAGCTGATGAAGTTGGGGTGTCATCTTCTTGGTCTTCTTCTTGGATATCAAACTCATGTGCCTTCAGATGAGATAATAGTGTATAATGAGTCATTTCAGATAAGTTCTTAGTCTCCTTGATCACAGTCACCTTCACTCTCCATCTAGGAGTAAGAGATCTCAATATTTTGTTATTGATCTCTTTCTCCGAGTAATCTTATCCTAGAGAACTTGCCTTATTCAAGATATTAGTCAACCTCATGTCAAGCTGATCAATTGACTCATCAGCTTTCATCTTGAAAGTGTCGAAAGTGTGAAGAACGGCTTGGAGCTTGTTCTCCTTTATTTGATCAGTCCCTTCACACATTAAGAAGTGTTTCTCCCACATCTCCTTAGCTGTCTTGTAGGTCTTGATCTTTTCAATGTATTCCTTTGACAATGTCTTGATTATTTCAGTTCTTGCCACTTGATCCAGATTGAAGATTTTTCTCTCAGCATCATTCAGTTCACTCTTCTTCTTCTCTGGCTTCCTTCTTTCACTGATCTCTGCTTCTGGAGTCTTGCCATCACTTACTCCTTCCCAGTAAAATTTGATAGGCCCTTCCTCCAGAACATCCAGCATCCTATCATGAATGGCTCCAAGATGATTCTCCATTCTGAATTTCCAGTATTCATAGTCCTTTATGGAGAATTCAGGAAGCTTCCTTATCTTGGATCCACTCTTCTTGTAAGAAGCCATATCTACAAGTGGTTAGATAAATTGCACACAAGTTATTCAAAAACGGTTTTCAGAGATCTGTCCAGGTGACCACCAAAAGCTTTCTCAGGCTGTGGTCTTTCGGACACACTGCTCTGATACCACTTGTTGGTCCCAAAGGTAGGTTTTGGAATAAGAAGACCCTAAGTCAAGTCTAGAAGGGGGGGGGGGGTTGAATAGACTTGAGGGTTTTCAAAACCTTTTTCAAATTTAGGCTAATTTTAAAAACAACAGACAACTTAGAAATCATCTGGTTTTGAAAATTGTGCACTGTGTATTTTGAGTGCGGAAACATTTTTGATCTAAACCTATTTTAGAGAGATGTGCACAAATAAGAACAGGAAGTAGAGAGCACGAGACACAGAAAATTATAGTGGTTCGAACGAATGTCCTACTCCACTCTCCACAATCCAACTGGACTTGTGGGGCTCTCCACTAACTTTCTGACTCACTCACTCACTAACTTCGAGAGTCAAACTCTCTTACAAACAATCAAAAGCTTTAATGGCTATCGACTTCTAACATCTTCTACAAAGCTTTACAAAAGATTAATGTGAAAGAATGATTGAGTGTGAGTAGTGATTTTGACAGAGTTTCGGCAAGCTTAAACGCGTGTTGAATCGATCCATGAAATCATCACTGGCACTCTAATTTATAGGGTCAAATAACTAGCCGTTGAAGTTGGCTCAAAATCTGAGATCCTATAAATTTGGAATTAATCAATCATGAGGATTGATTTAATTTCCTTCCTGATTCCCGGAAGTCTTCGTGATCTTCAATCAATCAAGTTTGTCCCCTTGATTGATTGATCTTCAATTCTGGGAATCCCTTCTTTGTCGCAAGTCAACCCTGGATGTGATTCTGAAGAATTTGGGCGGAGCACAAGACTTCAGCTGATTTGTCTCCTCTGCTGGTGTATCAATTTTGCTGATACTTGGACCTCAGCTAGTGTGCAAGTCTGCTGATGCACCTCAGCTGATATCTTCGACCTCAGCTGATGTGCTAGACTGCTGGTGCACCTTTCTGGTCTCTGAACTTTGTCTGGGATACGATCCTTGGTCCTTGTCTTGTCTACGACGTGCTCAGCTGATCTTCTGATATTAACTGATCTGACTCCTCTGCTGATCTACTCCAGGTACTCTGATGTTAGCTTCTCAAGTCTTTCGTCTTCTGGAATCTGCTAAGTCTTTAAGGCCTTAGCTAATCTTCTTCTCTATGATAGCTTCGAATCTTCTAGGCAGCAAGGTATATTCCCCCTTACTAAAACCTATCTAATCCTAACTAATCATCAGCTGACTAACATGTTCAGCTGGTCCTATTACAAGCTGATTGGTTTATTATATCATCAAAACTTCTAACAAGAATATCCTAACACAATTTTTATTTAATGTAAAATGCGTATTTATTTCAAACATTCCACTGACACGCATTAATGCAAGTGTGGGCGGGAACAGTTTTCCATAAAGTTTGAATTATTAACTTTGAAACTGAATTTGGTAAAGTTTTATTCCGGATATACCCCTTCATCTAATCCGTTGAATTTCAAAAGACTTTTCATAAAAAATGTCCATTAAAACTTAATCTTTGGGTATAAAAGGAATTCTTGTGCACATTTCATAATTTGCGCACTCATATTTTCTTAACCCACACAATCTGTAATCTATTTTTCTTGCAAACTTCTGCATCCATGGCTTCTTCCGCTGCTCAATCCCTTGAAGACACAAGCAGGTTCCACGATGCAATCAATGAGGTAGAGTCGAAGGTGTCTTCCGAGTGGTTGGTGGATTTCTCACATCGATCCACCATCAAGGAGCTCTCTCAGGTCTATGGAGCCATCAATCGGGCTGGGCTCCTAGGCTTTGTCACCAGAAAGCCAGCCAAAACCTGCCCTCATCAGATTATAACCTTCTACACAAATCTGAAGATGAACGCTGAAGATGAGTGGGAATCAGTGATTCCACTCAGGAGGACTGTGGAGAAGAATGGGAAGAAGGTGGTCCAACACTTCACTAAAAGGATTAATGTTAGGAATCTAATCTGGAAGACTTACAATCTGCCTCATTCTACTGAGGAGAAGCAGTTGGCGAATTTGACTGCTTTCAGGGCTGGAGAGGAGCAGGATTGTATGAACGAGTACCTGATCGTTCCTACAACTATCTACAGCACGATGAACAAGAAACTCCTAAAACCTGAATACAAGCTGTTATTCAAGGTTGTTGTGCAGAGCATTATGGGCTTCATGGGAGGCATGGAGCAGATCAGTCAGCCCAAAATCAGGGGTTTGGCTGCTGTGGTAGATAATGCTCAGATCGACTGGGAGGAGTTCTTTCTTCAGAAGCTTGTCCAGTAGTCCAAGAAGGTCAGGATGGGTGGGGATAGGATAGTCCTTGACAAAAATCCCCACTTCGGGTCAAGGCTATCAGTGATGCTTCAGGATCTTCTTGGAGATGTTGATCGGGATGGATGTGAAGATTTCAAGGATAAGAATATCCTTTTCAAGAACTCTGCCGACACCATCAAACGGATGCTTGACACTGAGGTCAAGAAGGTTGTAAGGGGAAAAGGCAGCAAGTTCTAAGGCTCAGGAGGAGCTAGTGAAGTCAGGCCCGAAGAGAGTGAAGGTTAAGGGAATTGTGATCAGGGAAAAGAAGACGATATTGCATGATTTAGATACTGAATCAGATCACCCTGATCAGAGGCCAGACTATACTGCCACTTTGGCAACTCCAATTTCCTCTGTGGCACCCACTAACATTCCTTCATCAGAGACCGCCGCAGCATCTGGCACTAAGCCTGCACCTCAGGTGGAGGTGGCTCAGGTTGAGGGGGAACAAGCTTTCCAGGAGCCTGTCCAGGAGCCTGTTCAGGAGGACCCAGTGAGGAAGATAGTGGAGGTCTTGGGTGAAGAGGAGGTTCAGGCTGAACCGTCGATGCCTGCTCAGGAGGAGCAAGGAGGAGGTGAAGGTGAAGGAGGAAAAGTTGCTCAGGAGGAGCAAGGGAGTTCTGATGCTGGTGAGGGAGAGCATCAGGAGATAGTTGGGATGGAGGCTCAGGAGGAGCTCCATGATGAGGATGTTGAAGGTAACCGGGGAAGGAAGTGGACAGTATCAAATGATCCTGAGTCTGAGTCAGATCATCCAGAGGAAGGTTAGGAAGTTACTCAAGAGGATCCTACACCTCCCAAGATCACTCCATTTGAAATGGATGCCAGGTGTCAGGCCATCAGATTTGTCGAATAAAACTTTCCTGCTGTGGAGGAGGCTTATGGCGAGGAAGTGATCAGACTCAGGGTTTTGGTGATGATGTGGAAGGCCTCGGTGCCCGAAGTCTCTGCCTTGATAAAGGTCATTGGTGAGGAGGTTCTCAGGGATCAGGAGCAGATGATCCTTGATCGATTTGGGCTTCGCTCTTATGCCCAAGTCATCAACAAAGAAGACTTCATCAGGGTAGTCAGGGCCAACAATCCTCAGCCCAACCCTTCTATGGCACTTGTGCCAGTAGTCGGGGAAGGTGCGACCTCAGGAGGAGGTGCACCGGCCAATGACGCACTCCCAGGGACCGGGACTGCTGAGGCTACTGGACTGGTCCCGAAGAAGCTTTCCACCAAATCCAAGCCGGCAAAAAAGAGGAAGCTCCGAACCATCTCAGTGGGAGTGTCACTGATGGGGAGGACTATTCTGGGCAAGCTCGATCGTCAGCGAGAGAAGATCAAATTTCACAGTGCTGAGTTGGGCAAGGCTAGGAAGGAATCAGTTGACAGATTCCTGAGTCTTGAACAACAATGATCCACCGGAGTCACTACTAACCAAGTGCAAGATATGATTAACAATTCTCTCAGTGGCCTAGATGATAAGATCAAGGCACTGATCGTCGATGCACTGAAGGGGCAGGAGCCCAGGTCAGGACAGTGACTCGGGAAGAAGCAGGGAAGGCAGATGACGATCTACTGACAAGATGGATGGAGGGTCAGAAAGCTTCCGAGGAAGCATTGCACAAATCTCTGAACACAATGCTCACTGAAAGCCTGAAGAGGAAGGACGAGCTGACTGCAATGCGGAGGGAGTTTGATAGTCATCTGACTGAAAGCCTGCTCAGAGCTGAGGCCTATGCAAAACTGGCTAAGGAGTTCCAGGTGGTGGCCGATCAGCAGGCGTCTCAGGGGATTCTTATTAGGGATATTCAGAAGCAAGTCAACGAGGACAAGGACCCCTTTGATGCTGCCAAAAAGGGGGAAGGGAAGACTTTGAAAAATCCTAAGTCCAAGGGTCAGAAACGGAAAACTGATGTCTCCGTGGAAGATCTGATGGATGAGTTGGAAGCACAAAGATTCCCTGGTGATCCCATTGTTGAGGGAAGGAAGAAGACGAAGCAGCTGACACTGGAGACTGCAATGCAGGTCAGGAGTCAGGCAACTGCACTCCAAAAGCTTAAAGGGGAGATGGCTGTGCTGAAGGAGAAGACTGACCCTAAGAAGACTGCCCCTAAAGCCGGGAAGAAGAAAGCTGCTACGTCTAAGAAGAAGGTTGATGCTCAGGATACCAGTCCCCTCGTATTTGAATACGTGGACAACTTTGTACCTCCCGAAATGAATGAGCAATGGAATTCAGTCAAGAAGAACTTCGTGGATTTGTACTATGTTGTCGGGAACTGGCAGAAGACATCCGAAGTCAAAGACAAGAACACAATCGTTTCTGAATGGATGGCCCTGCACCATGCTGATCTCTGGGCTGAAATTGATAGACATGCTGACAGAACAGGAGTTCAGATTAGGGAACCTGAGCACATCACCTATCCGCCTCCAACCCTAGGAATCAACAACCACCTCAACATGGATCTGATCAGAAATGAGATTGCAACGATTGCATCAAGAACTGGAGCTCTCAATGATCAGAAGAAATTCCATGAAGTCAAGCTGAGAGTCCTTAAGAAGTATGAGATCTCCTTGGCTAGGTGGGATGATGAAGATTAGAATAGTTTTTCAGGATCTATGTTTCAGGAATTTTTGTAATAGTTTCATGACAACTTGTACTCCATGTTTATATCAATGAAACTTTTTACATTCCTGAGACAACATCTCATTGACTCCTGATTTACTTTTTTGCTCTTTATCAAGAACTGTAATAACCCTTTCCTGTTTCCATCTTATAGAACTAAGGACCTGATATAGGTTCTTAAACTGAATACTGATTGTATCAGTAACTTGTTTAGATGGTAAGATTTTTCTAAGGGTTTTGGCATCATCAAAAAGGGGGAAATTGTTGGGACAATCTGAGTGTTTTGATTAGATCCCAAAACCCCTTGATGAATTTGCCTAAGTATAGTTCATCAGGATGATAGGCTAGGATAGATAGGTTAGAATAGATTTTCTTTTCACAGGTATTCATTTCAGGGGGAACGTACTGAGGAGTGAAGACTGATGGAGACGTCTTTGAAGTCTGAAGTATATCTAACCCTGAAGGCATGATCGTCCTGAAGATGATCAACCTGAAGCTGAACCTGAAAAACCTAGAAAGACTCCTGAAGATGCCTAGAAGCCATCCTGAAGAAGACCACTGATCCTGACAGAACTGAGTAAACTAAGCACGCTCAGGGAAGTCTCTATCAGTGAAGGCACAATGTAACCTTGAGCAGGCTGAACGTCCTTCTGATGTTCATAAGTCCTGACTTGGGCCTAGTATCAGTTATTCTGATACTTGTAAGTCCTGAGACCCAAAGGTTACATGTATGAATGGAAGTCTGAAGAAGCAGAAAGAATGTCAGAGTCTCCAACATAAGACAAACATTTATTCTGAGTAAAGAACGAGGGAGTTAGAGTTATAAATGTACGAGGATCAGTAAAGTCAAAGCCGACAAACTAGCCGTTGAACAAGCGACCAGTTAGAAGGCGACACGTATGTATGGAGACTAAGCACATTAAATGCTTCTCAGAGGTGCAGAAGGCGGATCAGAAACTTTGCCATACTAGGTATGGTCTCTATTAGACAAGGACAACCAGTACCTGCACCTACCTAAAATAGAAGGGTTTGAAACGGATCACCTCCAACGGATCTATTTCAAACCCTCCTATAAATACAGAAGTCCTTGCTCCCATTCAAGGCTAACGGAAAATTTCCAAGAGAAACTCTCAAGATTCCAAGCATTCAAAGCGCATTTGAAACAACACTCTGAAACATTAAATTTCCCTAGTGTTGTAGTAGGAATCTCTTCTGTATTTTGCTTAGAGTATTGATCCTATCCTTAGAACTGATTTGGTAGAAGGATCAATACACAATAGTTGAAAACGTGAATACCAAACCCCTCAGGTTGTGAGTTGGTTGGTAGGAAGGACTAGGACTTGTAAAACCACCCAGGGGTCAGTTCCTTAGAGAGGAAGTTGACTATTTGTTTCCCTTGGCACGTAAAACCCAAGTACCTATCCTCAGGGTTTTGAGGATAGCTTCCTGTTCAATCAGGTCGTGGACGTAGGAGTTGGTTATCTCTGAACCACGTTAAAAAGATCCTTGTGTGCTGATTTACTATTTGCTCAGGATCATACTGTCATTCATATTAAACTGAAGCATACTTGCATTGTTTTGGAAAAACCATCAGGAGTGACTTTGTCATCCTGATCTTAAAACTGTGCACCAGCCTTAACCACATTTTCACTAAGCAAACTGATAAGTTTTTAGGAACTAAAACCAATAAAAACTTAAGGGCTCACATTCCGAACTAAACTGAGCTTACTAAGATAGTAGCCCAACTGACTAGCTTTCGAGCGGTCAGTAGGATTGTTATCTCTACTGAGCTTCTGAGAGCACAACTTTGACTTAGCCTACTTGGTTCACTACTGATCCGTCCCTGCTGCCCCTGGGGACCATCTGTTTACTGAACAACATCAGGAGCTTCCTGACTAAGTCTGAAAGAGCATTTTCCTGAGTCTTTCGGGAAATCTTACATCAGTGTATTCCCCCCCCCCCCCTACACTGATTTATACTCGTTTCGGGACCAACACACTAATTGCGCTTAAGGATCTTCATAATCTTCAAATAAATCTGTGACTTGTACTATCTCTTCAAATGGTTCTTTTAGTTGTAGAGTCTTCAACCTTGCAGCTGTACAGTCCCGTAAATACAAAAATCGGCTGTAGAGAAACCTTACAGCTGTAGGGTCATGTATGGCTGTAGAATGATAAAGTAAACAGCTGCAGACTTAACTTACAACTTTAGATTTCAAACACCAATTTCCTTAGAACAAGTGTTAGATTAATTTGTTCAATTAAGCATAATGTTTTGCACACATCAAAATCTAAACCAAGGTACTTAACAGTTTTGTTGGCAAACAAGCTTGTCAATAACTGTATCTATATCCTAAAATGTATAATAGTTAGGATCAACAACCTCATTCTGTCGAGGTGTGTAAGGAATAGTTTTATGCCTTTTGATCCCAGAATTAGCACACAATTTATCCATCAATTTGTTGCAAAATTCAAGTCCATTATCAGTACGAAGGTTTTTAATCCTTTTTCCAGTTTGGTTTTCAATTAGTTGGATCTCTTTTCGTTGCCCAGTTTCTCCAACAGACGACTCCTAGTACAGGTATTTTCTCCTCCCTTTCTCTATTTTCATTTTCCTTAGGATTTTGCTCGTTGCATGTGTCACGTCCTATATTTCTATACATTTCAATTTAGCGGAAGTCTTACTTTTAAAATAATAATTTAATAAAAACATCTTTCTAGAACGTGAACCCTCTTGCTTGGAATTAGAATTTCTTTTCTTTAAAAATCCTTTTTGAACTAAAATCAGAGTAATACATTTAAATAAATAAATCATACATTCAATTTGATTAACTCATTCAATACATCCATGGAAAACCATAAAACACCATCTCAAACATAACTAATATAATTCAATATAATTCACATAAGAAATAAACTCATTCTAATATCATTCACCCTATAAGACATCAATTAAAACATGCAATAATACCTAAATAAATCATGTACAGCAGCTGGAGCATAAAACTTTCGAAAATAGCTAGGGTGTACTCATCGAAACTGGGTGTGCATGAAAACAGTCCACTAACTAATACCAAAACCATTTTCTTTAATATTATTATCTTGCCAAACCATCTTAGACCTCTAAATACTCAAATAAATCATACTAAACATAATATAAAGACTTTCCACGAAAATCCCTTTTTAAAACGCATGGAAAGCTCGTAAAATAAAGTTAAAGGACTAGTTTAAAGCTAAAACTTTAAAACGATTTTCCTCCAGGTTTTATGACCAAAATAACTTGATATTTAATGACTAATAAACTGCCAAATTTTCGAAAATAAGCTGGGCATAAATTCTGTATTTTTAAAACAAGAATTTTGAGGACTAGAAACACATAAAGGACTAAAATCAGTTCCTCGACTTCTACTAGGTAAAAACTCACGAAAATTGGTCAACATGCATATTAAATCATGGCAAATATTCTGGTAAATTTTCATAATTTTTGGAGTTATAAAACTAGACTTATCGATCATGCAAACTAAGGACAATAACTAATCTTCTTAAGAACAATTAAACACATAAATCAACACTTAATCATGCCAATAAAATTCGAACCAGCAGTTGCAACTTAATTAAATCATTCCATCAACTTAACTCCTAATATTAATGCAAAATAACACATAATCATAATAATAATAACACTTCATAAAATCCATAATAAAGTCTCATAATTCATCAAACCATAGCAAATCGTAAATCAATCCTCTACGTGTCCATGCACTCAACGAAATAAAACATGCAACGTTCAATCTTGTGGCAAAACATAAGTGCCAAAAACCATAATAAAATACTTGCAACGTAAAATAAAAAGCCTACTTGGTTTATTAATAAAAATCTTCATCCATTAATTCTTCTTCTTTCTCGAATCACATTCACCTTCCTCCGCTTCGCCAATGTCGTCATCTTACTCTTGAAAATCTAAAAATATAATTCGGTGAAGGGGTGAGTAATTATAAAATAATCACTCCGTGGGGATAGTTAGTTCGAAGTCTAAATATAAAGGACACAACAACATGTAAACATACCATTCTTTCTTAACATATGATACGACTTTCGTATCCATTCATTGATGATATAGCTGATCATCCTTAACATATATTTGACAATATAGCTGATTGTCCATTCATAGATTGATGGTAGAACTGACCATCCATAACATATTAGCACATAAACACATAATTGCATCAAACTAAATATTTAAAAGTCAAACTAGAGTTACCACTTTTCACCGTTTAAACCCCAACCTTTTCTTGTCTTGAAAATAAAGAAGTGTTGTACGTTGGCTTGCTAATTCCTTGTGCTCGAATCCTACTCCTTTCCTCAATCAAAACTACCGAAACTTGCTCTACTTCTAACCTCTACAAGCTGCTGGAAAAAACTGGTCCTCTAACTACTTGAAGTTGCCGAAAATATGGTGTCTGTGGTGGCTGCCAATTTTTGGATTTCTAAGGGTTTTAGGGTCTTGATCAATACATATTTATAGAGTTGGAATAAGTGTGTGGGGCTGCATAAGAGGCCTTGGCCGAAATCTTAGAGGGAAGGCAAGAAAATTGGCCATAATCTTGGTGTATCTCTATTTCCATACTTGGCAACTTATTTCCTTATTTAACAAATCCTTACTAACTCTTTATTCTTGTGATACTTAACCTTCAAGCATGTATTTTTCTTCCATAAGAATGTGACTTAATTCCATAAATAAAGATACTAGAAATCCAAGTCTTAATACTCCATAATTTTTGAAAATTACTTATTGCTCTAAGACTCATATTTTTCGAAAATAATAATAATACTATCCCAAATATTATTTAATCCTATTCTTGGTCAATTCCTCATAAAGTCAAATCCCTAAAATTAATTCCTCAATTACTAACATGCCCTTAATGAATTAATACTTAAGGAAATACTATTCTTAAAGGACTAATACTATAACCTCAACAATAATACTTCTCTTCCTTTCTCTTAATAAAATTCGAAACTTAATACTAACTTAAGGGTCCAATTAATACTAATTGGGTCAACTAATACTAAGCAAACAATTAAGAAATACTAAAGCATAACAACTTAAAGGACTAAACCTTGCACTCACACAAACTCACGCCCAATCCGATAAAATTAAGGGACTAAAAGCTGCTGCCTATTCGGAGTGTTACAGCATGCCTGGATTTTGAAGCTTTTCATTTTCTCTTTTCCTCTGTGTTGGGTTTTTCTGGGTTTTATCAGTTTAGACCATGTCCAAGGCAGTACTTATTTGTTCGTCTTACTCCACTTTGGTAAGCGAGTCATTCGTTTTATGTCGCTTCAGACTACGAATTTGTACTCTGTTTGTTTAGTATGTATTCTTCGTCTTATGCCACTTAGGGCTACGAATCGCTCGTTTTAAACCACTTAGGGTAGCGAGTTGTACTTTATTTAATTCACTTGGGTGATCGGGTTTCAAGAACCTTGCCTTAGACGTTTTAGTGGGTGCTTGGTGATCCTTTAAGAAGGATACATTTGCTAACCCGGGGCACTTTGGCCTTTGCCTTTGAGCCTTAGGTTATAACGTTTGGGACGTTAGTCCTTTGCGTGCTACGAAGCTTCAAACAGTTGATATTTTTGAAAATTTTCTATCTTTATTTAGCAACGTAATTTACACTGGTTCATCATCAACACTTTTGACGCGAACCTTCGACTAGTCTATTATAAATTTTTATTCCACCTTCCTCTACTGACAACGACTGGGTATACTTTGTTCTCTTTCAATTCTTTGAACCGGTGTAGACCTTGATCATCTGCTTTTTCATAATTTTATCTTCAGTGTCAGACACTCATTTGTACAATGAATCTATCACCTTGGTCTCGAAAGTATGACTTGGTGGCACACACATGATCTTGGACAGACTCCTCAAGAAAATGTAGCAGCTTCTTCTCTTAGGGGCATATAAGCATTCTTCTGCGCATTCACTTCGTGACAGACTTCTTTTCATACTCCAACCCTTTCGCTGCTACTGATAGAATTTCTTTAGCTATGGTGCGTTTCACGTATACGATGATACTTTCCCTTCCATGTCTTCGAGGTCATACATTCCGCTTGCCCAAGCCGCGGTGACTCTGAATGATCCTTCCCAATTTGGTCCGAATACACCGGGTGGAGTTGCTAACTTCCTTCTAAGTACCAATTTCCCAACTTTGAACCTTCGATCTCAAACCTTGGAACTGTAGTACTTTTCCGCTCTTTGCTTGTAGGTGGCGTTTTTCAACTCTGATGAAGCTCTGGTTTCTTCAAGCAGGTCTTTCTCTACTGCCAAGGCTTCATCGTTTTCCTTCTCTTCATATCCAACCACCTTCCAAGTTTTGTTCTGAACCTCCACTGGTACAACTGCTTCTGTCCCAAAGGCTAAGGCAAACGGTGTTTCCCCGGTACTTGCTCAATACGACGTTCTGTATGACCATAGAATCTTTAGAAGTTCGTCCTCCCAACTTCCTTTCTTGTCTTCGAGACGTATCTTCAGCACATGTTTCAAAATCTTATTCAATGCTTCAACTTGGCCGTTCAACTGTGGATGGTACGGAGTTGAGTAATGCTTTTTGATATTCCACGAATTGCAAAATTCTCTCAACTTCTGACCGTCGAACTGTCTGTCGTTGTCTGTCACTATTGAATGCGGAAGTCCGAATCGGTAGATTAGATTTTTCCAGATAAAGCTAATCATCCTCTCCTGCGTTACCGTTGTAAATGTCTCGGCTTCAGCCCATTTAGTGTAATAATCTACTGCTATGGGCTGAATAACTATTTAAGCTGAGTAGCAGGAGTGTGTATATTAGGTTCGAATAGCTGACACTTTTGGCACCTTCGAGCGAAGCTAATGGCATCTTTTCTAAGAGTGGGCCAGTAGTACCCTTGTCTGATTGTTTTATATGCCAAAGCTTACCCCCCAGCGTGACTTCCGCAAATTCCTTGGTGGATTTCTTCTAACTCCTCGAATCTTTCCTTTTAAGATAAGAATTTGAGAAGGGGTAGAGAGAATCCACGTTTGTAGAGAATCCACATTTGTATCTGGCTGCTTGCTTCACTAGCCGACTAGCTTCCCACGCATCTTCTGGGACCGTTCTGTCCTTCAGGTATTTTTGGATCGGCCTGCGCCAATCTTTGCCATCTTCACCATCTTTCTGCCCCCCACTAGAAGTCTGGTTTACTTCGTAATCAGAAGTCAAGGGATCTTTCAACTTGGTGATGACGACTTCTGTTAATTCTGCTTTACCATTACTGGTAGCTAGTCGGGCCAGTGCATCAGCTTGTGTGTTTGAGCATCAAAGGTAGCTAGTCGGGCCAGTGCATTCTCCGAACCCCACTATCCTAGCATTACTAGGTTCTAAATACGACTCAAAATCACCTAAGGCATCTAAGGTGGATTTGAAGAGAATGTTGGAGCTGGAGCTGCCTTCTTGAACTTGGTTTATGGCCCGGACTTCGGCCTTTCTTTGCCTCTTGAGATGGAGGATCTTCCATCTTGGAGACCTCCGATAGCTCCGAAATGTTCCTCGAGAACCAGGAGTTCTCGGGTAGGCTCTTGATCTTGCGGAGGCGGGGGAGGTGTCATGCGTCTGTGTTGTGGACCACGATGGTCCTCATCCTCTTCATCATCATCAGAGACCTCCCTCTCTCGATCCTGGTTCTCTTCACCGGTGCTTCTTTTCGTCCGAGGTATCGACCTCCTTTAGTAATGCCTCCTGCATAGCCACGTACACCCCAGCTTTGTGTCGAAACTCGCTGTAGATGTTCGGGCATGCAAGGTGCATTTCTTTACAGAGTTCGTTGCCTTTCTTCAACCCGGCCATCACGGCAACTATCTTGGTGTCCTCGCTCACGGGTTCACCTTCCAGCAGTATTTTGTCGAACCTTTCCAAGTATTGCTGGTCAGATTCATTTTCGCCTTGGTGGATGTTGGCGAGCCAATGCTTTTGGGTCAGGTAAGACCCATACCCGGAGAAGTGGGCCAAGAATTCCCGCGTAAGTTGGCCAAAGGACTGTATTGACCCCGGAGCGAGTGAAGAGAACCAACGGTGAGCTCGGTCCCCGAGGGTCAGCGGGAAGTTCCGACATTGGGTTGCATCAGTGACACCAACTGAGATCATGTAGTCCGCATACTTGGCGAGGTGGACTTTCGGGTCACATTCGCCCTCATATGCGGACATCACCGGGAATTGGATCTTCTTTTGAACCGGTACTTTTAGTATGGCAGGTGCCAATGGAGATACAGGGAGGGAGGTAGCTTCAGGCCCGCCTATTTTCGTAGCTACTTGCATCTGTAACTGCTCCACGGCCTTTTTAAATGTGGCAAGCTCGTCATCATGAGCTACCTCTGTGGAGGCTGTTCAACGGTCGAGCGCCTCGTGGATGCACGTCCTCGCAGTCCCTCACTCTGGGGTAGCCCTTCTGTAACGGGTTGGAACTGGCGACCTCCTTTCGGGCCAAGTCTGTCGGCCACTGACCTTCTCAATCGATTGTGAGCGGACCTATGCGGACGTAGATTCGACTCTTCCCTCCGGGATGAAGCAGGGGCGGATACTTGTTCGACTTCTTCCCGTCTAGGCCCCAATCTTCCCCGGAGGACCTCCCTGGATTGGTAGGTGGCTGATGCCTCCATGTAAGCTGTAGCTCGCTCATCTTACGAGCATAGTCTATCCACCATTTTGGCCTTCCCGGCCTGTTCTCTATGCTGGCGGGCTCGCGTGGAGCTCGCCTCTTGTTCAGCGGGAAGGTCGCCGGTTTACCCCGAATTTGGGTGGCCTGAGTTGGCCTAGTTGTCTGCTCCCTGGCCGCATTGGTCAGAGCTCGCCGGGACACCTGGGCGAGCTCGCCTTGCTGCCTTTGTTGCAGCCTCTGAAGAGCAGCGATGGTTCGCTGAAGCTCGTCAAAATCATTAGTTATGTCCCTCAGAGCGGGGTTTAATTCCTCCTGTGCCGCAGTAGCTCGCTGGGGAGCTCGCGGGGCATCATTCTTCTGGGGAGCTCGGCTCGAAGTCTCCCCATCTCGTCCCTTCCACCTTCTTGTGGTAGCAGAGATATTCTCCTTGGACATTTTCAAGTTTTCATTAGAAGGTTGTCTAGGTCGGCAATTTCCAGTAAGGGTAAGTATGTTCAAAGTCCAATCTAGCCTTGCATGTAAACAAATTATCCAGAATCTGGTTTATTTGTTCACACACACGCGTTTAGGGTCCTTTTTATTATAATTTGTGTCCGAAAATATGGTAATTTTGTCTGGAAATTGGAAATCAAAGTATATCTTCAAAAACTCTCTCACAAATTGCTCTCGATTTTTTCAGAATCGAAGGTTTGGGACCTTTCTTCTAGCGCCAAATTATTGACAGGATTGTATAATGATCTAATTTAGTGGTTATATTAAGTGCATAATCCTATCAAACAATAATCAAAATTATAGTGTTCTTGAGTAATGAGAGTAGAAAGAGAGAGTGTGAGCTAGTGAGAGAAAGTAGTTTGTATAATATGAGAACTTAGAGAGAGAAAGGTACATAGGAGACCTATTTATAAGTTTGCATGTGTGAGGTGGCACCTTGTGAGCCTTCTTGGCAACAGGTGTTGACAAGTGTCCTTGACACTTGTCTTATCTCACCACTATGCTACCTTTACAAAGCTTCTTCCTATTACATCTATGCACGCTTCTTATATAACTGATATCTATGTCCTGAACTTAGGCGACCTTACAGGCGAGCTTCACTGCCTTGTGTTGTTTCGGAGCAATTATAGAGGTGGACTTCGACTTGGTCTCCTTGGAAAGAGGCGAGCTGCCCTTAAAGAGGCGAGCTTGCCCGCGTGCTTCTCTGTCTCATGCTTGGTTGGTCATTTGACTTAGTCATAGGGCATCTGGGTGAGCTTCTCTCATCTCTAGGCGAGCTTCCCTATGTCCACTTCGGTCAAAGCTAATGACGTATCTTCTAAGCATGTGGCGACCTTCCTAGCTTGGCTAATTAATCTCGTGATTAACCTTGGGTAGTTCGCCTATCAACATTGTGTAAAATTGTTTTATGCTATAATGTGGTGATATTAAGTATTTCCTCTATCCTACAAGAATTTGCACACTTTCTTTATTTGGACGTCTCACATAAATTTGTACACTACTAAAAAATGAAACATTAATTTACGTGCACACTCAGAAACATATACACATATTTACCCATATGCCACTACTTTATATATAAAACACATTTTCCTTAAAAAAATGTTCCGTCCCGTAGGGTGCAAATTCCTACGGGACGAAGGGAGTATAAAATAAAGGGAAAACTATTTTTTCCGTTTTGTAACTTTATCTCTTTTTTATTTTCGTCCTGTAAACTTTTATGTTTTGATTTTAATTCTATAACTTACTTTTTTTGGTGTAGCTGACATTTGAATTTAAATTTTAGTCATGTATTTTATCGATTTTTTTTTGTTTTAGTCTGGTAACGGTTAGTAGATTGTAGAACCAAAATAAAAATATAAGTAAGTTGTAGGATAAAAATTCAAATTTAAAAGTCAGCAAGACAAAAATATAAAATGAAATAAACTTACATAACTAAAATCAAAATTTAAAATTTAGTTGGACAAAATCAAAATTATGTAAAATTACCGAACAAAAAAATCAATGTTTTCATAAAATGAGATATATTTCAAAATTTATCAAGTATAATATTTAAGTAATAAAATATATATACAATTAGCTTCCGTGCAACGCACGGGCACACACAACACTAGTAAATATATAATAGGAGCTATTTTACCATTCTTCGTTTTGGCTCCAAACTTCCTTGGTCGTTGATCTTTTTTTCTAAATCGATCTTGATCGTCCAATCATTTGGAGAAAGGACTGGTATTAGCATCAGAGAGTTTTTTGCATATCGTCTTCAGGAAAGGAATGACGAGCCTCCTACACTACTATCTTGCAAGAGGTTGAACAACAATTCATTGTGGATGCATATACGATGGTTGATTCTGCAAGGCTTTTGTACATAAAAAGTCATCAGAAGGAACTTCAATGTGATATGTATGTCGGTCTTGAAGATGCTTATTTGAATGTGGAGAGGGAAAGAAGAGCTATTGGTAAGCGCATTGTTTTGCCTCCTTCATTTATTGGAGGTCCGAGGTACATGATGCAGAATTATCAAGATGCAATGGCTATTTGTCGTTGGGCTGGTTATCCACAGTTGTTTATAACATTTACGTGCAATGTAAAATGATGAGAAATTGTTCGTTATATGTCCCATAGTGAAGATCGACCTGATATTATATGTCGCATCTTTAACGTAAAATTGGATGCACTTATTGCTCACGATATTCGTTAAAATAAAATATTTGGAAAAGTTAAAGCAGGTACAATATATATTTTTTTTGTATGCATAAAGTTTTATTTATAATTAAATTATATTATAATAATGGTATGTAATCATAGATTAAATGTAGAAATTTGTGCTAAAATTATACGTTATTTTGCAGTTTTGTATACTGTGGAGTTTCAAAAACGTGGACTACCTCATGCACATATCTTGGTTTTTCTGGAAAAGTATAACAATGATCCTTCAGGTGATGATATTGATCGCATAATTTCAGCTGAATTACCAGATGAGTCGAATGATAAGCAGTACTTTGAAGTTGTCCGTGATTTTATGATGCATTGTCCTTGTGGTCCAACTGTTAAGTACTCTTCGTGCTACTCTGAAGAAGGTGAATGTACAAAGCACTTTCCAAAGAAATTTTTTCCCGAGAGTTCATTTGATGATGATGGATATCCTATTTATAGGCGTAGGGACAATGGAAAAACTTTGTAGAAAAAGGGCGTTGTTTTGGACAACAGATTTGGTGTTCCTCATAACAGATATCTTCTCCTGAAATACGGTACGCATATTAATGTTGAATGGTGCAATCAATCCAGAGCCATTAAATACTTATTCAAGTATATCAACAAGTGTCATGATCATGAGACAGTTACTTTTGTTGAAAATAATGGGGAGTCCAATCACGCAACGGATGTTGATGAGATCAAGATGAATTATGATTGTAGGTGTATTTCGCCTTGTGAAGCTGCTTGGAGATTATTTGGTTTTGAAATTAACTACAGGAATCCGTCTGTTGAACGTTTGACACTCCATCTACCAGAACAACAGAATGTTTTGTTCAAGGACAACGATTCTTTGCATTCTATTTTGGACAAACCGAGTGTGAAGACTAGCATGCTTTTAGCTTGGTTAAGCATTCTGATGATGCTGCTAAGTTGACATATGCTCAAATTCCTCAGTTTTTTTAAAAGAAAACCAAGGAAATGGGAACCAAGACAGAGGGGTTTTTCAGTTGGTCGTATTTCTAATGTACCACCTGGTACTGGTGAGGCATATTATCTGAGGATTCTGTTGAACGTTGTCACTGTACCTACGTGTTTTGATGATATCAAAAAATTTAGAGGAACAGTGTTGCTCCTTAAAAGTGGTCAAGGTCTAGAGAGGGGGGGGGGGGGTGAATAGACCTTGAGTCCAAAAACAAATTTTTCAAACTTTTCAAAAGGATGGATTCTAGAACCTTACAAGAGTTATAAAAACAGGACCACAAAGGTTACAGCTGTGGACTAACAAGTCTGCAGCTGCAGAGTTCAAAAACTTGCAAAATAAACAATCACTTGTAGACAAAAATATCAGAGGAGTTCTCACAATTAAAATTGTATGGAGAATACTCTAATGTGCAGCGGAATAAAGTGAGTGTTAATGAAAAACAATATAAACAAACGTAACAGCTGAGTGACTTAGAGAAGTCTACAGTTGTAGAGTCAGTTTTTCTCTGTGATGAACACAAAGTTTTTATGCACTCAAGTTTCAAAACAATGATAAATGTAACAAAGAATTTAAATATGCAGTATAAGAATTTAAATAACAGAAAATAAATAGACCAGGTTTATAGTGGTTCAGTGTCTATAAAATGACCACCTACATCCACTGTTACACCACTCAGGTGCCAAATTCACTAAGATATGATCACTAAGATCAGTACAAGTAGTTCCCCCTTAAAACTAGGTTCACTCAGATTCCTTTTCTAAAAAGAGATTAAACTACCCTATTCACTCAGAATATAACTCACAAAGAGTTTTACAAAACCCCACAAAGAGATAGCTACACTAAGTAGAAATATAAAAAGGTGAGGGAACAACAACAAAATGTGTGATTCTTTCTAAGAAAATCCTAACCAACTATCCTATTGAATCACAAAGAATAAAACTCTCTCTCAGAAATTGCTGGCTGTAGACTTGCTTAGGTTGAATGCTTGTATGCGCAGGGTTGTTGTTCTTGCTTCCTCTGAGGACTTCTTCTATTTATAGATTGAGTGGAGTGACTTATCCGTTGGGAATTTCAAATTTGAAATTCAGATAAGGCTCTTCTCTCTCTATTGGCATGTGTGAAATGATCCTCATCTTTCACACAGGATAGTCCTGATTGTACTATGTCCTTTTCTTCAGAATTCTGGCTTTCCTTGTAACTAATCTTCATTATCCTCCAGAATCAAAGAGATAACCTCCACTTAGGTACAGTTTAGTGAGTGCTTGAGAGCTACACTAATAGTGCTTAAGGGTCTTCATTATCTTTAATTAATCTCTGACTTGTACCATCTCTTCAAACGATTCTTTGTAGCTGTAGAGTCCTGTCAATATCAAAAATTGGCTGTAGAGAAACCTTACAGCTGTAGGGTCATGTCTGGCTGTAAATTGATCAAATACATAGCTGCAGACTTCACTTACAACTATATGTTTCAAACACCAATTTCCTCAGCACAAGTGTTAGATCAAATTATCAATTTAAAACACATTGTTTTGCACACATCAAAATCTAAACCAAGTTACTAACAATTTCCCCCTATTTTGATGTTGGCAAAACAAACAACAAAACAACACAGACAAACAACAAAGACAATAAGAAATTGTCTTAAAATGAAAACAAACACAACAAGAAGCAGAGCAAAGCAGGACAAAACACAAAACAACAGAAGACAGAACAAAGCACATAGCACAGAGCTGCATAAAAAAAAGAGTTCAAGATACAGCTTACAGTAAGTAATTAGACTAAAAACTGAACAGTTTTAGTGTCTAATCTAGAATGTAGTGTTCATCTTCTTCTTTGCTTGGGATCTGCATCTTCTTCTTCATCCTCATCATCAGAATCTTCATCTTGGGCCTTAAGAATTCCTTGCTCTACTAATATCATGTTTTTCTCATCTTCTTCAAAATATTTCATCATCATTTGAAATTCATATGCTTCAAAGTCTTCTTCCTCCTTCTTTGATCTGAACTGCTTCTTTGGCATTAGATTGCTTCTAATCTTTCCACCAAGGAGCCGAGCATTGTCTCCTTTATATAATGATCCAATTGCCTTCATGTCTTTAAACTTCTGGAACCTGTCCTTCTTGAGCTTAATCTTCTTAATCACAGTGTGCCTATTGCATATGCTCAAGAATTCTTCCCTGATAAGATCAAATTCAGTCTTCATTTGCTACATTCTCTCTTCAGAGTCTTCAATAGGAACCATGCTCAAAGGTTGAACATTCAAGGGTTGAGCAGTCACAACTGCTGTAGATTCATCAGAAATTTTCTCTCTTAGTCTTTCTTTCTCTTCTTTCTCTTTCTCTTCCTTCTCTTTCCTTCTCTCTCTTGATTCTTTCACTGTTTGTTCCCAATAACCAAAAGGTTTTTGAGTTGATTGAACTGTAGGTTTCTGAGCTGTAGACTTAGGGAGTTGTATGATCTTTCCTTCTCCAGAGCTTCCCTTCATCTGCTCTGATTGAGTTTTCTCTTCAGTTTGTTCATCGAATCTCATGAACAAGTTTTTGGAGTTTGCAGCTTCAAGTTCTTGTGTCCATGATTTTCCAATATCCTTCACATTCTCAAGGATATCATCAGCAACCTTTTCCCTTTCTTCAATCTCTTTTTCTATTTTGCTTTCCCCCTTTTTGCCAACATCAATGTGTGACAAAATGGTGTTAAGCTTTCTCATCATTTCTTCCTTCACATTCTCATTCACAGTAATCATCTTAGACATTTCAATCTTCATTCCTTTTACTTCTACCTTCAGATCGAAAGAGTCATTTTTCATCAGCTTGATATCTGACTATAGATTAGTGATTTCTCTTGACTTTTGGCTGCTCTCTTTTCTGATTTCTACATTTTGAACCAGTAAGCTGTCCACAACAGCTTTGAAATTTGTTTCAAGAATTTTCTTCTCCTCTGAGCTTCTCTCCTCAAATTTCATTACAAGGTCTTCCATACCTCTTCTCACATTCCGAGAGATAATAGCATCAGGAACTTGCTTGACTTGCTTCAGAATTTCAGCTTCAATGCTCTTGAAAGATTCCTCCAAATTCTTCAGTTGTCATACAACTTCCTTGTGTGTCATCCGAGGATTTGTATCACTATCCTCTTCCTCAGAATCACCTTCTCTAATCACCAATTCTTTCCCTTTAGTAACTTTCTGAGCTTTGGAAGGCACCAACTCTACAGCTGTAGAGTCTTCAGTGGAAGCCTTCCTCTTGCTAGGAGTTACAGCAACCTCTGTAGAGAATTCAGTAACATACTCTTCCATATTAACAACATTTTCTCTCTCAAGAGCTGAATAGCTCTGTAATGGGGAAGTTCCATGCCTGTAAATTCTTCCAAAGTGTACATTGCAGGTGGAGATTGATGAAAGATACTTGTGATAGGGTGTGATAAATTTTTATCAATCTCATTAGATGTATCATCAACAATTTTCTCATCAACTTGAACATTTTCAGAAGCTTGAACTTCAGTTTGAACTTGGGCTTGAGCACCACCCATTGGTGAATCATCATTGCCATCATCATCATTATCATCTGGCTTTTCTTTGGGATCTATGCAAGGGGAGTCATCCTTTCTTGCCTCTTTTTTCCTTTTCAAATTCATCCTCAGAAGGATTTGTTTCATCAATATTCACTGGATCAACAGCACTAGCTCCTGCAGATTCCATTAAAATAGCTTCTTTTACAAGAATAGCTAAGCCTTCAGCTTCAACAATTTGAGTACTACCTTCACCAGTCTTCTGTTGTAGTTCTTCATCACTTTCTGAACTCACAACATCGTATTCAGCTTCAGGAAATTGAGCTTCTGGATCTATCTCAGTCATAAGAGCCACTTTTAAAGCTTCAGCTGTAGATTTGGTGATTTTCTGCCTTGCTGGTTCTTAAAAAATCTGTTTTCATTTTCCTTTATCTTTTCTTCTTTTGTTAGCAATGAAGTCATCAATGAAATTAGGCTTCAGTAATTCATTGACATCACTACAGTTAGTCCATTCAACTATCCACTGGAATAATTTTCTTTCTTCAGCTGCTAACTTCTCCAGTTCTTCTTTGACTAACATCCATTCATCGAATTTTTACCTTTCCTCTTCAAATTCTTTAGCCCTCTCAACAGGAACAACAGGGAGTTGTTCAATTTCAGGTTCAGGGATTTCTGCCTCTTCAAACTGTACCTCAGTAGCTTGTACCTCGGACTGTATAGTTGGCAAGTCTACAGCTGTAGACTTGTCAGTTTCAACTTCTCCAGCTTTCTTTGAGTGATGTTTCTTCTGCCTTCTTTCTCTATTAACTTCATCTTCTGAATCAGTAGGCTCATCTACTAAGAGTCTTCTTTTTTACATTCTTTTTTTTCTTCTGTTTCTTAGGTTCTTTTGGTGATCTGATAATGGTGAGAACCTTTCTTTCAGACTTCTTCTTTCTCCTATTAGATTTAGGGGCCATAAGAGCATCCATAGCTCCTCTCTTGAAGTTAGCTCTTCCAATAATTCTATGAGTTATAATGGGTTGACCTTTATGCCCATTAAACAGAGAAAAACCAACTTCCTTCAAAATATAGTTTAATAACAAACCAAATCCTTTGTTCTTACCAGCCTTAACTACATCATTTCCTATATTTCTCAACAAAAGTTCTCCAATATCTATCTTAACCTCCTTAACAAGTGCTATCATTAAATCCCACATTAGTATAGTGCCAGTATCATGAGCACCAGTTCTACATAATAAGCATTTATCAATAGCCTCATAAAGATAGACATACTGAACTGCTAAGTGAGTCTTCATGAATGTCCTATTCCAATTCTTTGGAAACGGCTTCTTTGTAGTGAATCTTTTCCAGTATTTCTCATCTTCATCAGCAAAGTTGAGATTGTCATGAGCATCACCTCCAGTCCTCAAATGTAGAGCTTTGCAAATATCACAAGTTGTAATATTTACATTCCTTCCTTGCAGCTTCACTGATAATGTTTTTCTTTCAACATATGCTTCAGCATTCTGGTAGAACTCATGCACAATCTGGTCATCATAAGTTCCTGGGTTGTGAGTCAGGCAGTAGTGAACACCTTGATTCACTATGTGCTTGACAACGTCCTACATAGCATCAGTGGGATGCTTCTTCAGTATCTCATCAAAATCAAATAAGGCTCCAAAAATAACTTTCATCGCCATGATTCTTGGTTTCTTTTGAGTAGGGGATGGGAGTGTTTAAGGTTTCAGGGGGTTCGAAATGTTAAAGTAGGATATAAAAGGATGAAGGGTCCTTTAAATACCTTTCTTTAAACAGACATTAAGAACAGGGGTATAACGGTCTTAAACTTAAAATTTATGAGCTTTTGAATTCTGGACCAAAATTTATAATTAAATCTGTCCAAAAATCTAACTCACATAAAATTTAATTCTATTTAAAATGTTTCACTTGCTCAAACATTTTATTAATTAAAATGCCTGAATAAATAAAAAATTTCTGTAACTTAGTACAAAAGTTTCTGAATTTTGTAGTGTTCCATTTAATTATCAGAATTGTACAAAGTACTGTAAATTCCCTAAGTTTGTAGTTGACATTCTTAGAGTTTTGGAAATGTACAGTTGGTAAGGAATGTGCAATTTTGAACTAAGTCTACTGCTCTAGAGTTTAACTCTACAGTTGAATGACTTTGCAGTTGCAGTTTTTCCTTTTCACTGATTTTCCAATTTTCTGGGTTTGTCTTAGCAATTTAGTGATTTTCACAGAGTATTCATATAATTCTAACATTCCCAAATTACCTCTCAAGATTGAGAATCTTGATTCACACAAAGGTTTAGTGAAAATATCAGCAAGATTCAAATCAGTATGAATCTTTGTCAATTTCACATCCTTTCTTTCAACATGATCTCTTATGAAATGATGCCTTACATCTATGTGTTTTGATCTAGAGTGTAAAACTAGATTCTGTGTAATAGCAATAGCACTTGTATTGTCACAGAATATAGTTGTTTATCTTGAATCAATCCCATAGTCTTGTAATTGATATTGTATCCACAAGATTTGTGCACAACAACTTCCAGCAGCAATGTATTATGTCTCAGCTGTAGAAAGAGCAATAGAATTTTGCTTCTTACTGTGCCATGCCACCAATCTTTCTCCTAGAAATTGACAAATCCCACTAGTACTCTTCCTATCGATCTTGCAGCCTGCAAAATCTGAGTCAGTGTACCCAATGAGTTCAATTCCTCCTTCTTTGGGATACCATAATCCTAAGTTTTATGTGGATTTGACATACTTGATGATCTTCTTTACAGCATTCAAGTGTGATTCCTTATGATTCACTTGGAATCTAGCACATACACCAACTGCAAACATGATATCAGGTCTGCTAGCTGTAAGGTATAGCAATGATCCAATTAGTCTCTTATATTTGATTATATCAACACTTTTGCAATTTTCATCTTTGTCAAGACTCACAGAAGCTGTCATAGGTATATAGGTAGGCCTAGAACTATCCATTCTAAATCTTTTTATAAGCTCTTGAGTGTATTTAGCTTGATTGATGAAAATTCCATCTCTCATTTGCTTAACTTGTAATCCTAAAAAGAAATTCAGATTTCCTATCATGCTCATTTCAAATTTCTCAGTCATGAGCTTAGAGAATTTTCTGCCTAAATCTTAATTGGTTGAGCCAAAGATTATGTCATCAACATAGATTTGGACAAGCAAAATATCATTCTCATGTTGTAATCTGAATACGGTTTTGTCAACCTTTCCCTTTTTGAATTCATTTTTTATCAGATAATCACATAGGGTATCATACCATGCTCTTGGTGCTTGCTTAAGTCCGTAAAGAGCTTTTCTTAGTTTATAAACCTTATCTTCAGTTGTAGATTCCTCAAATCTTGGTGGTTGTTCAACATACACTTCTTCTGAGAGTAAACCATTTAGAAATGCACTCTTTACATCCGTTTGATAGACTGTAAAGTTCATATGTGCAGCATAGGCTAGAAATATTCTTATAGCTTCTAATCTTGCAACTGGGGCAAATGATTCATCAAAATCTATGCCTTCAGATTGAAAATATCCCTGAGCTACTAGCCTTGCTTTATTTTTTGTTACAATTCCATCTTCATCAAGTTTGTTCTTGAATACCTACCTAGTTCCAATCATTTTGTGATTCCTAGGTCTTGGAACAAGTTCCCATACTTGATTTCTCTCAAAACCATTCAATTCTTATTGCATGGCAATAATCCAATTGACATCTTGCAATGCTTAATGAATATCAGTAGGTTCTGAAGATGAAAGAAATGTAGCAAACATTGCCTTATGAATTTGTTTTCTGGTTCTTACAGCATCCGATGGGTTTCCAATTGCATTCTCAGGGGGGTGATCTTTTAACCAAATCAAATCTGACACAGGTTCTAATCCTTGATCATTGTTCTCTACAGCTGTAGATTCACCTACTGCAGACTCATCCAGTCCTTTTGTTGGTGTCTCTACTTCTGTTTGAACATTCTCATGGACTAGGTCTTCTACATTCTCTAATGGTGGTAACTCAACAATTATAGTGCCAAAGCCTTTGTTGGTCAAATCTACAGGAGTTTTGATCTCAACATATTGCTGTTGACTTGTAACTGTAGAGTTGTCCTCCTTAGAGTCTTCAACAATTTCTTCAAGGGAGCAGTGTTGCTCATCAAAAACAACATGATGTGATTCTTCCACAATCATTAATCTCTTGTTATACACTCTAAATGCTTTGCTAACATTAGAATAACATAGAAAGATACCTTCATCTGACTTTGAATCAAAAGTCTTAAGATATTCTTTCCCATTATTCAGTATGAAGCATTTGCATCCAAATATGTGTAGATAAGAGATGTTAGGAGTCCTCCCTTTCCATAACTCATATGGAGTCTTCTTATGATTCTTAACAATCAAGCATCTATTTTGAGTATAGCATGCAATGCTTGTTGCTTCTGCCCAAAATTTCTTAGGCAATTTTGCTTCAACAATCATTTTTCTTGCAGCTTCCTTGAGTGTTCTATTCTTTCTTTCAGCAACTCCATTTTGTTGTGGGGTTCTAGCTGCAGAGTATTCATGAATTATGCCAAATAATGAACAATACTCTTCAATAACTTGATTTGTGAATTATGTTCCTCTATTTGATCTGATCTTCACAATCTTCAAGTTCTTTTCATTCTAAATCCTTCTTAACAGTTCTGGTAACCGCAGTAGAGTTTCACTCTTCTTTCTTAGAAACACAGTCTAAGAGAATCTTGAGTAATCATCTACAACAACCAAAGTATACTTCTTCCCACTTATAATTACTGGTTCTATGGGTCTAAAGAGATCCATGTGTAGTAATTCAAGTGTTCTTGAAGTTCTAGGGTTACTTTTGAAAGTCTTCTTGATTTGTTTCCCTTTGACACAAGCATCACATAAGTGTTCCTTCCTGAACTTAGTGTTTGGCAAACCACTTACAAGTTTGTTATTCACAAGTTCATTCATGGTTCATTGGAACTGTTAGCTAGGAAGCAGGTAGTTTCAGCTGCTGAGGTCCACTCCATAATGTAAACATTTCCTTTTCTAGTTCCTGTCAGTTTAGTGGTTTGAGATTCAACATCTTTGACTATGCAGGTGTCTTGTGTAAACTCTATAGTGTAGCCTGTGTCACAAAATTGTCTCACACTAAGCAAGTTATGCTTCTATCCATCTACTAAGTAAACATCATTGATCTGAACATTTTCTTTGAGTAAACATCCTAATCCTTTAGCTGTTCCACTGGCATTATTACCAAAAACAACTTTAGGACCTTTATGATCTTTCACATTTTGTAGCAAACTTCTGTCTCCATCATATGTCTTGCACAACCACTGTCTATGTACCAAATCTCTCTTTTGGTGGTTGTAACATGTCCCTGCAAAATGAAGTGAGTTATTTCGAAATCCAATACTTTGCATTTCCTCCAGTGTTACTCTTTGCAATCAAGCCTTTTTGGGAGCTGTAGAGTTGTTAATTCTATAGTTCTTGCTTGATCCTCCTTTTTGAGTGCTTGAAGAGGGAGACATATCTGACATATTTCCATTCCAGAATCTATCAAAGTTAAGTCTTTTTTCCATATCCAATCTATGATATATTTCTTCTTCAGACTGTAGGTTTGATTCTGCAGTTGGTTTCAGAACCATGTTATGCAACATGTTTGAAACATCTTCTTCAAAGTCATTCATGATTTCCTTGATCTTTTGTTATCTTCTTGGTGACATTTCTTTGAATGAATTCAAGAATTTCAGATCTTCTAGCTGTAGGGTTGAATCTATAACTTCTTCAGGGGTTGTTTCTTTGATGAACTTTCTCTCATGTCTTGGAATTGACTTTTGCAAGTATTTCATCCATACACAAGGGTTATATCCTATTCCAGTCAAATCCTTTGAGTGCCTTTGCTCAGACATCATCTTCTTCAGTTGTTTGGATGATTTTCCAAAGCAATCTAGTTTCTTTTGATAATAGGCATTGTGTTCTTCAAGTTCAGCTATCATTAGTTCTTGACTTCTTATTGTTTCTTTCAATTCAGCACAATCTGCAGCTCTACAACTTGCTTCATTGAAAAGTTCTTCATTGTCCTTTTTCAGACAACTGTAATCTTCCTTCAGTTCTTGTAGAATCTGCAGTTATTTTTCAGCATCTTCCACTCCAGCTAACAAAGCTTTCACATGTTCTCTTCCAATGTGATTGTCTCTTCTAAGATCTTCATTTTCCTCTTGAAGTCTTTGGATTGCACTTAGCATGTCAGTGGAATCCTTTTCTGTAATATAACTTGATGATGATGAGCATACCTCTTCATCTTTAGCCATAAGATAAATTAGGGCTTTTTCATCTGAATCTGTAGAGTCAGAGTCTTCTAAATCTACAGTTGACTTTGAGAAGAAGAGGGACAGTCTTCCTGGTTTTTATCAAACTCAGAAAGTAGTGCTCTAATTCTCTCCTTGTCAAACTTTTTCTTTTTATCTCTCCTGAGTCTCTTTTCTTCATCAGTGTACTTCTCAGCTTTGGGATAAGGACAATTCTTGATGTAATGACCTAGTTTTCTGCAGTTATAGCAGAAGTAAGTTGAGTTAGGTGCTGTAGATTTCACCTTACCATCTTCCTTTGGTGTGAACTGCTTCTTCTTGGTCCGTTTGCCAAATTTCTTGAGCTGCTTTATGAAAAGAGTCAAGTCTTCATCATCAGAACTTGTAGCTGTAGGATTGTCAGCCATTAAAGCTGTAACCTTACTGCTGTCAGGTTCTTTTCTTCTACTTATGTCAAATTCATAATCTTTGAGGTCTGAAAAGAGTTCAAAGGTGGATATCTTAGATAAATCCTTTGATTCTCTCATAGCAATGACCTTCATGTCCCATTTAGAAGGTTAGCCTCTGAGAACCTTCATGTTCATTTCTCTTTGTGAGTATTCCTTACTAAGTGAACCTAGCTCATTGAGAATCTCAATGAATCTTGATTCAAACTTTTCAAGAGTTTCACTAGATTTCATCTTGAAGTTCTCAAACTTTTGAACTGCTATCATGAGTTTGTTTTTCTTGATTTGTTCAGTTCCTTCACAAATCCTTTCCAACTTTTCCCATATATCTTTTGCAGTTTTGCAGTTTTTGATCTTGCTAAACACAATTTTATCAAGTGAATGACAAATAGTATTCTTTGCAACATTGTCCAAATTGGACCTTCTCTTGTCATCCTCGGTCCATTCCCTTCTAGGTTTGGGGATAATCTGAGCTAGTCCAGCTGACTGATCAGCTGCAGTGTTGACCTTCGCAATAGGTATAGGGTCATCCTCTATGATAGACCACATCTCATCATTGATTGCAGACAAATGTGCTTGCATTCTAATTTTCCATTCATCATAATATAGGACCCTTATTGGAAACCAATTCTCACATTACACCTTCATAATTTTTGAAATTCTTAGAGGGAGAGAGTCCATATCCGAGAGTTTTAGAGGTTAGATTTGAGAGGTTTCGAGTTTCACTTGAGGAAGAGAAAGTTGGAGGATCAATTTAAGGATTAGAAAGCCAGACGTACACACATAAACCGTTTCTTTTTCAAAGACGTCAAGGTGGGGATTCATGGTGAAAAGTGGTATTTCATGGTTCAATTTTTAAATGTTTTGTTGATGTATTTATGTGCTTATATGCTAATATCTATGGATGCCCTTGTGGTGTCAAGATTCCACAGATGCTCTTCGGGAGTATCAATTCCACGGATACAATTTAGTTGTATGATCTATGTTCCACGGGTACGATTTAGTCGTATCAATTATGTTCCATGGATACGAGGAAGTTGTATCATCTATGTCTATGGTTGGTATGTTTTCATGTATGCATGTCCATTATATTTACATCTCGAACTAACGTCCCCATTAAGAGTTATTTATAATTTCTCACCCCTTTCACCAAACTATTTTTCAGATTACGTTGAATAAGGGATGAGGTGGCCAACGGTGGAGGTATGTGGGTGTGGGAATTAAGAAGATATAAAAGATGGTTTCACACGCAAGTTTTCATGTTTAATTCGATTATTGAAAGTTTAATTGATTTTTTGTATTTTAATAAATTTTGCATGAAGGATTTAATTTGAATTTATGTCTTAGTGATTATTCTGGTGCTTGGACACGTTTTATTAAAATTAGGTTTTTGAAAGATTTGATATTTTTATGATTTTATTCTATGTGAAAGATTTTGGATTATATTAGAAATTTACCATGTGTTAGGATATTAAATTGTTAAGAATTAAATTGGGCAGTTTAATCATGATTTTAGGCAGTAAGTAGGCGTGTCTTATGTGTCTATATGATAGGATTTAAGTTGCATGTGAATAGATACGAATTATAGCCCTATATATAAATTAAAGTCCTTGATTTTGCATGAAATAAAAGTCACGTTTTATGCATGTAAACCAAATTTCATGATTTTATCAATTGTAGAAGTCTAGGGTTTGATTTTGGTCCTTTAATTACCTAATATGTGACTTTATGTGGAAATTAAGAAGTTTTCGTTAATAAAGTATCTTTATCAGTGTTATATGATTTAATAAATATTGTAGATGTGATTAATTATATGGCAATATGAGATTGGTTAAAAGGATGATTTTCTTGGGAGGTAATGGACTATTTACGAAAATTCCATGTTCTACAGCTGTTCACGAAATTTTGTTTGAATTTGTGAGTATGATCTGATGTTATGTGTGGTGTAAAGTTGGAATAAATTAGGTTGCATGTAGATTTAATTAATTGTGGTAAATTAGTATGTTTAAATGAGAATTATTATTCAAGGCATGTAATTTATGTTTAAGATTTTATTTTGTGATTTATGTGAAAGATTTATGTTTTTAATTCAAAGAGTTTTAAAGAAAAAAGAAAAATTAATTTCATGATAAGTTAGATCACGCTCAAAGGATTACTTTTCAAGATTTATTAAAGACTTCTGCTGTATTTAAAGATTAGGGCGTGACAGTATGGTATAAGAGCCATGTTTATGTTCTTGTAGACTTGTAAAAATTAACTGTATTATTATTTTGTATGTATATGTGATTTTATGAAAATTTATGAGAAGATTTCATGAAAAGATTTAAAAGATTAATCTCCATCCATCACCGCCGCAGCCATCTCCGAGTCCTAAGGTATGTAAAAGTTTTCTAAAGAACAAGTTTATGATTTTCAAGAGCATGATTCATGAATGACAAGGCGAGTAAGATGTGTACGAAGGTTTTGGAAGACATCTCATAAAAATTCTTTTAAAAAGTTATTTTCAAGAAAATGTTATGCAAGTTTAAATCAGTGTTGTACAGCGGCTAAGGAAGGTACGTTTAAGGATTTGCATAAGTATGAATGATTACGGCATGTTTAGATGTTATGAGTAAGAGTAAGTTCATAGGAGCGTTTTTGGAAATTGTTTGTTTTCGTTTAAGTTTTTTTCTGTTTACTTGTGGGATCGTTCGATTAGATGCCTCCGAGATGCAACCCTACCTTTGACGTGCCAAGTGGTCACGGTCAGCCACAAGTTAACCCCGTGGTTAACAATGTTGCGCCTTTGTTCCATACCACGCAAGTAGTCGAACAGTATAGGAGGTACAAACCTGCTACCTTCAATGGACGTGACGGACCGGATGCAGTTGAGGAATGGTTCTGTTCGATGGAGAGGATATTCCAGTTGATAGAGTGCACGGATGCTCAGCGGATTGCTTGCGTAGCATTCCAGTTGGTTCAAGATTCGTCCAGTTGAGGAAAGGCAGGCCTTGACTTGGGAACGGTTCAAGGAGATTTTGATGGAGCGATACTACCCGCAGTCTGTTTGCCAAAATCGTGTGTGATTTCCACGCAAGTGAACGTGGTCGTTGTTGTCGCGGCAAGTTAACCAAGTTAAATATCGAACACAGGGAAACGATGCGATATAAAGCTAGTATTGAATGTTCACAAAGATGGATAGCTAGGAAAGCAAGAAAACAATCTTGGATTATATCTACTAATCAAGCAAGAATAGTAAATCCTAACTATCACCTCAAAGAAGTGAGCAAGTGTGAAGTGTACATTGAAGTAATCCTTCTATGGTTCCTCTAGAATCCTATCCATTCTAGCATGCAAAAGGTCTCTTGGTGTCTTAGTCAAGCCAACTAGTGTCTAGATCTCTCTACAATACAAGATAAGGGCTCTATTGGATGTCTAGATCTCTCTACAACTTCCAATACTCCAATTAAGAGGTCTAGGCTAATATGCAATTCTCATTGGTCATACAAGAAATATATCAAACACTTGGCATGCATAAAGTTCTTATAGCTCAATTCTCATTTCATTGCTAAAACATATAAGCTGTATAATCCAATTTAACATCCCAAGCATTCATACAAGTCATTAATAAGAGAACTAATCCAACAAGATCACTAATTCATGCATAGGATTAACAAGAGACTAAATTCACCATAGTATTCATACAACCATGCAACAAGGAATTAGCCCATGGCTAATTGGAATTGGAAATCAACAATTAACATTGGAATCATCATGAATAAGAACTAAGACAAGAGAATTAAAGGAAAATTTACCATAAATGGAAGAAATTGATTACAATCTACAAACCTCCAAAGTGCTAACTCTTGATCCAAAGCTTGAAAACGTAAATCAAACCGTAGAATTGAAGCTAATAACGAGACTAAGCTAATGGAATAAACGGATTAAAGATCCAGTGATTGGATCAAAAGTTATAGAAGAAAGAAGATTGAATCTAACTAAGAACCCACTAAGTAACTACCTAATTCTCTCTCTAAATTAATCTAAGAACTTGGAATTATGATTATCTAATACTTGGAAATCTGATCCTTGAAGTATTTATAGTGCCCACAATGCTTGGTCCAAAATGCCCTTCATTAAACGCGCGAAAAGATGAAACAGCGCTTGAAATTAGGCCTGTCCGGGGCATCACACGAGTGTACACAGTCGCCGCACGAGTCCAGCTCGTGTGATCACTCGTGTGACACAACCTCACACGAACTAGAGCCTTATCGCACGAGTGCATACTTGTGGTCGCTCGAGTCTGGCCTTGTGGTCGCTCGAGTCCAGCTTCGGCTTGTGCGATCGATCCTCGACTTCTTGTTTTCTTCATATCTTGAGTTCTAGAGCTCCGATTGACTCGATTCTTCTTGCGTTGCAACCCTCTCTTCAAACTCTTCGACATGGTATATCATTTTCCTCCATTGGATAAACTAACATTTTCTGAACTTTTACGAACTTGCTCTTCTTTTGCCGATTTTTGCTCTTTTTCACTACAAAACACATTTTCTTGCCACAAAATGGTTAATAGCACAATTTATACCAAATTACGGTCAAATATGAACATAAGCACATCAAAACCATATAGAAATGGATGCAAAAACATGCAATTATAACCCTAATCACAGTCCTACAAGGATACGAAGGAGAGCGAGTTTCTTAATCTTCAACAAGGAAACATGATGGTCGCGGAGTACGAGTTGAAATTCAGTCAACTAGCACGTTTTGCTCACCATCTTGTCGACACCGATCAAAACGTGTCTTTCATTTCACCGAAGGGCTTAGAGTCGAGCTTCAACACGTGATAGTGGCTTTGGGAAACCTATCTTTTCCCGAAGTCTTGGAGAGAACCGAGCAGATGGGGGCTTGTTTGAAGGATGAAGCGGAAAGGAGGTCCCGTGAGAATAAATGGAAATGGGAACAGCCCAGTGGAGCACGGAAATTGCCAAACCGTGGTATGCAAGGGCAAGGAACGACACAAGGTTTTAAGCCAAGACAAGTAGGCCAAGTGACGACACCAGAGTGTGCAAAGTGTGGGAAGCTTCATAGGGGTGACTGTCTTGCGGGGAAGGACGTTTGTTATCGATGCCACAATCCAGGGCATAGAGCACCGGATTGCCCAAACCAGCCTTGGGGCGCGACAAAAGCACGTTTGTTTTCACTTACGGGAGAGCCAGATGAGGATCAATCTCCTTCAGAGACGTTGGCAGGTATGCTCACTTTGAATTCGGTACCAATAACTGCCTTATTTGATACCGGAGCTACGCATTCTTTCATCTCATTACGTTGTTGCATGAAGATTGGATGTGATCTTGTTGATACTAGTAAACCCTTAGAGGTTAGTATCCCCTCGGGTAAGGCTGTTTTCACGAATAAGATCATTTCGAACGCAAAGCTTGAAATTTGTGGGAGGAACCTCGAAGGGGAGTTGCATGTCATCGAGATGGGACAATTCGACGTTATCTTTGGCATGGATTGGCTAGCGAAGTATCATGTTGTTGGTCCCGAAATGAGTATAATCAGTGTATGGGGGGGGAATACACTGATCTCAGATTTTTCTGAAAGACTCAGAAAAATGCTCTAACACTCTCAGCCAGGATTTCCTGAAGTACTCAGTATGCTGAAGGTCCACAGGGGCAGCAGGGACAGTTCAGTAACGAGTCAGATAAGCTGAGTGTGAGTAAAGTGCTAGGAAGCTCAGTAGGGATAACAAACCTACTGACAGCTCGGAAGCTAGTCAGTTGGACCACTATCTCAGTGAGCCAGAGTGAGTGCGGAAAGTGAGACCTTAGATTCTACTCGTTTTAGTTTCTGAAAACATTTTCTCTGAGTTTGCTTAGTAAACTGGTGGTTAAGGCTGAGTGCACAGTGTTAAGATTCAGGATGATTGATTCAGTCCTGAATAGAAAAACGATGCAGAATGTTCAGTTTATTATGATGACAGTTATGATCCTGAACAGAACAGTAAATCAGCACACAAGGGACTTTTTAACGTGGTTCGGAGATAACCAACTCCTACGTCCACGACCTGATTTAACAGGAAGCTATCCTCAAAACCCTGAGGATAGGTACTTGGGTTTTACGTGCCAAGGGACACGAGTAGCCAACTTCCTCTCTTAGGAACTGACCCCTGGGCGTTTTACAAGTCCCAGTCCTTCTACCCAACCAATCTCACACCTTAAGTGGTTTGGTATTCTGGTTTCCAACTAAGATAGCTCTAGCAATACAAAATAATGCTAAATAATAGAGCTATCGATCTAAGCAAATACAGAGTGAATCCTACAACAACACTAGGGAAATTTAATTGCAGAGTGTTGTTTATAGTATGCTTTGAATGCTTGGATTCTTTAGAGTTTTCTCTTGGAAATTTCCCGTTAGCCTTGAATGGGTGCAAGGCTCTCCACATTTATAGGTAAGATTCAAAATAGATCCGTTGGTGGAGATCAAATCAAATCTTTCCTATTTTAGGTAGATTGCAGGCTAGAAATACTGTTTGACCTACCCGCCATGCTTATTCTGGCAAGTTGTCACATCACCTGCAACTTTTGAGACGCATTAAATACCGCATTAAATGCTGCGTGGACTGCGTACATACGTGTTGAAAGATCATTGGCTCTCCGCTCTAATGGCTAGTTGACTTTCAGACACTTGTCCTTCCTCGTACATTCAATACTCTGAGTCTCTTGTTAATAACTCAGTCTGAACGTGTGTCTTAATGGAGTCTTACTGACATTCTCTTTGTCTCTTGTCCCATAGCATAAATAACCTTTTGCTTTGGACTTACATGATTCAGGTGATCTGAACCACGGCCTGAGTCAGGTCCTATGTGCATTCAGCACAGACTGATGGGTTATTCAGCCCAGTATGTGTAATCTTTTTGCTTTGGACTTACAGGATTCAGGTGAACTGAACCAATGCCTAAGTCAGGTCTTAAGTGCATTCAGCACAGCCTGATAGGTGACACTTACTCTTCACTGACTAACTTCTGTCCTGAGTATGCTTAGTGTACTCAGTAGAAACATCAGCCAATGGTACTTCAGGATTGACTTCAGGATGAATCAGCAGGCTTCGATCTTCAGCTTCAGAACAGACAATCTTCAGGAAGACTGACTGACTCCTTCAGGATGGTTTACACTTCAGACTTCAATAAATTGGGTCGACTCCAATATTCTTCAGTCTTCAGCATGGTCCTCCTGTACTGAATTTCTAACCTAACTATCCTGAATTATTTTATCCTGAACAACTATACTTAGGCAAATTCATCAGGGGTTTTGGGATCTAATCAAAATACTCAGATTGTCCCAACACATGCCACTATAAATTGCGAGAAGAGGGAGGTGACACTCAAGTTGGCTAGTGGAGAGGAGTTGACGTACTTTGGGTCTCGACCTAGCAAGCACAATTTGAACGTAACCGCAATGCAAGCTGTGGAGATGCTTCAAGAGGAAGGGTGCAAGGGTTTTCTTATCCATGTTATGGGCACGGGTACTAAAGGACCGAACATGGAGGACGTGGCTGTTGTCAACGAGTTCGTTGATGTGTTTTCCCGAGGAGTTGCCCGGAATTCCACTCGACTGACTAGTGGAATTTGCGATCGACCTAGTGCCGGGAGCTGCCCCAATTTTGAAAGCACCTTACTGTATGGTGCCGAAAGAACTCGAGGAGTTAAATATGCAATTGCAAGAGTTGTTTGATAAGAAGTTCATCTAACCAAGTGTTTAACCTTGGGGAGCGCCAGTTTTGTTTGTGAAGAAGAAGGATGGTTCGTGGAGGATGTGCATTGACTATCACGAGCTTAATCGACTCACGATTAAGAACAAGTATCCTTTGTAGAGGATTGACGATTTGTTCGATCAACTTAGAGGGGCGAGCGTGTTCTCAAAGGTCGATTTGAGATCGGGTTACCATCAATTGAAGATCAAGGAAGGAGATAGAGCGAAGACCGCCTTTCGCACACGCTATGGACATTACGAGTTCGTGGTAATGCCGTTAGGATTGAGAAATGCACCAGTTGTCTTCATAGATTTGATGAACCGAGTCTTTCATCCCTTTTTAGATCGGTTTGTCATAGTGTTCATCGATGATATCCTAATCTATTCCCGGAGTAAGGAGGAGCATGAGGAGCACTTACGGATGGTACTTGGAGTCTTACGCAAGGAGCAATTGTTTGCGAAGTTCCCCAAGTGTGAGTTTTGGCTAGACCGAGTGAACTTTCTAGGCCACGTTATCACGGCCCAAGGAGTTGAAGTACATGCATCAAAGGTGGAGGCCGTAAGCGAGTGGAAAGCACCAAAAAATGTGAACGGGGTTCGTAGCTTTCTTGGTTTGGCCGGTTACTATAGACGCTTCATTGAGGGCTTTGCCAAAATAGCCTCACTGATGACCAAGTTGACTCGTAAAGGGGAGAAGTTCATGTGGACCAAGGTTTGTGAGAAGAGCTTCCAAGAGTTGAGGGAAAGATTGGTTTCGGCCCCAGTTCTTACCATTCCCGATTCTTCGAAAGGATTTATGATCTATAACGACGCCTCGAAGCAAGGGTTAGGATGTGTCTTGATGCAACATGGGAAAGTCGTGGCGTACACATCAAGGCAGTTGAAGGTGCACGAGATAAACTACCTCACTCATGATCTCGAACTTGCAGCTGTGGTTCACGCACTTAAGATTTGGAGACACTATCTTTACGGTGCGAAGTGTGAGATTTTCACTAATCATAAGAGCCTCAAGTACATTTTCACACAAAAGGAGCTAAACATGAGGCAAAGGCATTGTCTAGAACTAGTCAAGGACTACGATTGCACTATCAATTACCATTCGGGTAAGGCGAACGTAGTCGGAGATGCACTAAGTCGGAAAGGTGGTGTGTTGGCAGCCTTGACGGATCAAGACGAATTGGTGAAGGATTTCGAGCGGTTGAAGATAGAAGTTGTCGAATCAACCAAGGAGATGGAATCAATCTTGGCAGCCTTGACGATCCAACCTACCCTCCGAGCTCGGATCGTTGAAGCACAAGATGAGGACAAAGTTCTCGCCCAGTTGAAGACGCGGTCAAAAGAGAAAGGCGTGAAGGGTTTCTTGATCAACGAAAATGGAGCTCTTTTGTTCGAGAAGAGTCTATGTGTACCGAACCATGAGGAGTTGAAGAAGAAAATCCTAGAAGAGGCACACCGTACCCCTTATACGGTTCATCCCCGTGGAACCAAGATGTATAGGGACTTAAGGACTACTTTTTGGTGGAGAAACATGAAGGGCGATATTGGGAAGTTCGTGGAGAAGTGCTTAATTTTTCAACACGGTAAAGCGGAGCATCAAAGGCCGTCCGGATTGTTGAAGCCACTCGAAATTCCACAATGGAAGTGGGAACATATTTCCATGGACTTCGTTGTGGGGTTGCCTCGTTCGATGAAGGGAATTCACGTAATTTGGGTGATTGTGGATAGACTAACCAAGACAGCACACTTTATTCCAATACAGATGACATGGAGTACGGATCGACTTGCACAAATTTACGTTCAAGAAGTGCTGAGATTGCATGGAGACCCCGTTTCTATCATCTCGGATAGGGATGCACGATTTACTTCCCACTTTTGGAAGAGTTTGCAAGTTGCCATGGGAACCAAGTTGAATTTTAGCATGGCGTGTCATCCACAAACAGATGGACAATCCGAGAGGACGATCCAAACACTTGAAGATATGTTGAGGGCATGCGTTTTGGACTTCGAAGGCAATTGGGAACACTATTTACCCTTGGTGGAGTTCGCTTATAACAATAGTGATCAAGCGACGATTGGCATGGCACCTTATGAAGCCTTGTATGGTCGATGTTGTAGATCTCCTTTGTTTTGGAATGAAGTTGGCGAACGACGTGTCCTAGGGCCCGAAATCGTTGAGAAAAAGGTTAAGGTTGTGGAGAAGATTCGAGAGAGGATACGGGCTGCAGAAGATCGACATAAGTCTTATGCCGATAAACGATGAAAGCCTCTACATTTCGAGAAAGGCGAAGTGGTTTTCATGAAGGTTTCACCAACAAAAGGAGTAGTTCGATTCAGTCGCAAAGGAAAATTGCAACCACGTTTCATTGGGCCATTCAAAATTTTGGATAAAGTTGGGAGTTTAGCCTATCGATTGGCTTTGCCCCCAAGCCTTGCAACCGTACACAATGTTTTCCGTGTATCAATGTTGAGGAAGTACATACACGATCCAAGTCAAGTGTTGGATTTTTCATCTTTGGAGGTGGACAAGGATCTAAGTTATGAAGAAGTTCCCGTCGAAGTGTTGGATAGGAAAACGCACAAGTTGAGGAATCGAGTTGTGAGTTTGGTAAAGGTTCGTTGGAATCGCCATGGAGTTGAAGAGGCGACGTGGGAAAGAGAAGAGGATTTAAGGACCAAGTACCCCGAGCTTTTGGTGCAAGGTACTTTTTTTCATTTTCGAGGATGAAATTTTTTAAAGGTGGTGAGGTTGTAACACCCAAGAAATAACTGTTGTTTTTCGTCCCTTAACTTTCCTTTTTGGCGTGCTTCATTTTTTTTCTTAGTTTAGTCCCTTAAGTTTTGTGCTTTAGTAATTTATCTTTTGTTTAGTATTATTTCTTGATCCGTTTAGTAATATTAGAAGACTTTAGAACTTAATTTGTGATACTTTTGGGATTTAGAAGTAATTCTTAAGTTCGAATTTTTAGGCTTTAATAATATTAAGAGTTTTAGTCCTTTAAGAATAGTATTAATTAGAATTGAGGATTTAAGTGGGATTAAATATTATTTTCTATAAGAATTTTGAATTTTAGAGACGAGAACTTTTAAGAGAGAGGAAATTCAAAGTTTGTTACAAGAATCAGGGTAATTTTGGAAGAATCAAGGTTTAGAGTTAGCTAGAGTCCTTATATTTTTTTAAGAGAGATACAATTTTATTTTATTGGATATTTTCGAATTTTAGCCTTAAGAATTTAGTTATTATGAAGTCTTGAGGATGTTAGATTATTATATTGGAGATACTCAAAAGATTTCCAAGATATGACCAAGATTTCCCAAGATATATCCAATATGTTCATTATTCCTTTTTGATTCAATATTTTCGGCCATTATGAATTTTATTCAACCAAGATATTAGTTCAAAGATTCAAACCCAAGATTTATTCATCCTAGTCCTATAATTTTCGGCCATCACTCCTAATACAAGTTAAAATATATTTCCAAGATATCTTCAAGATTTGCCCATGAACCATATATTTCTTTTCCCTTCTTTATTTTTTCGGCCAGATTCACTTCCAGCCATAATATTTGATCATTATCCTCATATATTCATCAAGATATTTCATTAAGCCCTATATCTTTTCATCCTATAAATATAGGACCCTTATTGGCAACCAATTCTCACATTACACCTTTATAATTTTCGAAATTCTTAGAGAGAGAGAGGGAGAGTCCATATCTGAGATTTATAAAGGTTAGAGTTGAGAGGTTTCAAGTTTCACTTGAGGAAGAGAAAGTTGGAGGATGAATTCAAGGATTAGAAAGCCGGACGTACACACATAAACCGCTTCTTTTTCAAAGAAGTCAAGGTGGGGATTCATTGTGAAAAGTAGTATTTCATGGTTCGATTTTTAAATGTTATGTTGATGTGTTTATGTGCTTATATGCTAATATCTATAGATGCCCTTGTGGTGTCAAGATTCCACGGATGCTCTTCGGGAGTATCAATTCCACGGATACTATTTAGTTGTATAATCTATGTTCCACGGGTACGATTTAGTCATATCAATTATGTTCCACGGATACGAGAAAGTCGTATCATCTTTGTCTATGGTTGGTATGTTTTCATGTATGCATGTCCATTATATTTAGATCTCGAACTAACGTCCCCACTAAGAGTTATTTATAATTTCTCACCCCTTTCACCAAACTATTTTTCAGATTACGTTGAATAAGGGACGAGGTGGCCAACGGTGGAGGCGTGTGGATGTGGGAATAAAGAAGATATAAAAGATGGTTTCACACGCAAGTTTTCATTTTAATTCGGTTATTGAAAGTTTAATTGATTTTTCGTATTTTAATAAATTTTGCATGAAGGATTTAATTTGAATTTATGTCTTAGAAATTATTCTGTTTCTTGGACACGTTTTATTAAAATTAGGTTTTTAAAAGATTTGATATTTCTTATGATTTTATTCTATGTGAAAGATTTTGGATTATATTAGAAATTTACCATGTGTTAGGATATTAAATTGTTAAGAATTAAATAGGGCAGTTTAATTATGATTTTAGGCAGTAAGTAGGCGTGTCTTATGTGTCATTATGATAGGATTTAAGTTGCATGTGAATAGATACGATTTATGGCCCTATATATAAATTAAAGTCCGTGATTTTGCATGAAATAGAAGTCACATTTTTTAACTCCACCTACATCCACTGTTACACCACTCAGGTGTCAAATTCACTAAGATCAGTACAAGTAGTTCCCCCTTAGAACTAGGTTCACTCAGATTCCTATTCTAAAAAGAGATTAAACTACTCTATTCACTCAGAATATAACTCACAAAGAGTTTTACAAAACCTCACAAAGAGATATCTACACTAAGTAGAAATATAAAAAGGTGAGGGAACAACAACAAAAGGTGTGATTCTTTCTAAGAAAATCCTAACCAACTATCCTATTGAATCACAAAGAATACAACTCTCTCTCAGAAATTGCTGGCTGTAGACTTGCTTAGGTTGAATGCTTGTATGCGCAGGGTTGTTGTTCTTACTTCCTCTGAGGACTTCTTCTATTTATAGATTCAGTGGAGTGACTTATCCGTTGGGAATTTCAAATTTGAAATTCAAATAAGGCTCTTCTCTCTCTATTGGCATGTGTGAAATGATGCTCATCCTTCACACAGGATAGTACTGATTGTACTATGTCCTTTTCTTCAGAATTCTGTCCTTCCTTGTAACTAATCTTCATTATCCTCCAGAATCAAAGAGATAACCTCCACTTAGGTACAATTTAGTGAGTGCTTGAGAACTACACTAATAGTTCTTAAGGGTCTTCATTATCTTTAATTAATCTCTGACTTGTACCATCTCTTCAAACGGTTCTTTGCAGCTGTAGAGTCTTCAACCTTGCAGCTGTAGGGTCCTGTCAATATCAAAAATTGGCTGTAGAGAAACCTTACAGCTGTAGGGTCATGTCTGGCTGTAAATTGATCAAATACACAGCTGCAGACTTCACTTACAACTATATGTTTCAAACACCAATTTCCTCAGCACAAGTGTTAGATCAAATTATCAATTTAAAACACATTGTTTTGCACACATCAAAATCTAAACCAAGGTACTAACAAACAGTTTATCCCACATTCCGTGATGCTTGCTTTGCTAGAGGGTTGTTGGACGATGATAGAGAGTACGTTGATGGACTAGAACAGCCTAGCTTATGGGGCTCTGCATCTTCGATGAGATCTCTTTTTGTTACTCTTCTCAATTCCGGATTTTTAAATAATCTTTGTAAAATATGGGATAAGTGTTGGAAATATTTGTCTGATGATATTTTGTACAAGAGAAGAAAAATAATGGGTTATCCAGGTATTTTTTTAAAATTATAAATTATTTCAATTTAATTCCCCCCGCCAAATTATTTCTCGCTCAATTTCCTTATAATTCCCCACCAAAATGTATTGCATGATTTATTTTTTAGACGTTTTATATAATCAATCATAATTATATAATTATATTATATTAAGTGTTTTGAAAGAAAAAAATTCCTTTTTATATTTGTTTGTTGTCACGCCCCCAAATTTTACCCCCTTTTTTTGTGAAAAAAATGAATAAATACTTAATCAATTATTTTCTTTTAATGAAAAATATAATTAAAGGACGTGAACTAACTAAATCGGAAATATTAGAGTAAAGTAAAAATGTAATGTCTCAACTAAACATTGACTCTACCATAAGAAATAAATAATCTCTTAAAAGAGTTTCAAATGAAACTAACTTAAAGAAGGATAAACTAGGTCCTAGAAGTTCATAAAAATAATAATAATGATAGCAACTAAAATGGAAACATTCGTCATCACCACTCCTCGCCGTCCAACTCCTTAACCTGAAAATTTTAAATAATTGGGGTGAATATGCAAGCACACTCAGTGGAATTAAGTTATTCAAAATTAAATATAAATGTAAACATGCAAGCCATCAATGCCACATAAAATATTCACATATAACTTTGCCACTTTGCCATTGATACTTTGCCACTTTGCCATAAATACTTTGTCACTTTGCCATTGAGCACGGCGGATTGAACCCGAAGACTCGTCAGTCCCGGACCTCATAAGGGTCCCTGACTATAATAATAACATGAATAGAAATCACATAGCAGACAACTCAACAATTCACATAAACATTTAAAACTCAATAAACATGCATTAGAGCTCTACTAACCACTGTAGAGTTAAAGTAGAACTCTTGTATGAACTAGTCCTCGTAGTTGACGTCGTGTAACATTATAATTAATTGCATTTACTTAGAAAATATTAGAGATAAAGTCTCAAATTTAAAAAAAAATAAAAAATATAGTAAGTCGTATTTCAAAATTTATAACCCTTTAAATTTCTTAAATCTGCATAACATCACTTAAACTCCTACATCATTTCCCCCTACACTAATACGTCTTCCGTAAGCCAATCCAAAAATGCACCTAACACAGGCTAATATAATTAATCTGTAATAATAAAAAACATCTTCAGTTTCTAGCTTCCTCAAATAAATCATCTAGAATTAATCCAATACCCACGTCACTCAATACTTTTAAAAAAATAACCCCAATTACTGATACATACGTATATATAGCTTACCATAACCCCTATTAAAAAAAAATATGTGCACCCTCTCTACTCTCTGACCCCAAAATAAAATAAATAATAAATATTACATAAAATTTGACAGTAAAGGTGAACCTACTGCCATTTCGAAAGCCTGAGCCTAAAGGCTATACTTTAATAAATTATATATATATATTTTTATGGAAAAGATTTGACCAAAGTTGTGTATGCATATATATATATATTATCTTATCTTATCTTACATTATATATAAAGAGGGAATGAATGGAAGCGGCCAGTTTCCTCCCCCGGTTGCCGGTAATCAACGACACACGTGTCCTGCATCTCTTCTTCCACGTTAGTTTTCTTTCTTACGTGTCCACATACTGTGTAGGTTGCTATTCTCTCTTAGATTACCACACTTCACAGACTAAGTGTTCTTGCGTTTCCATTCTCAAAACCCTAAGACTCTATGATTTTTCAGGTTTGACTCTTGCTATTCTCTCTCTGATTACTTTCTTTGATTACTTTCGTTCAAAGCCGTATGTTCTCCTGCTTTTCTTTTTTGAGAACCCTAGGTTTCTACAATTTTTAAGTTTGATTATTTTGCAATTTGTGTTTTGATTCTGTGTTTCAGTCGATCATATTTAGTTTTTTAGTTTTATGTACATTTGTGCAGAACTCTACAATCTAAGCAAGCGTTGTGGGATCAGATCTTTTGATTCTCTGTTTTCGTCTTGTCCACTGTTTTGTAAAGAGGTATTTTATCTCAATTTTGTTAGCGAATTTATTAGCTTTGTATGGAGTGGGTTTCTATTCTCTGTCTCCTCATGTGAGATTTTATGTTTTCAATTGAAGAAAGAAAGTGTATAAAGAAAGGTGATCTTTCGGTAACCCGCTGCCTTCCACAGTAAGGTTTAAACTCTCTCTCTCGCTTCCACACACACATGCATGCTCTCTTTTATTTCTTTTTACGCTCTATGAAGCTGACATTTGCTTTGGTGTAATTTAGATTGATCTTCGGGTCCAGGTCCGGGCTCAGGCCTTTGAAAGGTAATTTTCCAGCCCTTATTCTTCTTTCATTTTGTTTTCTATTTTTTTGCCACAGTTTGTTCATCCTCGATTTCAGATTTTTCATGTCTTGTTTGTTGTTGTTAGGTCTTTGTTTGTTTATATTTATATGTTTTATGTCCAGCACACCTGGTAAAAAATCTGTATTGCAGCCTTCATTTTTCAACACTGCATATTTAGTTTATAAATTACTAAATTTCCTAAATGATTTCTATTAGTTAAACCGGTCATGAAGTAGTAATATGCATGATCACCTCATATGGAGATTTATTGCGCAGAAGGAGGAAGGCTAAGTTGTTTTTTTAATCCGAGCATCAGATGGAAATGAACATAACAGAGCTACACCACAGATTAGAACACAACAGTCTAGGCAGTTGAGGAAAAGGCCTGTGAATGAGGATGTCTGACCACTTAGCAGTTAGATGTCTGACCAAGAATTGATGAGTCTTCGCTTATTTCTTTGGAGTCATCCTTTTTACATAACGAACATGGAATAAAATTTAAAAATTACACCAAGGCTAGAGGTTTACATCAGCAACCTACAACATTTCTAGGATTTAAAATCCATTCCCTGAAGTCACTGAACATGATTCCCAACAAGAATATTGATACATTAGGATATACCCACCACAACTAAATGAACAAAGTAGACAGAGGAAGCTAAATTGGAAACCATTCCTACAACTCCATTTGCAATACCAACCCGTGAAGCTTTTGGCATATGCAAGCCTTTGGTGTACTTAAGAGTCATATCCTTTGATACTTCAAGTGAAGTTAAAGCCAAGACTCGTCCAGGCAATGATTCAATCGCAGATGTGTCAAAGCCTCTGAAAACATCAGGAACACCATCACTCCTAATGATGTGTCTGAAAATAGATACTCCATTCATTTAAGAGATGCTAGATCCAGCTACTTGCATTATTGTCTTCACAATTGCTGTAGGGTGTATCAGAGCTGACTGAATTGTAAATAGAATAGCCCCAATGACGTAAAACCTTATCTTATCCAACCTACAAATCAACCATGCTTTTATGATAAAAATAAAAACTAAGGTTAATGTGTTGCACATAAGAAGGCAGAATACACATCACATTTTGTATGAAGTTAAAGATATAATAATTATGCCCTCCATAAATAGATAACAAATTTTGCGGAGTTAGCACATTATAACCCCCATTTTTTTCAGGCTTCAAATTCTGCTGAAACCAAGAAATCTTCTATTTAGGCCTGAGGATGATAATTGACTAAAATCTACTTAGGCAGCTTGTTGATTTAGTGATCACGTTATTTGTCTTCTTCCTTTATTATACACCTTTTTCTGCAGGCCTCAAATATGCTACTGTGGCACTCCATTTCATTGTTTTACCAATATTTTCCATCATTAAAGTATGTTCACCCAGTATGATTTTTATGTTCGTTTAATGTCTTTGTTTGAGTTAACTATACTGCTATAATCAAGTGAAAGTCTAAAATATGAATCTTTTGCAACATCGAATGCAAAGCATAAATAGAAGACATCACACAGTAGATATTTAAATATGAATAAATGATGGATTGTTGATGCATATATGTTGAACTTATCACTCTAATTATCTGTCATGAGCTCTAATTATCTCTCTATATATAATGAAATAGCTGCAGTTTCAGTGATGAAAATATTGATTCCAGATGCCGCTTTCGTGCTTTTGTAGATACTGACCAGGTTATCCATGTGAGTGGCAGGACTAATTTCTATGGAGAATGTCACGCCCTAATCTTTAAATACAGCGGAAGTCTTTAATAAATCTTGAAAAGTAATCCTTTGAGTGTGATCTAACTTATCATGAAATAAATTTCTTTTTTTTTAACTCTTTGAATTAAAACATAAATCTTTCACATAAATCACAAAATAACATCTTAAACATAAATTACATGCCTTGAATAATAATTCTCATTTAAACATACTAATTTACCACAATTAATTAAATCTACATGCAACCTAATTTATTCCAACTTTACATACCACATAACATCAGATTATACTCACAAAATCACACAAAATTTCGTGAACAGCTCTAGAACATGGAATTTTCGAAAACAGTCCATTAACTCCCTACAAAATCATACTTTTAACCAATCTCATATTACCATATAATTAATCACGTCTAAAATACTTATTAAATCATATAACACTGATAAAAATACTTTATTCACAAAAACTTCTCAATTTCCACATAAAAGTCGCATATTATGTAATTAAAGGACCAAAATCAAACCCTAGAGTTCTACAATTGATAAAGTCGTGAAATTTGGTTTACATGCATACTTTTTCATGGAATTTTTACTGTAAAAATTTCAGAATTTATGGAGTTAAAAAACGTGACTTCTATTTCATGCAAAATCAAGGACCAAAATTTATATATAGGGCCATAAATCGTATCTATTCACATGCAACTTATATCCTATCATATAGACACATAAGACACGCCTACTTACTGCCTAAAATCATAATTAAACTGCCCTATTTAATTCTTACCAATTTAATATCCTAACACATGGTAAATTTCTAATATAATCCAAAATCTTTCACATAGAATAAAATCATAAGAAATGTCAAATCTTTCAAAAACCTAATTTTAATAAAATGTGTCCAAGCACCAGAATAATCTCTAAGACATAAATTCAAATTAAATCCTTCATGCAAAATTTATTAAAATACAAAAAATCAATTGAACTTTCAATAACCGAATTAAACATGAAAACTTGCGTGTGAAACCATCTTTTATATCTTCTTTATTACCACATCCACACGCCTCCACCGTTGGCCACCTCGTCCCTTATTCAAGGTAATCTGAAAAATAGTTTGGTGAAAGGGGTCAGAAATTATAAATAACTCTTAGTGGGGACGTCAGTTCGAGATCTAAATATAATGGACATGCATACATGAAAACATACCAACCATAGACATAGATGATACGACTTTCTCGTATCCGTGGAACATAATTGATACGACTAAATCGTACTCGTGGAACATAGATGATACAACTAAATTGTATCCGTGGAATTGATACTCCCGAAGAGCATCCATGGAATCTTGACACGACAAGGGCATCCATATATATTAGCATATAAGCACATAAACACATCAACAAAACATTTAAAAATCAAACCATGAAATACTACTTTTCACCATGAATCCCCCCACCTTGACTTCTTTGAAAAAGAAACAGTTTATGTGTGTACGTCCGGCTTTTAAATCCTTGAATTGATCCTCCAACTTTGTCTTCCTCAAGTGAAACTCGAAAACTCTCAACTCTAACCTCTACAACTCTCGGATATGGACTCTCTCTCTCTCTGTCTCTAAGAATTTCAAAAATTATGAAGGTGTAATGTGAGAATTGGTTGCCAATAAGGGTCCTATATTTATAGGATGAAAAGATATAGGGCTTAATGAAATATCTTGATGAATATATGAGGATAATGATCAAATATTATGGCTGGAAGTGAATCTAGCCGAAAAAAATAAAGAAGCGAAAAGAAATATATGGTTCATGGGCAAATCTTAAAGATATCTTGGAAATATATTTTAACTTGTATTAGGAGAGATGGCCGAAAATTATAGGACTAGCATGAATAAATCTTGGGTTTGAATCTTTGAAATAATATATTGGTTGAATAAAATTCATAATGGCCGAAAATAATGAATCAAAAAGGAATAATGAACATATTGGATATATCTTGGGAAATCTTGGTCATATCTTGGAAATCTTTCTAGTATCTCCAATATAATAATCTAACAACCTCAAGATTTCATAATAATTAAATTCTTAAGGCTAAAATTCGAAAATATCCAATAAAATAAAATTGCATCACTTAAAAAAATTATAAGGACTCTAGCTAACTCTAAACCTTGATTCTTCAAAAATTACCCTCATTCTTGTAACAAACTTTGAATTTCCTCTCTCTTAAAAGTTCTCCTCTCTAAAATTCGAAATTCTTATAGAAAACAATATTTAATCCCACTTAAATCCTCGATTCTAATTAATACTATTCTTAAAGGACTAAAACTCTTAATATTATTAAAGCCTAAAAATTCAAACTTAAGTATTACTTCTAAATCCCAAAAGTATTACAAATTAAGTTCTAAAGTCTTCTAATACTAAAAGGATCAAGAAATAATACTAAACAAAATATAAAGTACTAAAGCACAAAACTTAAGGGACTAAACTAAGAAAAAAAAAACAAAGCACTCCAAAAAGGAAAAGTTAAGGGACGAAAAACAACAGCTATTTCTTGGGTGTTACAACCTCACCACCTTTAAAAAATTTCGTCCTCGAAAATGAAAAAAAGTACCTTGTACCAAAAGCTCGGGGTACTTGGTCCTTAAATCCTCTTCTCTTTCCCACGTCGCCTCTTCAACTCCATGGCGATTCCAACGAAACTTTACCAAACTCACAACTCGATTCCTCAACTTGTGTGTTTTCCTATCCAACACTTCGACGGGAACTTCTTCATAACTTAGATCATTGTCCACCTCCAAAGAAGAAAAATCCAACACGTGACTTGGATCGTGTACATACTTCCTCAACATCGATACATGGAAAACATTGTGTACGGTTGCAAGGCTTGGGGGCAAAGCCAATCGATAGGCTAAACTCCCAACTTTATCCAAAATTTCGAATGGCCCAATGCAACGTGGTTGCAACTTTCCTTTGCGACCGAATCGAACTACTCCTTTTGTTGGTGAAACCTTCAAGAAAACCACTTCGCCTTTCTCGAAATGTAGAGTCTTTTGTCGTTTATCGGCAAAAGACTTGTGTCGATCTTGTGCAGCCCGTATCCTCTCTCGAATCTTCTCCACAACCTTAACCGTTTTCTCAATGATTTCGGGCCCTAGGACACGTCGTTCGCCAACTTCATCCCAAAACAAAGGAGATCTACAACGTCTATCATACAATGCTTCGTAAGGTGCTGTGCCAATCGTCGCTTGATAACTATTGTTATAAGCGAACTCCACCAAGGGTAAATAGTGTTCCCAATTGCCTTAGAAGTCCAAAACACATGCCCTCAACATATCTTCAAGTGTTTGGATCGTCCTCTTGAATTGTCCATCCGTTTGTGGGTGATACGCCGTGCTAAAATTTAACTTAATTCCCATGGCAACTTGCAAACTCTTCCAAAAGTGTGAAGTAAATCGTGCATCCCTATCAGAGATGATAGAAACGGGGACTCCATGCAATCTCACCAGTTCTTGAACGTAAATTTGTGCAAGTCGATCCATACTCCATGTCATCTTTATTGGAATGAAGTGTGTTGTCTTGGTTAGTCTATCCACAATCACCCAAATTGCGTGATTTCCCTTCATCGAACGAGGCAACCCCACAACGAAGTCCATGGAAAAATGTTCCCACTTCCATTGTGGAATTTCGACGAACTCGTAGTGTCCATAGCGTGTGCGAAAGGCGGTCTTCGCTCTATCTCCTTCCTTGATCTTCAATTGATGGTAACCCGATCTCAAATCGACCTATGAGAACACGCTCGCCCCTCTAAGTTGATGGAACAAATCATCAATCCTCGGTAAAGGATACTTGTTCTTAATAATGAGTCGATTAAGCTCGCGATAGTTAATGCACATCCTCCACGAACCATCCTTCTTCTTCACAAACAAAATTGGCGCTCCCCAAGGTGAAACACTTGGTTGGATGAACTTCTTATCCAACAACTCTTGCAATTGCATCTTTAACTCCTCGAGTTCTTTCGGCGCCATACTGTTAGGTGCTTTCGAAATTGGGGTAGATCCCGGCACTAGGTCGATCGCAAATTCCACTTGTCGGTCGGGTGGAATTTCGGGCAACTCCTGGGGAAAAACATCAACGAACTCGTTGACAACAGCCACGCCCTCCATGTTCGGTCCTTTAGTATCCGTGCCCATCACATGGTCAAGAAAACCCTCGCACCCTTCCTCTTGAAGCATCTCCACGGCTTGCATTGCGGTTACGATCAAATTGTGCTTGCTAGGTCAAGACCCAAAGTACGTCAACTCCTCTCCACTAGCCAACTTGAGTGTCACCTCCCTCTTCTCGTAATTTATAGTGGTATGATACTTCGCTAGCCAATCCATGCCAAAGATAACGTCGAATTGGCACATGTTGATGACATGCAACTCCCCTTCGAGGTTCCTCCCACAAATTTCAAGCTTTGCATTCGAAACGATCTTATTCGTGAAAACAGCCTTACCCGAGGGGATACTAACTTCTAAGGGTTTACTGTATCAACAAGATCACAAACAATCTTCATGCAACAACGTACTGAGATGAAAGAATGCGTAGCTCCGGTATCAAATAAGGCAGTTATTGGTACCGAATTCAAAGTGAGCATACCTGCCAATGTGTCCGAAGGAGATTGATCCTCATCCGGCTCTCCCGTAAGTGAAAACAAACGTGCTTGTGTCGCGCCCCAAGGCTGGTTTGGGCAATCCGGTGCTCTATGCCCCGGATTGTGGCATCGATAACAAACGTCCTTCCCCGCAAGACAGTCACCCCTATGAAGCTTCCCACACTTTGCACACGCCGGTGTCGTCAATTGGCTTACTTGTCTAGGCCAAAAACCTTGTGTTGTTCCTTGCCCTTGCATGCCACGGATTGGCAATTTCCGTGCTCCACTGGGCTACTCCCATTTCCGTTTATTCTCTCGGGACCTCCTTTCTGCTTCATCCTTCAAACAAGCCCCCATCTGCTCGGCTCTCTCCAAGACTTCGGGAAAAGATAGGTTTCCCAAAGCCACTATCACGTGTTGAAGCTCGGCTCTAAGCCCTTTGGTGAAACGAAGGACACCTTTTTGCTCGGTGTCGACAAGATGGTGAGCAAAACGTGCTAGTTAGCTGAATTTCAACTCATACTCCGCGACCGTCATGTTTCCTTATCAAAGATCAAGAAACTCGCTCTCCTTCCTATCCTTGTAGGACTGCGGGTAGTATCGCTCCATCTAAATCTCCTTGAACTGTTCCCAAGTCAAGGCCCGCCTTTTCTCAACTGGAAGAATCCTCCAATAGCTCTCCCACCAATGATCGGCATGTTGAACCAACTGGAATGCTACGCAAGCAATCCGCTGAGCATCCGTGCACTCTATCAACTGGAATATCCTCTTCATCGAACGGAACCATTCCTCAACTGCATCAGGTCCTTCACGTCCGTTGAAGGTAGGAGGTTTGTACCTCCTAAACTGTTCGACTACTTGCGTGGTATGGAACAAAGGCCCAACATTGTTAACAACGGGGTTAACTTGTGGCTGACCGTGACCATTTGCCACGTCAAAGGTAGGGTTGCACCTCGGAGGCATCTAATCGAACGATCCCACAAGTAAACAGAAAAAAACTTAAACGAAAACAAACAATTTCCAAAAATGGTCCTATGAACTTACTCTTACTCATAACATCTAAACATGCCGTAATCATTCATACTTATGCAAATCCTTAAACGTACCTTCCTTAGCCGTTGTACAACACACATTTAAACTTGCATAACATTTTCTTGAAAATAACTTTTTAAAAGAATTTTCATGAGCTGTCTTTCAAAACCTTCGTACATATCTTTCTCGACTTGTCATTCATGAATCATGCTCTTGAAAATCATAAACTTGTTCTTGAAAAAACATTTACATACCTTAGGACTCGAAGATGGCTGCGGCGGTGATGGATGGAGATTAATATTTTAAATCTTTTCATGAAATCTTCTCATAAATTTTCATAAAATCACATATACATACAAAATAATAATACTTTTAATTTTTACAAGTCTACAAGAACGTAAACCTGGCTCTTATACCATACTGTCACACCCTAATCTTTAAATACAGCGGAAGTCTTTAATAAATCTTGAAAAGTAATACTTTGAGCGTGATCTAACTTATCATGAAATTAATTTTTCTTTTATCTTTAAAACTCTTTGAATTAAAAACATAAATCTTTCACATAAATCACAAAATAAATTCTTAAACATAAATTACATGCCTTGAATAATAATTCTCATTTAAACATACTAATTTACCACAATTAATTAAATCTACATGCAACCTAATTTATTCCAACTTTACATCCCACATAACATCAGATCATACTCACAAAATCAAACAAAATTTTGTGAACAGCTGTAGAACATGGAATTTTGGAAAACAGTCCATTAACTCCCTAGAAAATCATTCTTTTAAACAATCTCATATTTCCATATAATTAATCACATATAAAATACTTATTAAATCATATAACACTGATAAAGATACTTTATTAACGAAAACTTCTCAATTTCCGCATAAAAGTCGCATATTAGGTAATTAAAGGACCAAAATCAAACCCTAGACTTCTACAATTGATAAAATCGTGAAATTTAGTTTACATGCATAAAAGGTGACTTCTATTTCATGCAAAATCAAGGACTTTAATTTATATATAGGGCTATAAATCGTATCTATTCACATGCAACTTAAATCCTATCATATAGACACATAAGACACGCCTACTTACTGCCTAAAATCATGATTAAACTGTCCCATTTAATTCTTAACAATTTAATATCCTAACACATGGTAAATTTCTAATATAATCCAAAATCTTTCACATAGAATAAAATCATAAAAATATCAAATCTTTCCAAAACCTAATTTTAATAAAACATGTCCAAGCACCAGAATAATCACTAAGACATAAATTCAAATTAAATCCTTCATGCAAAATTTATTAAAATATGAAAAATCAATTAAACTTTCAATAACCGAATTAAACATTAAAACTTGCGTGTGAAACCATCTTTTATATTTTCTTTATTCCCACATCCACATGCCTCCACCGTTGGCCACCTCGTCCCTTATTCAACGTAATCTGAAAAATAGTTTGGTGAAAGGGGTGAGAAATTATAAATAACTCTTAATGGGGACGTCAGTTCAAGATCTAAATATAATGGAGATGCATATATGAAAATATACCAACCATAGACATAGATGATACGACTTCCTCGTATCCGTGGAACATAATTGATACGACTAAATCGTACCCATGGAACATGGATCATACAACTAAATTGTATCAGTGGAATTGATACTCCCGAAGAGCATCTGTGGAATCTTGACACCACAAGGGCATCCATAGATATTAGCATATAAGCACATAAACACATCAACAAAACATTTAAAAATCGAACCATGAAATACCACTTTTCACCATGAATCCCCACCTTGACATCTTTGAAAAAGAAACGGTTTATGTGTGTACGTCCGGCTTTCTAATCCTTGAATTGATCCTCCAACTTTCTCTTCCTCAAGTGAAACTCGAAACCTCTAAAACTCTTGGATATGGACTCTCCCTCTCTCTAAGAATTTCGAAAATTATGAAGGTGTAATGTGAGAATTGGTTGCCAATAAGGGTCCTATATTTATAGGATGTAAAGATATAGGGCTTAATTAAATATCTTGATGAATATATGAGGATAATGATCAAATATTATGGCTGGAAGTGAATCTGGCCAAAAAAATAAAGAAGGGAAAAGAAATATATGGTTAATGGGCAAAGCTTGAAGATATCTTGGAAATATATTTTAACTTGTATTAGGAGTGGTGGCCGAAAATTATAGGACTAGGATGAATAAATCTTGGGTTTGAATCTTTGAAATAATATCTTGGTTGAAAATTCATAATGGCCGAAAATAATGAATAAAAAGGAATAATGAACATATTGGATATATCTTGGGAAATCTTGGTCATATCTTGGAAATCTTTCTAGTATCTCCAATATAATAATCTAACAACCTCAAGACTTCATAATAATTAAATTCTTAAGGCTAAAATTCGAAAATATCTCATAAAATAAAATTGTATCTCTCTTAAAAAAATATAAGGACTCTAACTAACTCTAAACCTTGATTCTTCCAAAATTATCCTCATTCTTGTAACAAACTTTGAATTTCCTCTCTCTTAAAAGTTCTCCTCTCTAAAATTCAAAATTCTTATAGAAAATAATATTAAATCCTCAATTCTAATTAATACTATTCTTAAAGGACTAAAACTCTTAATATCATTAAAGCCTAAAAATTCGAACTTAAGTATTACTTCTAAATCCCAAAAGTATCACAACTTAAGTTCTAAAGTCTTCTAATACTAAAAGGATCAAGAAATATTACTAAACAAAAGACCTTTAATTGTTTTTCGTCCCTTAACTTTTCCTTTTTGGCGTGCTTTGTTTGTTTTTCTTAGTTTAGTCCCTTAAGTTTTGTGCAAGTAGAAAGACGTAAGTTCTCTTGTGTTCCCTTTCTCAAAAGTCAAAACCTTAAGTTTCTATAATATTTTAGGTTTGATTATTTTGCAATTTGGGATGTTTAGTTCTGTTAATTTGTATTTGGTGTATTTTAATTCTATGTTTCAATCGAACATGTTTAATTTTTAGTTTGATTTCCATTTACGCAAACTCTACCGTCTAAGTAAGTGTTGTCGAATCAGATATTTTAATTTTTTGCTATCGTTGTAAAAAGCTTTATTTTTCATTTTCTTTTTTAAAGTAAAGATTTCACATTCCATATATCAAAGAACATCTAAATTCAAATATATGCATAAAACTTTGTCAGAAACATGAATAATTAAAAATGAAAAAAAACACATAAAAGAGGTTTTTTTGTAGTAAACAATGTATTTTTATAACCTGATGATAGTAAGACATGCAACTCAAATGATTGCACATTTAAGAAAAATCTCAAATGTTGGGAACTTTCTACAGCAATGAATATATGAAACCATAGCAAAATAAATATTTTAACCAATCTACTTTTGAGTTTCCTATAATAGCTAGCTAAGTAATATCATTTCAGTTTCATCCCAATAAAAATAAGTCTTACTTATTCAATTTATGGGTTAGCAATGGAGGTGCGAATGGAAACAATGTTTTCTTTTTTATTTGCAATTTTGGTATTTCAATTTCTAAAATATTGCAATTTCTGGATGTATATTAATTTCATAGTTACTGAGTTTGTATTCAATTTATGAGTTCTTGCAGTTTCTTAGTTTGTATTGAATTTATGAGATACAAAATATCTCTGTAGCCCCCTAAAAAAAAGGTAGCCTAGATCTTCACATGACTCTACCCATATGCATTAATATTGATTGCATTATCTTCTAATAAAACTTTTCTTCTATTGTCTCTACTTTCAGGTCAATGGAGAACATATGCACAACACTTGAAAATCTAAATCCAGGCGTAAGAAATTGGTTCATCAATAGCAGAAAAAAGTCCAATTCACATATTTAAATGGGGAAAACAACAAAAGCTTGTTTTTGTTGATTAAAAGGTAGGCTGAAATTACTCTTTTCAACAAAACTTATGTTATTAACATTTTAACTACACTTATCTTTGCAGCAACTGTTGATAGGACGAACTAACCAACGATAATCGCAGAACTATCGCGAAAAGGCTTGGTAGGTCGCCAGCTCGCAAGAATGCCACGTCGTCGCCTTAGACCAAAGCCAACACAGGGGAGCTCGGCGTGGAGAGGAAGGAGCTTGCCCAAGCCCCGAGGGGCCAAGGTCGACCGGCCGACCAAATGAGGAGAGAGGATCTCGCAAGGGAGCTCACCCCTTTTAGGGGGTAGCTCGCCTACAATCTAGAAGACCGGACCGTAGTCTGCCCCTACACCGCCTGAGATGACACCTACGAATTTGCCAATTATGAGTTGGGCGCTTATAAAATGCCTGTGCATAGGAATGTTCTCTTAACATCAGGGACCTCGCCCGAGACCGGGACAGGGTTAGTAGGTGTATAGAACGCCACCAGGCGCGTAGTAGGACAAAGGTTGTGAAAGGTAGCGTAAGTGGCGAACTAGGGCAACCTAAGGGCCGAAGGGACCCACAAGGCTCTACCTCACACTTGTGCACCTATAAATACTGAGGTTATTGTTTGATAGGATTAATATGTTATAAACAGCCATGTAATCACATTGTTAGTAAATTCTATCAATAATTTGGAGCTAGAGGAAGGGTTCGAACCTCAAAAAAATTGAGAATAAATAGTGAGAGGTGTTTGAAGATTTAAAGATTTGAAGGTGTTCTTGACCAAAGCTCAAGAACACTTGAAGATACACACATATTTTCACTCCTTGAACGAAAACCCAGATTTTCGGGCAAAAAGCCAGATTTCCGGGTCCCTAAAATCTGCCCAAAAAGGAGTTTTCAAACGCACACGTGTACACGGATAAACTGGATTTTCGGATAATCAGTTGCACGTAAGGCTAGACGAAATCCATGACAAAGTCATCCTGGCCGGAAGTCAGGAACCTCGGTGAGCCTCCCTGCTGACCTCGGCGACCTTTGTTGGGGAAATTAAACGCGGATCTATTCAGAATTTATGCTAAATACAAATTTAAGTCTACAATTAATATCATGATTTAAACATAATTAAAACAAATAATTATATACCCAACAACAGGCTTTGCATGCAAAACATATGAACAAATATAATCACATAGAGCCCTAAACATGCGAAACTAAGGGATTTAGTGAATTATACCTCTTGAATAAAAGACAGTTTCTGAGACAAAAGGCATCCTTTTGAGATGCTTTGGGAGTCCCTTTGCTTGAATGGTATTGTCAACAATGGTGGTTGAGATCAAATGGCGTCCTTCTTGAGACCCTCAACTTGATAAACCCAAGAGCCTTCTCAAGTATTCCCTTGTCCTTATTCGTACACCCGGTGGGAGGCCACAGGAATAATCACAACACAAGGAAGAAAATAATTTTGTTGCCCCACTCACTAGAATTTTAAAAAATTCTAAGAGAAAAAAATAATGTGTATTGAAGTCTTGTATCATCTCATATTTATACTGAGAATACAAGATCTTGAATATCTTGAATATCTAATATTTCAAATCTTGATTATCATGAATATCAAATATTCTAATCTTGATAATCTTGAATACTAAAATATTCAATTCTTGACATTCTTTACCTTCAAGATTTTCGAAAAAAACAATATACATATAATACCCATGAGATCTTGATTTTATTAGATATTCTTGTATTCAAGATACATATCTATTTTTCATAAAATCTCTGACTAATTATATATATATATAAATTTCAAAAATTAATATAATTGGGCCCAAAAAATATTTCTTTTATTTTAATCACCTTATTCATTGTTGGACATTTAATTGGGCTACTTGAGGGGCCTTTAGGAGAATTAAGATTGGACCTCTCAATAGGCCTTGAATTCTAACATTGAGCCCAATGTCATTCAACCCATTAACATTAATCTCACTCCACTATAGGATTAATGTTGCACTATCCATCTTAACCCATATTACAATCATATAGCTTCCGGTCATTATTTCCCGTGTTTAAGATTCTTTTGTCCGTTAATTAATCAAGCCACTGAACGCTTTAATTAATTTAACATTTTAACCTTGGAGTAAGGACAGCTCTTCTTTATCATCATACCGGAAACAAATTCCACTTGCAAGATTTAGTATGACGAACGTTTAGAGCCCACCAAAGGGACTAATCATGCAAGACTCTCCAAGAACATGTTCCTCTGTATTAAATCTTAGCAACTGTCATGTTCTCAATGGCGTCACCCAAGATGCAAAGTATTGAGTCTTCTTGACTCTCTACCCATAACAAAATAAAGTGCCACACACGGATCACACACAGTCCTATTTAAGGGACAGAGGTTTAGAAATAAACAACCACTGAGGTCTAATTCTTCATCCCATAAATCAGTACAGAAGAATTACCTCTCTGTAGGTCCTCTTCAATGCATCATCATGCACTAGTGCAATCCCTTGGTCAAGATAAGCCAATCTGGGATCTTCACATCAACTGTTTACCAATGAGGTGTTCAAATCCCATCTAGGTTGTGAATTTAGTACTTGTTACAAGAAACTGATAATGTGATCTTGCTGTGAGTTATCCGGGGATCATCACATTTATCTATAGTGTAACTTGTACTATTATATGAACGGATTGCAATAAATAAATAACATTCATATTTATCTAAAGCAAAGTGATAAATGATTTATTTCAGATAAAACTCAAAGATTCAATTTAGTTATACAAAGTAAAAGCATACTTTCTAGTATAACCCTAACACCTTCCCCCGACGCAAACCCAAAATGCCTAAGGAACAAACCTCAGCAACCATTAGGAGGTGGAAGGGAGGCAACCAAGACTAGGGCGAGGGGGAAACCTCGCACCTGGCTCCCCAGAGGAACAATGCCCCACAACTTCCCCAGGTTTCGGCACCTCAAGAGGAGCTGAACCCCACCCTAAGGGACCTCGCCAACAACCCCGACGAGCTCCAACGCACATTCGCAACCTTACAAAGGTTGCAACAAAGGCAGCTTGACCAGCTCGCCCTAGTACCTCGGCGAGCTCCAGCCAAAGAGGCCAGGGAGCAAACCAGGCCGACCCAGGGCACCCAGGCCCGGGGTCAGTATAGCGAGCTCCCCACGAAGCAGGAGGCGAGGTCCGCACAAGCTCGCCAGCATAGGGAGCGCGCTGGGAAGGCAAAGGTGGTGGAGGAGCCAGCTCCACACACTGGGCGAGCTTTGGCCTACACCGAAGCATCCGCCACCTACCAATCAACGAGAAGGGAGGTCCTCCAAGGCTGGTTGGGGCCGAGGTATGGGAGAACGAGCGAACGGTTGCCACGACTACATCCCACGGGGGATATTCGGACCTGCAACCGCACAGGTCCGCCCACGACCGATTGAGGAGGCCCACAACTGATAGGTTGGGCCCCCACGGAGGGCGCCAATTCCGACCCATCATGGAAGGGTCACCCCAGAATGAGGCACCTAGGGGGCGTGCGTCCACGAGATGCACGACCTTCGAGCAACCTCCGCTGGAGATGGCCCCCAATGACGAGCTGGCCTCACAAAAAAAGGTCGTTGAAATGCTACAAGCACAAGTAGCAGCTAAATCAAGCGAACCTGATGCCACCACTCTCCCCGCGTCCCCATTGGTACCCGCCATCCTCTGTGCACCGGTCCAGAAAAAAGGCCAATTCCCGGTGATGTCTGCATACGAGGGCGAATCTGACCCGAAGGTCCACCTGGCCAAGTATGCAGACTTTATAATTTTGGTGGGTGCCACCGACTCCACTCAGTGCCGAACTTCCCGCTGACCCTAGGGGACCGAGCTCACCTCTGGTTCTCATCACTCGCCCCGGGGTCAATCCACTCGTTTGGCTAACTATCGTGGGAGTTCTTGGCCCACTTCTCTGGTTTTAGATCCTACCTTACCCAGAAGCACCGACTCGCTAACATCCATCGAGGCGAGAGCGAGACCGACCAGCAGTATCAGGAGAGGTTCGATAAGATACTGCTGGAGGGCGAGTCGGTGAGCGAGGATACCAAGGTCATCGCGGTGATGGCCGGGCTCCGAAAAGGCACCGATCTCTGATCTCTAGAAGGAAATGCACCTCGCATGTCCGAACACTTACACCAAATTCCACCACAAGGCGGGGGTGTTCGTCGCCATGCAAGAGGCCCTCCAGAAAGGGGTTGGTGCCTTCGAGGAGAGGAAGCCCTACGGGAAGAAGTCCGGGGGCACATACAAGGCTCCCCGGAACATGAAAGCTTTCGGCGATGACGAAGAAGAGGACGCGAGCCAACGCGGTCCTCAAAACAGGCGGAGGGCATCTCCCCAACCTTAACAAATCTTGGAGCCAACTCGAGAACTCTTGGTTCTCGAAAAAGAAATTGGAGCTGCCGGAGGTCTCCAAGAAGGGGGATCCTCCATTTCCAGGAGAAAAATGAAGGTCGAGATCCGGGATATAAACCAGGTCCAAGAAGGCTGCTCCAGCTTCAGGTTCGTCGCACAACTCACTGATGAGCTAACATTCTCCTCGGCGGACCTGGAAGGGATATTGACGCCCCATAACGACTCGTTGGTGATAACCTCCAACATCATGAACGTTCGAGTTCACAGGCTCCTTGTGGACACCGGCGCCTTCACCAACATTCTCTTCAAATCCACCTTAGATGCCCTAGGTGATTTTGAGTCGTATTTAGAACCTAGCAACACTAGGATAGTGGGGTTCGGAGAAGCTATAACCGTCCCCCTAGGTAGTATCAGGTTGAGCGTCCAACTTGTATCGGCTGAGGACCCGGAGAGGAGGCTGACTAGGTTAGTAGATTTCCTAATTGTCGACCAGCAGTCCTCCAACAATGGGTTCCTCGGCTGCCCTTTTATCAATCAATTCAAAGTGGTGTGTTCGACCTACTACTATTGTTTGAAACTCCCAACTCCAAAAGGAGCCGGAACCATAAAAGGCGACCAGAAAAAGGCCCAAGAGTGCTTACTCCAAATTAAAGATGGCCGAGCTAGGAAAGCCGTAACACAGGTTCAGGTCCTTGAGGAAGAAATCCAAATTTCGGTGGATGAGCCAAACATCCTAGACATCATCTCAACAGAAACTAAGATGATGGAGGTAGGTGACTCGCTGGAATCAATGATGGAAATCGACCAAATCCCAGAACCTGCGCAGGGCACACAACCAGCGCCAATGGAAGGGGTGGAGGAGGTCCACAGCAACCGAGTGCAGGGACCTGCGCAAAGTTCGCCACCTGCGCCCATGGAAGTGGTCGAGGGTACCCTAAGCGGAGGACCTGCGGGAGGTCAAGCGCCAGTATGAATGGATGTTGGTCCAGCTCCCCGGGTTGTAGAACCTCCCCAAGTTGGGGAACCACCAGAAATGCTGACGGTTGATGAACCTCTCTAGGTCGAAAACAATACTGATGACCTCGAACCGTGCCTAGGTTATGAACCTGCGTGAATGTCACAATAGGAGTGGGATGAGTTCATCAGCGACCCTAGGTGGAAAGATCAAAAGAGGAAGGCCACCCCCATGGAAGAGTTGACGATACTCCCGGTAGACCCGGAAAGGGACTTAGAACTCTTCATAGGTTCTGAGTTACCTGAACTGTACTAGTCGAGGATGGAGCTATTTTTTATGTCCAACTTGGACGTGTTTGCCTGGTCCCATGAAGACATAACGGGAATCCCGTTGGAACATGAATGCCACTGACTTAATATAGATCCGACGAGGAGACCTGTCCGCCAGAAATGAAGGAAGTTTGAACCAGACAAGTGTGCGGCCCTAACGGTCGAGGTGGGAAAACTGTTGGACAATAAACTAATCAAGGAAGCCTTATGTCCACAGTGGGTCGCAAATTCCGTCCTGGTAAAGAAGCACAACGGGACGTGGAGGCTATGCATCGACTTCACGGACCTGAACAAGGCATGCCTAAAGGACAACTTCCCACTACCCCACATTGATCAGCTTGTGGATAGCACCGCCGACCATGAGATGATGACATTCATGGATGCTTTCGCAGGCTATCACCAGATAGCGTTGCACCCGGATGACCAGGAACATACGGTGTTCTACACCAACAAAACCATGTATTGCTGGGAGAGAATACCGTTCGGACTCATCAACGCCGGAGTAACCTACCAAAGATTGGTGAATAAAATGTTCGACCAGCACATCGGTGAATCCATGGAGGTGTACGTGGAGGACATAGTTGTCAAGATTTTGAGGAAGGAGGATCACCTCGACCACCTTAAACAAACCTTCGACATACTACGCCACTATAACATGAAGCTGAACCCCAAGAAGACCAGCTTCGGCGTACATTCAGGTAAGTTCTTGGGACATCTGGTGAGCCAACGAGGGATAGAGGTCAACTCGACATAGGTCCAATGCATAATCGAGATGGGTGTGCCCGATTCCGTACAAAAGATCCAAAGGTTGACCGGGTGCATGGCAGCCTTAAACAGGTTCATCTCCAGGTCTAGCGACCAGAACCGTCCGTTCTTCGAGGCAATTAAAGCAAACACGTGAAGATACAAGGAGGCAGCTAAAGCCAACAAGCTTCATCTTAAAAACTACTTCGCGTGGACAAGCGAATGCCAGCTAGCCTTCGAGGACATTAAGGCATACCTGGCAGATACGTTGGTCCTGTCGAAATGGGTACCTGGCGAGAAGTTATACCTGTACCTCGCCACATCGGAGGTTGCCATTAGCTCAGTCCTGGTCTGAGAAAAGGCGAAAAGACACCTACCAATGTACTACGTAAGCCAAGTCCTACATGAAGTCGAGTTGCGGTACACCCCAACAGAGAAGCTTGCTTATGCACTGGTGATGGTTGTTAGAAAATTAAGGCCCTACTTCTTCGACCACCCGGTGGAGGTGCTGACGACATTCCCACTACGACAAATACTACAATGGCCGGACACTGCAGGACGCTTGTTAAAATGGTCACTAGAAGTTAGCCAATACGGTATAACCTACGCACCACGAACAGCATTCAAGGGACAGGCACTCGCCGACTTCATTGTCGAGCTAACCTTCCCACAAGATCCGACGAGGGGGCGTATAGCTCCGTGGCACCTCTACGTAGACGGATCATCAACTAGCACAGCAGCAGGAGCAGATATAGTTCTAATCAGTCCAGACAGACAAGTCTTCACCTCCACAATCCGGTTCGACTTTAGAGCAACCAACAACGAAGCAGAGTACGAAGCTTTGATAGCCGGACTTAGGTTATCATTAGATGTGGGGGCTACCAATCTTCAAATTTTTGGAGATTCCCAGCTAATAATATCCCAAGTCCAGGGGAGTACGAGGCGAAAGAACAACAGATGATGACCTACCAGAAGATAGCGGCACATCTGATCTCTATGTTTACGCAGGTTTACATCAATCAGATACCGCAACTGGAGAACACGCAGGCAAACGCACTAGCCCGACTAGCCACCAGCAACGGTGAAGCTGACCTGACGGAGGTTGTCATCACCAACTTAAAGAACCCCTCGACATCTGATTACAAAGTAAATCAGACCTCGGGTGGGTGGCAGGAGGACGCTGAAGATTGGTGTATTCCGATCCAAAAGTACTTAAGTGACGGAACCATCCCAGAAGACGCGTGGGAAGCTAGTCGGCTAGTGAAGCAGGCAGCCAGATATACGTTGGTCGAGGGCCAACTCTACAAACGTGGATTCTCTCTACCCCTACTTAAATGCTTATCTAAAAAGCAGGGGTTCGAGGTGTTAGAAGAAATTCACGAAGGAATCTGCGGAAGTCACGCTTGGGGGCAAGCTTTGGCATACAAGACTATCAAACAGGGGTACTACTGGCCCACTCTTCGCAAAGATGCCATCAGCTTCGCACGGAAGTGCCGAAAGTGTCAACTTTTTGCACCTAACATCCACTCCCCAACTACCCAACTGAAGTTAGTCTTCAGCCCATGTCCTTTTGCAAAATGGGGTATCGACTTGATCGGCCCATTTCCACCTGGCAGAGGCGGTGTAAAGTTTGCTGTTGTAGCAGTAGACTACTATACTAAGTGGGCTAAAGCCGAAGCACTTACAACGATAACACAAGAAAGAATGATCGGCTTCATATGGAAGAACCTAGTCTGCCGGTTCGGACTTCCGCAATCGATCATCACGGACAATGGGAGGCAGTTTGACGGCCAAAAGTTAAGGGACTTCTGCAGGTCGTGGAACATCAAGAAGCACTACTCAACTCCATACCACCCGCAGTCAAACGGCCAAGTCGAGGCGGTCAACAAAATTCTAAAACACATTGAAGATCCGCCTCGAAGACAAGAAAGGAAGTTGGGCAGACGAACTCCCGGAGGTTCTGTGGTCTTACAGAACATCATACCGAGCTAGCACCGGAGAAACACCCTTCTCCTTAGCTTTTGGGACTGAAGCAGTAGTACCGGTGGAAGTCCAGAATAAGACATGGAAGGTGGTAGGGTTTGATGAAGAAAAGAACGACGAAGACTTGGCAGTTGAAAAAGATCTGATTGAAGAAACCAGAGCTTCGTCAGAAATGAAAAATGCCACCTACAAGCGCAGGGCAGAGAAGTACTATAATTCCCAAGTCCGAGACTGAAAGTTCAAGGTTGGGGATTTAGTATTAAAAAAGAAATTGATGACCCCACCAGGTGTATTCGGTTCGAACTGGGAATGACCATTCCGGGTTACCGCTGCCTGGGCAAACAACACGTATGACCTCGAGGACGCTGAAAGAAAGGCCTCATCATACAGCTGGAGTGCGGCGCACTTAAAAAAGTTTAATCAATAGTCCGAGAGTTTGTAATAGACTAGATGGAGGTTCGCATCAGAAATGTTGATAGCAACCGATGTAAACTACGTTGCTATGAGAAGTTAGAATATTTTGATAAGGATAGAAAAATTCACCAACTGTTCGGACCTTCGTAGTTCACCAACTATTCGAAGGTCCGTGAGTCCCCAAGTGTTTGAAGCTTCACAATGCGCGAGGGCCAAGGTCCCAAACGTTATAATAAAAAAGCTCGAAGGCAAAGGCCGAAGTGCCCAAGGTCGCAAAGGTACCTTTCCTAAAGGGTCACCAAGCACCAACTGCCCTAAGTTAGAAAAATTCACAAAAAAGACGATGAAACGTCTAAGGCAAGGTCCATGAAACCCAACTGCCTGATGTGAATTAAAACAAAGTATAGCTTGCAACCCTAAGTGGCTTAAGACGAACGATTCGCGACCCTAAGTGGTGTAAGACGAAGAATACGTACTAACTAAACGGAGGTACGATTCGTAGTCCTAAGTGACGTAAAACGTACGATTCGCTTCTCTAAAGTGGAATAAGACGAACATTCTAGTACCCGAAAAATATGTAAACGAGCTAATTAAAATCATAATGTAAGCGCAAAAACGTAAGTAAGCAGAGTTAGAACAAAAGGTTCGAATTCTATTCAGAAGATACTTAAGAAACTTTCAAGTCAAAAATACTTGAAAAATTCCTAAGTATATGAAGTAGTGCTGGCCACAAAGGTCGGCCAGCTGACCGTGTATGGGCTACAAAAATAAGCTCCTTCTGGGCGAGCTACACATGCCCGACGAGCTTCGACTACTTAAATAAAAAGGAGAAGTTACAAAAAGAAGCTCCTTCTGGGCGAGCTAGGTAGCCCGACGAGCTACAAAAGATGAGAAACTAATCTAGAAAAGCAGGGAAAAAGGCCCTAAGACTCAGGAGCAGTCGGAGCGGAAGCAGCAGCGGCATCAGTGGGGACCTCAAGGCTGGCGACCTCAGAAGCAGCATCTCCGCCGGTGACCTGGCGATCTTGGGGGGATAACCTTGACATGATCGTGATGTTACCGATGCAACCACTGGTGTCGAACTTGCCAAGGTTCAACATGGCATCCCCGCAAGCCTCCTGAAGCTGCGCGATGGTGGGGGGAGTTTGCCCCTCCTCGCCGGCGACCTCCTCTCCAGCGGGACTCAGTTCCGGCACGGGCACAGTATTGGTTATTTTAAAACGTGCGGGAACGAAATAGAAGGGGATTCTAAGTGCCGCGAGGTCGCCTATATCGAGCTCGGTCTCGTCGGGGAAAGGAACTCGGTCCAAGCAATCCTTGAACTTGCCTACCACCGCGGTGACCTCATCATCCTTGTGGGCTCGGGCCCACCAAATGGTCCTGAGGACCTCGGCATAGCACTGGACGAATCCCCTATCCGAGGCCTCGGTCTTCACTGCCCCAATTTCTACCGACGAGGAGGTATCATTACGAAGCTTGGCAACTTCGTTGATCTTCACCGAGAGCTCTTCCCGAAGCTTCGAGCACTCCTCATCAGTGCTCTTGACCAACCCCCGCTGGAGCTCTGGATCCCTCTTGGTCACCGCATGTTGGCCGACCTCCCTAGCGAGCTTCTCAGCGAGCTCCTCCTCCTTGGCCCTCATTTTTGTGTCCATGTCCTGCTGGATCCTGGCGAGCTTGCGTTGGAGGTCGCCGAGCTGCCTGAGGGCATCTTGCTCAGCAGTCAGAGATGCAGCAGCCTTCTCCTCGGCGAGCTTCGCCAACTTCTTCGTCTTGTCCACAGACTCCGCCATCTTGATCAGGCTCTCATTCCTCTCTTAGCGAACTTCCTCTTGCTGGGTCGCTAAGTTGATTACTTTCTGACTCGCGAGCAACAACCCACCCGCGTAATGCATCGAGAGGCGGGCATTTTTGACCAGATCCTGGCCCTCAATGGTCGCCAGCTGAGGAGTAGATCAGTACCTCGGCAGCTCGCTGGTCGTATTTCGAACAAGACCTGGAGGAAGGCTACGCATCGAGGTGAGAGAGCGAGATCGCTCGTAAGAGTGGAGAGCCTTGTGCCTATGGTGATGAGCGATGGAAGCATAGCTGCGAGGTCAAAACCTTAATCAATAAACAAAAATGCAAAATGACAAAGCGAGGAAGTCTTCCAAGCTACTTACTGGACTCGCTCGGGGTCCCAGCCTAGGATTGTGTCATCCACCATTTGCACCCCGAATGGCGACGAGGAGGACGGCGACCTCCGGGGAGGCTTAAGTGCCAGTGGAGCGGTTGACTGGGCCGATCCCCCCTGATCCGACCTAGCATCACCTCGCTCGGCCTGCTCGGACCCCTTGTCATCATGAGGGATAGTTCGCACTCACTTGCGGGCTTGTCCCTCGACCTCGTCGGCTCAAGATCCTTCCCCACGATTTAGGCTCCTCTTTGAAGGGGGGGAGCTCGCTCAGGTGTTGAGGAATCTCGCCCACTGCCCCGGCCCGTCCGTGCAAACTGTGTTGCGTTAGTAGGCGCAGGAGTCTTGGCTGGAGCTTTGGTCGCTCCCTTCTAGGCCCCGGAGTCCCCCGGCGTCGTCCTTCTTCGCGGTGAGCTCGGCCTTCTTGCTCTCCTCGAGGGCAAGAGTCGAGGGTAGGGCCAATCTGTTCGGACGCGGAGGACCTATGGCAATCCGGCAGGCTAACACGTTATAGGCCTCGGGGATCTCAGCGATCGGAAATGCGACCCAGCTACCACCTCCGAGAATCAAAGCGACGGAGTCAGTTACAGAGCGAGCTGCACGCCATAAAGGGCGAACTCTTGTAAGATGGACTTGGAAATTCGGGACCTTGAAGGGCGAGGTGATGCGGCAGGGTATGTAGTCTAGCGAGTCTAGGGCAATGGTATTTACACAGGTGGACGACGTCCCTATCCTTCTCGCTCCTCAAACAGCAGATCGCCCGCACCAAGTCGAACTCAGCCGACACCTCGGGCTTACCTCGGCTGGATTTGTGACGTTTCAGAGCTGCAAAAAGAAGAGATTAGATTAGTAAATCTAATCTAACCCACACACACCAAAATGGGCGACCTACTACTAGCTTCCTCGTATCCCTCGGGAGAGGGAATAAGGCCACCTCGCCCGGAATAAGTGTCTGAAGCTCGCCAGTCCCCGCCTATGAAGAAGAATTGCTCCTTCCAATCGCGGACTTTGTTCGGAAGCACCCCTAAGAACTCCTCTCCCGGGTGATCTTTGAGATAGTAGTACCCGTGGCCATCTTTTACTTGTCGGGTCATGACAAAGAGTTCGCTCTGGTCCGACGAGGTCACCCGGTTTTCGTAACCTTCTAGTCCGAAGACGGACAAGGTCGCAAGAAGATTGCTCCAAGCATTCGGTGTGAGCTGGGTGATGGCCAAGTTATTGTCAAGGAGGAATTGACCAATAATTGGGTGCAAGGGCAGTGTGAGCCCGGCCTCAAGGGTGTGTATGTTCATGGCAGTTAGTCCAGGAGGAGGTGAATCGACCCGCTCATTCTTTTCTGGAGCATACATGAAAATATCGAGCGGGATGCAAAACTTCTTGCGTATGTTGGGGAGGGAGTACTCGTTGATGATGCTCACGTCCTCGCCAGCTTTGTAATTGGATGCGGCGACCTCCTCTAAATCGAGAGGGAGTACTCAGTCCGGACAAGGGAAACTCGCTACGTTCTCGGCGATATACTCCTCCTAGTCGAAAGGGTAGATGACCTCATCAGGGACTTGGTACTCGAGGAGTTGGGGCTCTGGGAAACCAATGGCGCGAAGGTATTCGACGGTCACTTCATCGAGGTTGCCCTCAGGCTCATCCACCGCGGCGGCCTCTTCATCGGCCTTAGCGACCCCCTCCGTGGCCTTGGCGACCTCCTCATCCTTGGCCAAAGCGTCATTTGAAGCTAGCTCAAAACCTCGCCAGAGTTTGCGGAGGTAAGATTCTTCGCTCTGGCCAGAGTTTCTTGGCTTTCTCCCCTAAATCGGTTTGGACCTCACCAGTAGCTCGCTGGAGTCCAGGCGAGCTACGGAAGCCGACTCAGAACCCGAATCGATCGTTATTGGGGTGGTAAGGGGGAGCGGTTCATTCCCAGTTACAGTGCACTTCTCGGGGTTACGATTCGATAATGTCTGACTCGAGGATTGAGTTGACATGGTTGAGGTGGGGTTCCAAAGTTATACTTTCTCGGAGAAATTCTGACCGCCGGAGTTACGGAATGGGGATGATCGGGAAGTTTGAAAGTCGCCAGAAACGTTGAAAATTCCCGGAAACCCGAAGAAATCGAAAAGGAAAAGGGGAAAATCTGCAAAAGGAAAGAAGAAAAGAAGAAAGGACTCGGATTCTACCTTGAGAAGCCTTCGAAAATCCATCGGATGCAATAAAAATGATCGCCGGAAGAAAGCTCAGAAGAATCAAAAGTGTGAAGGTGGAAAATGATTTCACTCTCTCCTATTTATAGGCGTCGAGGCGAGCTGTAATATCCGGAAAGTACGGGGACCAAGTTGCAAAAATTTGAAAACATTGTCATGAAGGGCGCGGGAATTGGAGCCTCAAAAGGCATGCACGACGCCTCAAATCCCGCTCCACGTCGACACGCGAACCACCATAACAGAGCTCGCCTGTGAGCTCGGCACTTGTCGGTAGATAGTTCGCCAACACTCAAGCCTTCGCCCACGGAGACAAGTCAGCTCGCCCGCACATTAGTAATATCATGATGCGAGCGAGCTGGGGGGCAAATGTTGATAGGGCAAACTAACCAACGATAATCGCGGAACTCGCAAGGATGCCACGTCGTCGGTTTAGACCAAAGCCAACACAGGGAAGCTCGGCGTGGCGAGGAAGGAGCTCACCCAAGCGCCGAGGGTCCAAGGTCGACCAGCCGACCAAACAAGGAGAGAGGATGTCGCAAGGGAGCTCGCCCCTTTTAGGGGGCAGTTCACCAACAATCGAGAAGACCGGACCATAGTCTGCCCCTACACCGCCTGAGATGACACCTACGAATTCACCAATTATGAGTTGGGCGCTTATAAAATGCATGTGCATAGGAATGTTCTTTTAACTTCAGGGAGCTCGCCCGAGACCGGGACAGGGTTAGCAGGTGTATAGAATGCCACTAGGTGCGTAGTAGGACAAAGGTTGTGAAAGGTAGCGTAAGTGGCGAGCTAGGGCGACCTAAGGGCCGAAGGGACCCACAAGGCGCCACCTCACACTTGTGCACCTATAAATAGGTCTCTCTTGTATCATTCTTTCTCCAACTGGATCATAATACACATTAACGTTCTCTCTCTTAATTCTCTACTTTCTCTCTCCATATTATCCCCCTCAAGAACACAAATACTGAGGTTATTGTTTGATAGGATTAATATGTTATAAACAGCCACGTAAACACATTGTTAGTAAATTCTATCAATAGCAACAAAGCATACAATTGCATTATTTATGATCAAGATGTTGAACAGCTGGACAAAGTACTGCAACTGTACAAGACATACTATGTTGGAAATGTAAAAGTTTGAGAAATACAGACAAACACACCAATATTAGCAAATTCCAAGTACCAAATAGTGCTTAGCAAAAGTGTTTACATAAAGCTTGTAAACAAAAAAAAATGAGTTACCACTAGAACACATTTATAAACTAACACCATTCGCACAATATCCTCAGATTGCAGATTCTTCCAACAAACAAATCAGCTAAGTTCTTTTACACTACTTCTCAGAAAATTTATAATATGAATACATTCTAACCTCATCCCTATAATGCCATTTTTTTTAAAGATTTGCTCTGTGGTGTAATACATGTGTTCCCCCCACGTCTTATCTCAAGAATTCAGAGAAATGTCCAGGATTTTGTTGTTGTAAATGAAGAGTAAGCTAATTGTAGATATAAAATATGCTATATTGTTTAGTTAATCTTAATGGAGCAAATTTCAGAAATTACAATACATGCAGACGAAGACCTGCAATCCTCACACTATGGGAAGAATTTTTAAAGACCGAAGCACCTCTTTTAGCTAAAAGTGTTCACAATATGCCTATAATTCTAGGAATGCGATTATCCGTGAACACTTTTTACGGTACTGATTAATATTTCTTCAAAAATTATTGCCAATTCTATAAAAAATACTGATATGTTAAATTTCTAAATAGATTATAAGAGATTATTTTTACTTTGTATTACAGGTACATCCATTGGGACATCACCAAGCAGCATCCTCTTATTTGACCCTCCTGTCCCACAAGCAAAACAGCTGGAATCATGGTAATGGAAATTAAATTATATAAATTCCTGCCTTCCCTTTAAAAAAAAACTTCACTTTTTAATTCACACTTTATGTGCCTTCCTTATCAATTTTCATACTCTAATCAGAAGCTATTAATTTTGAGGTAAACAAAAGCATCTAATTGATTTTTGACTATTTGTTGGCATAAATTTTTTTTTTTAGCTATGGATTGATGAATCTATTTGGTTTTTGAGTGTTCGTTTAATGATAATGTTTACATCACAAATTTCCTCTGCCCATTCTCTGTTTCTGCTATATCTCTTGTTTCCTCATTAGCTGCTGATTGAACTTAGGAATTCTCTAGCGCTTCCATAGTCAGTTTGAAGTGCGTGTGCACATGTCCATTTGCAATTTTTTTTTCATAGTTTGAATTTTTGTGCTACCATGTATTGTTCATCTTTTCTTCCAATTCTTGCATACATTTTTGCGGATATTTGGGGTAGATTCATGAACTTGAATAATATGCTTATATTGTCTGAGCTAAAAGCTAATGAAGTGGCCGATTAGAGCCATATATAAGGTTGGGTATGTATAAGATTAGTTATGTTTTTTACACCATGTTAGAGCATAAACAACTTATTGTTGCTATGTTGTTCATAATTTGGGAATTTGTTCATCATTTTTTACAGCATGTTAGATTAAATTCCTCAATATATTCAGTCAATTGATGCATTGTTGTTCAGCGAATGGTGTTAATTTAGGTTTATTGGGTTGTTGTTTGAACATCGAAAACTAATTCTCAAAAACCCCTAAGGTAATGTGTACTCTGAATTAGAATTTGGATCCTTTCTTTGCATTGATCTTTCAAATGTAATAAATATGCAACAAGCTCAGCTGTTTAAAATGAAAATTTGAGTTTCTAGACTAATTCCAATTGAATTCAGTAGCTGTTAATATCATGGCCAGCAATAATTAACTTGTTCTGTGGAAAACTAAATGTATATGTCTTTCTCTAATTAACACCTGGTAGAGTCTTAAAAAATATTAAAAATTAACAAATAGGACCAGAGAATTGAAGATGACTTCCAAAAGAAAAAAATCCAGTGGCACAATAACAAATGTTAACAATTGTTGCACTATCACATAGGCTTTCGAATGTATAGATTCATAACATTAAATGTTCTTCCCTTTGTATGTTTTTATTTCCTGTTGTATAACAATATTGCTTCATCCTCATTAGCATTTAAAATATGTATATCAATGTCAGTATATTCTGGTAGCAGCTAGCATTTGTTGGGATAAACTTGTAATTTTCATTTTGTCTATGTATTATCACCTTTTGGTTCTTTGTCTGCGTATCTATTCGATAAACATTCTATGAACTACTGAAATTCATGTCTGATTTTGATTATAAAATATGTTACTTATATTTCCCAGGTTGAGAACCAACAAAGAATATGTTCAGACTGTTGTTGTTACGATAAAGGCAATCAAAGCATAGATCGTCCACTCAATTCTCAGATTCGCAAAATCAGCCAGATCTTAAGCTTACCAGAAATGGTAATTTCACACCTTCATACAAAAGTTCACCTACTAATACACTAATATACATACATTTCCATCAACAGGCAAGATCATTTTGGATTAAAGCTAAACTATGCATTCCAAAAGAAAATCAATAATTCTACTTTCTAGCTTGTCCAACCTGCTCCAAGCCTTCCGGAGCCATGTACAAAACGGATTTCACATGCTTCTACTGCGGCACTAACTCCCCAAGCCCAAAGCCATTGTGAGTTAATTTCATACTAAAAAAATACCAACTTCTCACAGAAAATTAATATGTAATGACTTTACAGTTGCAATTTAATTAATATTTTAAATGTCACACAAACAGGTTACGATTCGAAGTGGAGTTATTTAATGGAACATGAAGCCTGAATGTTTTCATAGAAGAAAAAGAAGCAGAAACAATTTTAGGAATGTCAAGTCAGCAAGTCAGCAAGTCATAGAGGCCGAACTACATGTACATTTAATTTAAATGCAATTATGGTTAAACAAAAACTATTCATTACCTACCACAATACCACTAATAACCATTACTTCCTTTTTCCCAAGAACAACAGGACAGAAAATTGGACCACAATCAAATCAACAGAAAATTCGAAGACACACAGTGGTTATTTCGTATAAGAACAACTACAATATGAAATGAGAGGCAAAAAGATTATACGCAATACAGTGATATCATGCCTCCCACTTGAACTGGCATCAACATCACAAACATCTCCACCAAGAAACACTGCTCCAGATCTTCAAAAAACCTTCGAAACAGATGTGGCCATGCTTGAATCCCAACAAAGCACATCAACAATGCATGAAGGCCTCCCCTTAACAACTTCTGATACCCTTCCAGCAAAACCAACCAGCAAAAGAAGCTCTGACTCTACAAAAGACTCATCAAGCAAAAGTAAAAAACATACCAAACAAGACTAAAACATTACACACTTGTGACTTACACATTTTTGGTACTTCCACACTTACACATTTTTGCAACTTCCACACCTATTTTTGATGCACATAAGTAGTTATCTTACCACCCACTTTTAGACTAGCACACTATGTATGTATATATGCCGCTCATTTTGCCCAAACATTAGTCTGCTTTTGACATAGTTATCTCTCACATGAACATCATTTTGTAACTAAACATAAAGTTCACTGTTTGAAATAGAATATCATGTTTATTAAATATCTCAACAATTTTTTTCAAGTTTTGATAATATGAAATAATTAAACATATAAATACACATAAATCTGGGTGAACACCTCAAGAATTGAGGTGCACCCTACCTAGTACTATATATAAAGAGTGAATAACTCAAAACGGGCCAGTTTGCTGCCGGTTGCCGGCTGCCATAATATCATTCAGGAAATGAGAATAAAGTGTAGGTGTAAAAAAATTAGACACGCGTCGCTTCCTCCTTTCATCCGGTAGTGACTCATCATCTTCTCTTCTCAATTTTTTTCTCTATATCCTAATCGTTGTGAATTCGAACGACTTCAGAGAACAGGCGATGGCGACTGCGACTTGTGCGAACGAGGTGAGGCACCGAGGCTTGCGCGAAGAATTTCAGGGCACATCTAGGTGTGATATTATTTAGTGCGTGAAGGATTTTAGGGCTTCCAATCTAATATTCCAATCAAATAGGGATTTTCTTGTTTATGCGTGAAGTTTGATTCTTGTACAAAGAGGGGTTTTCTTATCTGGTGCGCCAAGGCTTTCGATCTAACAGGTACTCTTTACCCACATTCCATAGAATTCATCGTTGAAGTTTTATTTTTGCTTTAATTGTTTTTGGACTGATGAGAATCAAAGATGGGTTTTCTTGTTTCTTTTGTTAATGAGTTTTTGTTTCCGTCGTTTGTTGCATACTGTAATGAGGTTTGAGGTTTAACATCTCTTTAGCAAGTGTACCTCCTCCTTTACGAGAAACATTTCTCAATGAAAAAGCCAGTTGGAAACTTTGAATTAGAGCATCACGATAGGAAGTCTGCGCAAAAAATAAGAAAGCAATGTGAAAATTCTAACTCAATAGATTCAGAAACTAGCTAATTAGACTGAAGAAAGCTCACCAAATTTTAAACAATGTTCGTCAATGGATGATTCACCTTATGGTTCTGTATGTCCCTTGCGCTTCTTTTCAGTTGTGTGCTCTTCTATATTTTGCAATCTGGCTTATGTTTATGCCCTGCTATTGATTTATCCCTTCCTTGAAAATGACTACTTTGACTGCTTTTAACCTACAAAACACCATCTAATTCAGGAACCAACCAGAAGATAGACTCTCTTTTTCTTAACCAGACATTGTTTTCCATTTTGCTTGATGTAATGGTTTAAACCTTAAAAAATGATCTTCTTGTATTCTTTTACTCCGAAACATGCACAGTGAGATGTGAGTAGACAAACAATTTTATATCAATTTATTACTACTTAAGAAGATAGGAGAAAGTTTATATCAGTTGTGTTGTTTAAAGCTTTTGGTATTCCTTATTGAGTCAGGTGCATGCCAGTTTAGGAACTCTAACTATAGTTTTTTATTGTAAATATTACCGCTTATTGTTATTCATCTTGAAATTTTGTGTTTAAGAACGATGCATTTAAACTGTGTTATCTTTCTAATTACAAATTCATCATTGACATCTTTCATGCTTCATCTTCTAGCATCTTCTGATTTCATGCTTCATCTTCTGATTTATATATTATATTGCAGGATTAATGCATTTAATTAATTTCATCAAATACAACATAAATAATCCACCAACAAATTAGTTCCATATGTTATTTCAATGACCAAACAACTATTCCTACTGCAAATTTAATTAATTTCTTAGTTTTAGTAGATACTCCCCTTATATTAGTTATTTGCCTTCAGGAAAAGTAGTTATGGGCTGGTCATTATTTTATTATCTAATGAATTCATTTTTTATAGCTGGAGTAGCTCCAAATATTAAGACTTCCACCGCAAAACTCGTTTTAATTAGTTCTCCATGCACAAAAAAACAGAGAGGCAGGGAAGAGAAGAAACCCAACAGATATATAAATCTCTAACGCCAGATATTATTGTACAACCTGCAGGATTTATGTCTGTAATTGCTGTAGGTCGATTCGCCATTTCTTGTTCTAAAAGGTATTAAGTTTGCATGCTTTTCAATTTCATGAATTTGACGTACAGTTTGATATTATTCTTCTATTGTGTACAAATATAATGATTAGAATACAAATGCATATGTTAATTACATGTTTGATGAAATGCCTGAATGAAAAGTTTTTACATTTCTTTGATAGATCTTTTACCTGGCCTCTGTAGTTCCACATAACCCAAAATTGACATGCAATGAGATATATATCTCTAACAATGCATACTAATTCCCGTTGTTGTTCTTAATAATATAATATAGTTATGTAGTAGTAGACATTATTTGAAGCTGTGGGATTTTCTAGATATGCTATGTCTTTTCATCACTCAATGCCAACATTTTTTTTCAATAATGATCAGTGATGCAAATGGCGGCCGCCTAGGCGCTTGGCGGCACCCGGCCGTCGACGCCTAGGCCTTGGCGATGAAAAATGGCGGACGACAGATTTAGCGCCGCCTAGGCGGCCTCGGCGGTGACATGATTATGGCGGGTTTGGCGGATTTTTGGAATTTTTTTTTTTTTAAGGTTATATTTATGACTTTATTTTTAGAAGCCTGAAGGAAGCCTACTTTTGACGGATTTTTAAAATTTAAAGTCTATATTTAATATTTATTAAATAAACTAATAACTAAACTAAAGTAATACTTATAGTCTTATACTAATAACTATTAACTAATATTAAACTATTAATTATGTTTTATTTTAAGTTTACTATTTATTGTGAAATGTATATTTTTATTAGAAAAAATTAATATTAGTAGATTTTTTTTAAAAATAATTAGAAATATATTAAAAAACCTTGGCGCCGCCTAGGCGGCCTTGGCGCTTGAAGGTGGTCGGCCGCCCGCCGACCGCCGAGCGCCATTTACACCCTTGATAATGATTACCACATAAACTCAAATTCATCTCCTGTCTCTGGATCACGATTTCTACACATAACCAGTTGAAATCTCCTACGGATAGCTTTTGTATATTTTTTTCCAAATGATGACTCAAATTCTTAATTTCTTCATAAATATTATAGCTATAACTGGGGACTATTTCAAAATGAATAATTTTATAAGCTGCATTGTGATTCCTCTATTATTTCAATTGTGTGCTATTCTGCAGAAAACACACACATCACACACTTAATTCACTCTCTTTTCCACTACTTTCTCAAAGGTCTCAGCTTGATCTTTGCTGATTTCCCAGATTCAAACACTCCGCAGTTTCAGCACGTTGTTGTTATCCATTTTGACTGGCAATTTCGCCCTCACACACATATGTGTGCGACTGTTGTGTGTATATCGGGTTACTTGAAACTCTGAGTATTAATTGATAAGTGTACTCAAAATAAAGAAGACAATGTAGATATATGTATATAGCTGTAACTACCTTTTGTCATGTATATTTGTGTGTTTATTTAAAATTTATTTCTTCTATATTTTGATAGCAACACTAAATATATCAAATACTTTGTTAGTCTTGGCTGACACCTCATGCAGTGAGGTGTGCCCCCACTAGTATAATATAAATCAGCGACTGATACGGTAGGAAAGAAATGGAAAATTTTTATTGACGCAAGAAGTTCTGATATATATTAATATTTATATATATTGATCAACCTTCAAAAAAAGGATTTGGATTTTGAGCATGATTGTTTCGACTTATAAATTCCTAATAAAATAGCCAAACATTTTTGTAAATATTGCAACGTCTAAACATCTCTACGCCATGATGAAAAGGATAAAAACAATAGATGGCATAAGAGGAGAAAGGATTTTTTTACAGTTTTGAAAGAGGAGCGCGACTATTGCTTCAAAACAAAGGATTCCCGTACCAGAGCAAAAGAAAGCACTGCAGCGGCAAGAAGAGAGTGTTGCTTTGAGAGATGAACTATTATTAAAGGATTGAGGATAACATATTTCAGTTGAGGAAAATCTGGGAACCGATTTCAATAATATGAGATGTGGTCGTCTATTTTGAAAATGGTAGAGAGAAACTGATTGAGAGACTTTAGGAATGAGCTTTAAAAGTGGTAAGACTTGGTCTACTTATATTTATATTTATATATATATATATATATATATATATATTCACAAATCTAATATTTATATACATTTTTTTTAACACAAACACACGTACACAT
>JAPKLY010000649.1:80772-109745 GCA_026898435.1 Prunella vulgaris | reverse complement strand
ACGGGATATTGTGAGGTCCGTTTTGAATAAAGAGAATATTTATGAAAAGTATATCATATGTACTTTCCATAAATACTTTCTTTACTCAAAACGGACATCACAATATCCCATAATACCTTCCGACATATTGCATTAAACCACGTGCAAAAATGTGAGCATAAATTTCGTGGACGGAGGGAGTAATTATTATATATATACATATATATATATATATATATTGGTAATTGAGAGGATGTGAATATTTTTGTAAATCAAAGATATGGTCAATAACTTTCTTATCTTGGTAAATATTTATTTGATTTGTTTTGATCTTTTCCTTGTATATAGTTTCCCTTATAAGTAATTCTGTTGTAATCTTCCTTATAAATAGTGAGAATATCAATCACCAAATCACACGGTGATATTATCATCTGTCTTACATGGTATCAGCAGAATTACGCTGAAAACCCTAATTAAATTTTTTTCTTCTTCCGTCTTCATTCAATGGCTAATCCTCCTAATCCAGACGTTATTCCACTTGCCACCCTCTTTCATATGGTTACAATTCGTCTCTCTTCCACAAATTACTTGCTCTGGAAAAGCCAAATTATTCTGGCTTTAAGATGTGATAATCTCTCTTCCTTTGTTTATGGTTCTTCGGTCACACCGCCTACCACTATCAAAAATTCTTCTAACACTGATGTCCCAAATCCGGAACACCAAGCCTGGTCGCGCCGTCACGATCGTGCCCTCACTCTTCTTCTTTCTTCGCTAACGGAGGAGGCGATGGTGGAGGTCATTGGCCTGACAATTGCGCGAGAAGTTTGGTTAGCACTTGAATCGGCCTTCAACCCCTCGTCTCCTTCTCACGCTCAGCAGTTACAGGATGAGTTGCAATTTCTCCGTTGGGGAGACTCCTCTGTCCTTGAATATAGTCGGCATTTTCAGTCTTTGTGCCACCAATTGGCTGCCATCGGCGTCTCTATTCCAGAACCCGATCGTTGCCGCTGGTTTTTCCATGGGCTCGGCCCGCACTTCCGCGCCTTCACAGAAATTTGTTTGGCAATAACTCCCTTGCCTCCGTTTCGTGACCTAGTTAGCCAGGCGCACGATCACGAACTCCGTGATAAAGCCATGGAGGTTGTTGATCATCTATCGCCACCTGCGGCCTTCTTCGCGTCGAAACCGCCTGCCAAGTCCTCCTCAAAGAATGCTGGTGGACGTTCTAATTCTGGAAACCATTCTTCTCATTCGGGCTCCAACTCTGGAAACCAGCGTTCCTCTTATTCTGGTCATAACTGTGAATCCTCGATGCCAACAGGAGTTAATTCACGTTCTCAGGATCCGCATGCTCCCCGAGGTGATGGCTCCAAACGTAATTTTATCCCTCCTTGCCAGATTTGTCGCGGCCCGCACTATGCCAATAACTGTCCGGATAGGTATGCCCGTGACTCCATTCAAGCTACTAATCTTGTTCAGGCCTTTCAATCTCAGTGTTCGGTGACACCTTCGTCCCATTCTGATTGGTTTGTTGACACGGGCGCGTCTGCACATATGACCTCCTCCACTGCCAACCTTGATGCTTTTGCACCTTATTCTGGTAATGGTAGCATCGTTGTCGGTAACGACGACACTCTTTCTATATCTCATTAAGGATCTCATTTAGTAAATAATAATTTACCTCTCTTAGACGTTTTGGTCCTCCCTAGCATTACTAAAAATCTGCTTCCATAAGTAAGCTAACGAACGATTTACCTGTTAATGTTTTGTTTTCTAATGACTCGTTTTTTGTTCAGAATCGGGTGACAAAGGAGATACTAGCACGGGGAAGTTGTAGAGATGGATTATATATTTTGGATCACGGCTCTTCTGCTCTTATTGCCGCTTTACATTCTAGGATTATTAAGTCGTCTTTTGACTTGTGGCACTCCCGCTTGGGACATGCTTCTTTCTCTATTATTCAGTTATTAAAAACTTTGGGTTTTTTGGATGTTACTTCTATTTTGCCTAAACCTTCATTATGTGAGTCGTGTCAATTAGCCAAAAATAAAAGGTTACCTTTTTCTATTAATGATAAACGTGCATCTAATGTTTTGGATCTTGTTCATTGTGATTTGTGGGGACCTTCCCCTGTTGTTACTACTGATGGCTATCGTTATTATGCCTTGTTCATGGATGATTTTTCTCATTTTTCATGGATCTATCCTTTACGTGCAAAATCTGATTTTTTTTTATGTTCTAAAGCGTTTCACATCTCTTGTTTGCAATCAATTTGGTACTACTATCAAGGTCTTTCAAAGTGATTGTGGAACTGAGTTCACTAATAACAATGTTCAAAAAAAATTTGCGAGTCAAGGTGTGTTGCATCATTTTTCAAACCCTTACACTCCGCAACAAAATGGTCGTGCCGAAAGAAAACATCGTCACATAATTGAAACAGGATTGTCCATGATTTTTCATGCTCATATGCCTGTTTCTTTTTTGCTCGATGCTTTTTCTACGGCTATCTATATCATAAACAGACTCCCTACCCCACTGCTTGATAATAAGTCTCCATTTGAGGTTTTATTTCATTCACCACCTAATTACAGCACATTTAAGGTTTTTGGTTGTCGTGTCTACCCTTATCTCCGAGATTATGCTCCTCACAAATTGGCTCCTCGGAGTAAGCCATGTGTGTTTCTTGGTTATAGTAGTGTTCATAAGGGTTTTCGGTGTTACGATCCTATTACCTTCCGTACTTATATTACTCGACATCCTCAGTTTGATGAATATTTTTTCCTTTTTCTTCCTCTACTAATAAGAGCACTGACACGACTTTGGATTTCTCATAATTTTTTGAATTTCAGGATCCTACCTTGGTTGATTCCTCTCATTCCCCAAGGGCATCATCTTTGGATGCACCATCTTCAAATGTTCGCTCATCTACTCCCTTGGTTCGTCCTTGTTCATTGTGTCCTTCTCCTTCCAGTGCTTCTCCTACGTGCGATCCACCACCACTTGCAGTCGGAAATGATCACATGCATAGGAACAACGACGTTCCAGCTCAGGCCAACCGTGTCCCTATTGATGCCACTGTCCCTGATCAACACTCACCCTTGCCTGTTCCTCCTCATGTTCCACCACCCACGCACTCCATGCAAACGAGAGCAAAATCTGGTATATTTAAACCTCGTTATTTTGTTGATCTTGCTGTGACAAATCTCCTTTATTCTCTAACAGTTTCCTTAGAACCAAAGGGTTTCAAGTCTGCTTTAAAGGTTCCTCATTGGTTAGCTGCTATGAGAGACGAGATGGCCGCTTTAGGCACCAACAATACTTGGGATTTGGTCCCCAAACCACCAGATGAAAATATAGTTGGATCTAAATGGGTGTTCCGCACGAAGTACAAATCTGATGGCTCCATTGATCGGTACAAAGCCCGTCTGGTGGCTCAAGGTTTTACACAAATACCAGGATTTGATTTTTCTCACACATTTAGTCCTGTTGTTCGTGCTGCTACACTACGTGTCATTTTCGCTCTTGCGGTGCAACGTCGTTGGCCCCTTCATCAACTTGATGTTAAAAATGGATTTTTGCATGGTCTCCTTGATAAAACTGTTTATATGTCTCAGCCTCCGGGCTTTATTGATCCCCGTTATCCTAATCATGTTTGCAGGTTAAAGAAGTCTCTGTATGGTCTTCGTCAAGCACCCCGTGCCTGGTTTGACCATTTTAGCACATTTCTTATCTCTTTGGGCTTTAATCGTAGTCGCACAGATACTTCACTATTTTTCTTACATCGCTCTAACTGCACTATTTTTTTTGCTTTATGTTGATGACATTATTGTAACAGGTAGTAACTCAGATTTCCTGCAGCGGTTTATTGCCCGAATTAACAAAGAATTCGCTGTCACAGATCTCGGCTCTTTGAGTTACTTTCTGGGTCTTGAAATTACTCGTACAGAGTCTGGCTTGTTTCTTGGACAGGCCAAATATGCACACGATATTCTCACTCGGGCAGAATTACTTGATTCAAATCCTGTTTCCACACTGTTGGCTGCTGGAGAATCTCTGGTTTCAACAGGCGAACCATATGAGAATCCTACATTATACAGGTCTCTTGTGGGCGCTCTTCAATACCTCACCATCACACGCCCCAACCTTTCATTTGCTGTGAATCATATCAGTCAATTTCTACATGCTCCCACTACTGCCCATTTTCTGGCAGTCAAAAGGATTCTTCGTTATGTTAAGGGAACTATCCACTATGGACTCACTTTTTGCCATTCTACGGACTACTCGGTCCTTGGCTATTCTGATGCTGATTGGGCTCATTGTGAGGAGACCCGCAAGTCTACTTATGGCTATGCTATCTTTCTTGGTGGCAATCAGGTTTCTTGGAGTGCAAAGAAACAACCAACTGTTGCTCGCTCAAGTTGTGAGTCCGAGTATCGTGCACTTGCGAACACTGCTCAAGAAATGGTTTGGTTATCCCATTTACTTAAAGAGCTTCGTGCACTACCATCCTCCACTCCTCTATTGTTGTGTGACAACAAAAGTGCTCTCTTTTGGAGTCAAAATCCTATTGCCCACAAAAGAGCTAAACATGTTGACATTGATTACCATTTTATCCGAGAACTCGTCACTAATGGGCACTTGCACACTCAGTTTGTTCCCTCCGAACTACAAATAGAGGATATATTTACGAAAAGTTTACCTCGTCCTGCATTTAACCTGTTGCGGTCCAAGCTTCGCATTGATTCTAGTCCATCGCTTCGCTTGAGGGGGGTAATAAAGAGGATGTGAATATTTTTGTAAATCGAAGATATGGTCAATAACTTTCATATCTTTGTAAATATTTATTTGATTTGTTTTGATCTTTTCCTTGTATATAGTTTCCCTTACATGTAATTCTGTTGTAATCTTCCTTATAAATAGTGAGAATATCAATCACCAAATAACACGGTGATATTATCATCTGTCTTACAATTGGAAACCATTTTAATTAATGACACAAAATTATAAAAATAGTAATAATAATAATAAATAAATATTAATAACTTAAACACATTAAATATCCTATGAAGATAATACTCTCGGGTATTAAATCCTAAACCCCTTAAATAAAATTTCGTCCTCGAAATTTAGAATTGTACCTCGTGAAAAAAACTCTGGATATTTTGCTTGTAACTCATCTTCACGTTCCCACGTAGCCTCATCCTTTCCATGTCGACTCCATTGCACTTTGACAAGAACTACATCTTTGTTACGAAGCTTGTGATTTCTCTTTTCCAGAATGAGCACGGGTACTTCTTCATACGTCATATCTTTGTTAATCTCCACAGAGCCATCATTGATTATATGACTCGGATCATGCACGTACTTTCTCTGCATAGACACGTGAAAAACATTGGGTACCATAGCAAGTGCCGGAGGTAGAGCGAGTCGATAGGCTACATCACCAACTCGTTCCAAAATTTCGAATGGGCCAATGTACCTTGGCCTAAGCTTTCCCTTGCCACCAAACCTAATAACACCTTTCGTAGGTGAAATCTTCAAAAACACTTTCTCACCTTGAGCGAACTGGATGTGTTTCCTTCTTTTGTCAGCATAAGACTTTTGCCTATCTTGTGCTATCTTGATCCTCTCTCGATTCTTTCGTATTACTCCAACTGTTTGCTCTACAATTTCAGGTCCCAACATCTTTCTTTCACCGACTTTAACCCAATAGACTGGAGACCTACATTTTCTTCCATACAAAGCTTTATAAGGAGCCATCCCGATCGTTGCTTGGTAACTATTGTTGTAGGCAAACTCCACTAGTGGTAAGTAAGTTTCCCAATTACCGCTAAGATCTAGCACGCATGCTCGCAACATATCCTCCAAAATCTGGATAGTCCTTTCAGACTGTCCATCAGTTTGTTGATGAAAGATTGTACTGAAATTCAACTTAGTTCCCATAGCTTCTTCTAAACTTCTCCAAAACTTCGAGGTAAATATAGTATCTCTACCTGACACAATAGTAACTGGAACTCCATGAAGCCTCACTACTTCTTGAATGTGTAGTTGTGCATATTGATCCATCTTGTAGGTCATCTTGATGGGTAGAAAATGTGCAGACTTAGTCAACCTATCTACGATAACCAATACTGCATGATTTCCTCTAGCTGATCGCGGTAAATCGACCACGAAATCCATAGTGATGTGCTCCCACTTCCATTCTGGAATTCCAAATTGTTTTAACTCCCCTGATGGTCGTTGGTGTTCTGCTTTCACTTGTTGGCGTACCAAACACCTCTCTACAAATGTTCCAATGCTTCCCTTCATATTCCTCCACCAAAATATCATCCTCAAATCTCGATACATCTTTGTTCCTCCAGGATGAGCAGTATATGGCGTACAATGTGCTTCTTCCAAAATGTCCCTTCTCAAAATTTCATCCTTAGGGACACATAGTCATCCCTAGAACATAAGTGCACCATCAAGTGCTAAGAAAAAGTCTTTTGTACTCCCATCTAGTACCCGCTACCTCATCTTGCTCAAGAATGTATCTTTAACTTGTGCTTCCTTAATTATGTCTCGTAGTAGAGGTCGAACCACTATTGCTGCTACAATTGCCTCCACATTCCTTGGTGACTCCACGACTTCTATCTTCAACTTAGCAAAATCATTCACCAATTCTTCTTGTTGCGTAAAAAGGCATGATATCTCTCCTCTAGCCTTGCGACTTAACGCGTCTGCCACCACATTTGCTTTACCCGGATGGTAATGAATGGTGCATTCATAATCCTTCACTAGCTCCAACCATCTTCGTTGTTGCATGTTCAACTCCTTTTGCGTGAAGTAGTATTTCAAACTCTTGTGGTCTGTATAAATATCACACCTCGCTCCATAAAGATAATGTATCACCGCAGCAAGCTCCAAATCGTGAGTGGGGTAGTTTAGTTCATGAATCTTCAACTGTCTTGAGGCATAAGCAATCACTCGACCATGTTGCATCAAAACACACCCCAAACCTTGCTTCGATGCATCACTGTAAATAACAAAACTCTCAGATACATCTGGAATCGTTAGTACAGGGGCCGAGATTAATCTTCTCTTCAATTCCTGGAAGCACTCTTCAAACTTCTTTGTCCATTCAAATTTTTCTCCCTTTCTTGTTAGACGAGTCATAGGAGATGCGATCTTGGAGAAACCTTCAATAAACCTCCTAGAGTACCCGGCCAAACCTAAGAAACTCCGAATCTCACTGACGTTTGAAGGTGATTTCCACTCACTAATTGCCTCCACCTTTGCAGGATCAACTTCTATCCCCTGAGAAGTGACCACGTGTCCAAGAAACACAACTCGATCCAGCCAAAATTCACATTTCTTAAACTTCGCATACAACTTCTCCTTGCGAAGTACCTCTAGTACCATGCTCAAGTACTCTTCGTGTTGTGTTTTGTCCTTTGAGTAAATCAATATATCATCGATGAGCACAATGATAAATTGACCTAGAAATGAATGAAAAACTCGATTCATCAGATCCATGAATACTGTAGGAGCATTGCTTAACTCAAATGGCATCACTGTGAACTCGTAATGTCCATATCAGGTTCTAAAAGCTATCTTCGGTACATCACTGTCCTTGATCTACAGCTGATGATAACCCGATCACAAATCAATCTTGGAGAACACACTGGACCCCTTCAACTGATCGAACAAATCATCTATCCTTGACAGTGGATACTTGTTCTTGATCGTGAGTCAATTCAATTCTCTATAATCAATACACATTCGCATTGTTCCATCTTTCTTCTTCACAAAAAGAACAGGTGCACCCCAAGGTGAAACACTTGGTCGAATAAACTTTTTATCCAAAAGTTCTTGCAGCTGCACTTTGAGTTCTGCTAACTCCTTTGGTGCCATTCGGTAGGGTGCCTTAGATATTGATGCTGATCCTGGCAACAAGTCTATGGTGAACTCCATTTGTCTTTCGGGTGGAATACCAGGCAAGTCTTCTGGAAAGATGTCTTGAAAATCTCGTACTATTGGTACGCCTTCAATCTTTACTTCACGAGTAGGAGACTCCATCACATTGACTAAATGCCCTTGACATCCCTTACTTCGTAGTAACTTCATAGCCTTTGTAGCGGTTATGATAAGATTTTTAGTACCAGTTTTTTATCCAAAGTATTCCAATTCTTCTCCACTTGGTAGTTTTGGCACTACCTTCCTCTTGCGAAAGTTAATGCTAGCTTGATACTCAGAAAACCAATCCATGCCAAAGATTACATCAAAATGATCCATATCTATGACATATAACTTAGCATCTAAGCTTCTACCACAAATGTTTAAGTTCACATTTTGAGCTATTCTATCCGTAACTATCATTTTTCCAGAAGGAATAATAACATCAAGTGATTCAACTATATCAGTTTCCATACAACCAACCTTAGCACAACATTTAGTGGATATAAAAGAATGTGTGTTGTGCCCGTATCAAATAAAGCCACAACTGGTACTCTATTTAATGTTAACATACACGTCATAGTGTCAGGGTGTTGACGTTCTTCATCCTCTTGACCAGTCATGGAAAAGATTCGAGCATTCCCCTTTGGTGCTGGATTTTGATTCACAAAATTAGTGCAGTAAGGAGCAGTGTGACCTGGCTGTCGGCATCTAAAGTACTTCCCTTGTCTTGTAAGACACTCGCCTCGATGATTTTTCCCATAGTTTGAGCAGGCTGGCTTGACAAATTGAGCATTTGCGCCTGTAGTGCCCTGAAAATCTCTTGGGGTAGAGCTACTTTGAGGTCGTATAGGTGTAGTGTCGTTCTGGAATCTAGCTTGCTTGCTCTGGTTATTATTATTTTTCCTGTTATGGCCATCCCATTTTCTCTTTCTCAAGTTTTCTACAGGCCTCTGGTTAATTTTCACCATCTGTTGGCTTGCTGCAATTTCTCCTGCTCTCTTCACCATCTCACTAAGGGGCATATCTCTGTGACTCACAAGGATACTACGTATCTCAGGTCGTAGTCCTTTTTTGAATTTCTTAGCTTTCTTCTATTCAGTGTCAACAAAAGCACCAGCAAAATGAGCCAAATTACTAAACTCTCTTTCATACTCATCTACAGTCAAGTTCCCTTGTTGAAATCCAACAGATTTGGACTCAATTTCCTCTTGGAATGAATCTGGATAAAACCTCTCCATAACAATCTCCTTGAACATATCCCACGTCAGAGCCGTCCTTTCTTCTTCAGTCCTTAACCTCCAATAGCCCTCCTACCAGTGGTCAGCATCTTCCACCAGTTGGAATTCAGCGCAAGACACACGCTGCTGAGTCGTACATCTAACAAGACGAAAGATGAGATTGAGAGCTCGAAACCATTCTTCAACAGCAGTAGGTCAATCTAGTCCATTGAAAGTGGGTGGTTTGTAGCGACGGAATTGCTCCACAATTGCGGCATTGTCTTGAAAATTAGCAGATGCCTGGTTAACTGGATTTTCTAGGTTAACTCCAACACAGTTAGTGGTATTTGGTAGACGAGCCATAACCTATGTAGCCCTAAAGTTAATTATGGCCTCTTAGCATAGAATTTTTTTTTGTACCTCAATTCTATATAATTCCTTCTCAGTACATAAAGTCCAAGTGTATAATACAGTCACATAGAATATCATGACAAATTCATTGCAATTAAAGTATAGAACATAATGTCTTGGAGAAATTATCAGTCATATCACATTGCATAGTGATTAAGGTCATAATTGCATCTTTTTGCATCCATTTCTACATGGTTTTGATGTTCTTATGTTCATATTTGACCTTAAAATGCTATACTTTGTGTATTTAACTCTTTTTATCTAGAAAGTTGTGTTTTGAAGTGAAAATGAGAAAAATCGGCAAGAGAAGAGCAAGTTCATAAAAGTTCAAAAATTTTGAGTTGATCCAATGGAGGCAAATGATATAACATGTCGAAGGGTTCGAAGAGAGGGTCGCAACGGAAAAAGAATCGAGTCAATCGGAGCTCTAGAACTCAAGATATGAAGAAAACAAGAAGTCGAGGATCAACCGAACGGGATTGTGCGCCCACAAGGGTAGGACCGTGCGGCTTTGCGAAATGGTTCATGCGATGAAGCTCTGGTTCGTTCGATGAAGGGCTGAACGAATGCTTGCACGAATCGGACTCGTGCGGCCACCTGCTTGCATTCGTGCGAAGGCTCGGACTAGCACACTTTCGAGGGTTGTTTCGTCTTTTTGCGCGTTTAATGAAGGGCATATTGGACCAAGCATTGTGGGCACTATAAATACCTCAAGGATCAGATTTCCAAGCATTAGATATTCATTAGTTAGTTCTTAGATTAGATTAGAGAGAGGTTAGAGGTAGTTTCCAAGTGGGTTCTTAGTTAGATTCAATCTTCTCTCTACAATTACTTTTGATCCATCCATTGGATCTTTAATCCGTTTGTTTCATTAGCTTAGTTATGATCTTAGCTACATTCCTACGGTTCATTTTATGATTTTGAGCTCCGGATTAGAAGATAGCATTTCAAGGTTTGATGATTGTACTTCAATTACATCTACATTTGGTAAGTTCTCTTGAATTCTATTGTTTTAATTCATAATCATGATGTTTACATTCTTAATTGCAATAGTTAGATTCCAATTAGCCATGGGCTAATACTTTCATGTGTTAGTGTATGATTCCTATGGAGTAATGTGGTGTTAATGTTGATCTTATGAATGCTTTGAAATGTTGTATGATCAATTCTCTATAATGTTGGATTGTATGAGTGCTTTGCATGTGTAGTTTATCATAAGGGCCATTAGGGAGTTAGTCTCATACGAGAGTAGGGCTATTTTCCTAAATCTTCTTGTATTAAGGTCAATGCATGCTAAGTGTCAGATTAAATTCCTAAGATAGTGAGAATTATCTTTAGTGAATTGGAAGAACAATTAGAGGCTCTAATATGTATTTAGGGAGACATTTTGCATGTTAGAGTGGCTAGCCAATTGATTGTACAATACCATATTGCATGATTAAGGGATACATCACCATGTGAAACATAGGATAGTAAACTAGCACATATCTCTCACACAACTTGCTCACTTTGCAAAAAAGGGTGATAGGTAGTTTACTTTTTTGACACACTAGTAGACATTAGATACCGATTCCCCTTTATTTGCTTTGTTGATTTCGAATTGGAACAATAATCATACCTTACAATCCGCCCTCTCCCTGAGTTCAATAAATAATAAACTTGGTCAAACTTGCCACGACGATAACGATCACGTACACTTGCGTGAAGATACCTTTTTGACCAAACAAGTTTTTGGCGCCGTTGCCGGGGAGACGGCTAGTTTGTTTGGTTGGTTGTTGTTTCTTTTATGTTCGAATTTTGTGGTATTATTGTGAGAGTTTTGATACTTGTTATGATGTGTGTTTACATGTCTTATCTTTGTTTCTTTGTGTGTTCTTAATCATACTTGGTGAGTGTTGATACTTGCTTATTTTTGTAGGAGTGAGCTCAATTGAGATGGACGAATACAACCATTACTCGTATTCTCCACAATATATATATATTCTCCTAATTTTTATACATATCAACCTCACCCATATCAACCACACCCTCCACACGAAATTCCTTATCCTCCTAATCCTTACTCTTATGAGGATCCATATTCCTGCACATTACTCTCTCCTATTCCTTTCAATCATGAAGAAGCTCCTCTAAGCCATATTAATGATATTCTAGTTCACATCCTCAATCGACTTGAGGAAATTCAAAAGGATGCCAAAAGATGCTTTGAGGAGACTAATGAGAAGTTTGATAAAATTCACAAATCTCGAGGAGATCAAATTAAGAGCTTGGAGCTCCAAGTGGAGCAATTGGCCAAACAAGCCCAAGAGATTTGTGAAGCAAAGTTGGAGGAGGGAGATGGGGGAAATTTAGATGATTCAAGAGGAGGAAAGAAAGATGATCAAGAAGAGGAAGATAAATGTCCACTCATGGACTTGAGCTTAATGGAAAAAAAATAACAAAATAAAGTGGAGGAGGAGCCTACAAATGAAATAAGAATTTCTCTACCCCTAGACTCTTCTACTTGTGCTTTAATTGATAATGTTGTTCGTTGTGAATATGTCTTACCTCTTGATATAATTGATTATAAGCTTGAATTGAAAATCTTCTTGAATATTTTTTATAGTAGGAGATGGGGGTGGATTAGGTTGAGAAGAAAAGATGAGTTTTCTTGTGCTTATAAATTCAAAATGATAAGGAAAGTAGGGGTGTGGGGTAGAAATCCGACTTGTTTCCTTGATCATTATGCTTTGAGATTTATGTTAGATGGGGAGGATGAAACATATCCTTGGCCATTTAGCTAACATTGGTGTGTCCGGCTAGGGGACGTTAAATCCGAGCGCTAGGTGGGAGGCAACCCACCCTTATATCCTTTGAGTATCCTTTGTTAGTTAGATTTTTGTTTTATTTTCATGATTTTGGATTAGGAAGTAAGTTGTGATATTTTCACTCTTAATTTTTTACTTGTGCCTAATTGATAGTTTGGGGGAGTTTATATTGAGATGGTAGGATAAGTGTTGGATAGTGTTGTGCATGATTATACTTTGATTGGTGCTAATTTGCTTAGCAAATGTTATATTCATCATTCTTTTCCAAACTTTTAGGATTTACAATCCGAAAAAGTTTGGGGGGGTGTGATCATTCTTCATATGAGCTATTTGATATTGATTGATGATGTTTGTGGTGGTTAAAAATTGTTTGAATTGGTGTAGAAAAATTAAATTCGGAAATATTGAAAAAAGGCTCTGACCGAGCGGCCATAGGAAGGGGTCCGAGCGACATCCCGGAGGTGAGTTTTCTTGTCCATTTTTCGTGCTTTGTCCACATTTTCTTCCTACACCATTGTACAGCTTATTCCACACACAAACACACACTTTTTACACCATATTTTTGCACACACACTCATCCAAAACACACATGAGAAGAGGATAGGAAATTCTTGGAACTCATGCTCTACATTTCTACTCTTCACCTCCCTACATAGGTATGTTTTCTATACTCCCTTCTTACTCATGCTTGTCTTCTTGCTTCCTTTTCCTCATGTTAGTTTCTTCTTTTGTAGATTGCTATATTGAGCTTAATTGTTGATTCTTGTTGTATTTGCTTTGTCTTGAGCATTGCATGATCTTTTCTCCACTCTTTGCCAAACTTTTTAGACCCTTGGTCCAAAAAAGTTTGGGGGGTGTCTTCGTTTGGCAAATCTCTTTGCAAAGCTATGCTTATGTTGATTCTTAGTGTTCCTATGATGTTTTAGACCATATGCTTATATTGATGCCTTGTTTTGCTTGTTATGATTGTCATATTGTTGCTAGTTGAGAGCTATGAGGCATGAGATATGTTTATGATTGTGTGGATGAGTTGATTGTATAGGTTTGATGTAGTGGATTTATCATTTGATTCATGTCTTGTTTAGTTGTGATTGATTTTATGATGCTTGATACATTGAAGATTTGAGTACGTTGATATGATATGAGTCATGATCACCATTATCCCGTGAGTTTTGAGCCTATGATGCCCGTTTCAATCTTGAACGGATGATATTTTTTGTATGTGAGTTCCACACACATACATGTTACTCTAGAACTTGGCTTTGGTCTTATTTGAGGCTACATTAGATAATGATTTCACATGACATGATATGAGGCATTTTCTTTTATCTATATTGAGCCACTTAGCCCTATGAGCCTACCATTGATATTGATATCCTTTGCTGCCCATTTTGTCCTTATAATCCTTTCATTTTGTGCTTATAATCCCTTCATATGATTCCTATGGAGTAATATGGTGTTAATGTTGATCTTATGAATGCTTTGAGATGTTGTATGATCAATTCTCTATAATGTTGGATTGTATGAATGCTTTGCATGTGTAGTTTATCATAAGGGCCATTAGGGAGTTAGTCTCATACGAGAGTAGGGCTATTTTCCTAAATCTTCTTGTATTAAGGTCAATGCATGCTAAGTGTTTGATTAAATTCCTAAGATAGTGAGAATTATCTTTAGTGAATTGAAAGAACAATTAGAGGCTCTAATGTGTATTTAGGGAGACCTTTTGCATGTTAGAGTGGCTAGCCAATTGATTGTACAATACCTTATTGCATGATTATGGGATACATCACCATGTGAAACATAGGATAGTACACTAGCACATATATCTCACACAACTTGCTCACTTTGCAAAACAAGGTGATAGGTAGTTTACTTCTTTGACACACTAGTGGACATTAGATACTGATTCCTCTTTATTTGCTTTGTTGATTTTGAATTGGAACAATAATCATACCTTACAATCCGTCCTCTCCCTGAGTTCGATAAATAATAAACTTGGTCAAACTTGCCACGACGATAACGATCACGTACACTTGCGTGAAGACACTTTTTTTACCAAACACATAGCATGAGGATTCCACACAATAACTTAAAAAAACACGTACCTTATTTAGTTGGAGCGGTGAGGTGGTGATTGACGACATTAATAATTTTTTTTCCTAAATTGACCAGTTAGCAAAAACACTTTATTTTCACAAGGCTACAAGATCGTAGACCTGCTCTGATACCACACTGTCACGCCCCCAAATTTTACCCCTTTTTTTTTTGAAAAAAATGAATAAATACTTAAACAATAATTTTCTTTTAAAGAAAAATATAATTAAAGGACGTGAACTAACTAAATCGAAAATATTAGAATAAAGTAAAAATGTAATGTCACAACTAAACATTGACTCTAACATAAGAAATAAATCAACTCTTAAAAGAGTTTCAAAGGAAACTAACTTAAAGAAGGTTAAACTAGGTCCTAGAAGTTCATAAAAACAATAATAATGATAGCAGCTAAAATGGAAACATTCGTCATCACCACTCCTCATCGTCCAACTCCTTAACCTGAAAATTTTAAATAATTGGGGTGAGTATGCAAGCACACTCAGTGGAATTAAGTTATTCAAAATTAAATATAAATGTAAACATGCAAGTCATCAATGCCACATAAAATATTCACATATAACTTTGCCACTTTGTCATTGATACTTTGTCACTTTGCCATAAATACTTTGCCACTTTGCCATTGAGCACGGCGGGTTGAACCCGAAGTCTCGTCAGTCCCAGACCTCATAAGGGTCCCTGACTATAATAATAACATTAATAGAAATCACATAACAGACAACTCAACAATTCACATAAACATTTAAAACTGAATAAACATGCATTAGAGCTCTACTAACCACTGTAGAGTTAAAGCAACAAAACCCCACCTCAAGTACGGATGCAAGATGTGAAAAGTAGAACTCTTGTATGAACTAGTCCTCGTAGTTAATGTCGTCTAACATTATAAATAATTGCATTTACTTAGAAAATATTAGAGATAAAGTGTCAAATTTAAAAAAATAAAAAATATTGTAAGTCCTATTTACAAAATTTATAACCCTTTAAATTTCTTAAATCTGCATAACATCACTTAAACTCCTACATCATTTCCCCCTACACTAATACGTCTTCCGAAAGCCGATCAAATAAATAAATATAAAAAAAAACTTAATTAATTAAACATATAAATCTTGAAGAAAACTAGCCTGCTGCAGAATCAAATTAGCCATCCACTAAATCCGAAAATGCACCTAACACAGGCTAATATAATTAATCTGTAATAATAAAAAACATCTTCGGTTTCTAGCTTCCTCAAATAAATCCTCTAGAATTAATCCAATAACCACGTCACTCAATACTTTAAAAAAATAAAGGAAAAGTACATGTATGCATCAACACTTAGAGCTAAACCATGATTATTGATACATACGTATATCACTAGTACAGATTTTATCTTAGAAAGCTTTAATTTTTCCACTTAGAGAGCAGTTGTACCAGCTCTCTAAGTGAAAGCTATCTAAGTATAGTAGCTACTTAGAAAGTGATTCTCTACCCGCTCTCCAAGTGTATCCAAGTTTTTTAATATATAACTTAGAGAGCGGTTACGAACCACTCCATAAAGACATTTTTTTTTAAAAAAAATTATTCCAGCCACAGTTCATCGACCTCAATAGATCCAAAATATCAATTCAGAATTCCAAAATATCAATTCAAAATATACAAATTCCAAAATTCATACCTAATGAATACAAATTCCAAAATTTATACCTAATATCAACAAATTCTAAAATATCAAAAAAATTCAAGCATTAAATGCTTAACAGCAACTCAGATTCTATTTTTAATATCAACAAATTCTAAAATATCAACAACTTCCAAGAATTAAAATCCTTAACAGCAACACAGGTTTCATTTTTAAGCAAACCTATATTATCTGAAGACGTGCGGTTCCAAATCTATGTCGTTTCCACACGTGCCGCAATGAGTGGCGGCGACGATTTCAGGTGGAGATCGAGCGGCGGCCATCAGATCTACAAGAGCTGCGGCCTTGAACGGCGGAGAGCGGTAGCCTTCATCGACGGCGGCCTCCAACGACGGTGGCCTTCAGGGGCGACGCCTTCAGCGACGGCGGCCTTCAGCGACGGCGGCCTCAAGGGCGGCGGCCTTCAACGGTGGAGACAGCCTTTAGTTTTTCATTTTTTTTGGAATGAAATGCGGCGGCCATGAGAGAGTATATATATATAAAGTGAGTTTTTGAGGTGTGGAATGAAGAAGGTTAGGTTTAAAAGAAGATTTTAATTGGGCTTAGGTTTTAAACTGTGAAAGCCCATAGAACTGCTTTAAGCCTTTCACCTTGATAGCGGTTCTAAACCGCAGTCTCATATTATTCGTTTTTTTTTAATTTGGTTAAAGCGGTGAAGAAACCGCTATATAAGTGTATTTTTTTTCTTTTTTTTTAATTTGGTTAAAGCGATTACAAACCGCTATATAAGTGTATTCTGATTTTTTTTTCCGTATATATTTAGAGAGCTCATTGGCAAATAAGCTTTCTAAGTAAAACTATGCAAGCTCTAAATTGTAGTAGTGTATATAGCTTAGCATAACCCTTATAAAAAACATATGCACCCTCTCTACTTTCTTACCCCAAAATAAAATAAAATAAAATAAAATAATAAACATTAGATAAAATTTGACACACAAATTCTAGCATGCACCCGATTCCATAGCATGCACTTGGGATTTTGGGTTTAATTTTGACCAAACCCATTTACTCTTTGGCCCAATTTCAATTTTCACGGGTACGGGTAAAATTAAAAAATGCGGATCCGGGTCAAATAATTCGGGTTATTTCTAAAACCGCATCTTTCAGTTCTCCACTCTCCTTTTAGTTCATCATTTCGTTTTGAAGTTATTCTCAGTATATTTTCGCATTTTTCATCTCCATTTCGTTTATTTTTCATATCTGTTTCATTTCGCGATCTCGTTGTGTGTTTTCGCCTCTGTTTTCTAGTAAGAATTGTTGTGATCATCATTTTAATAGTTAAATATATATTTTTTGTTCATTATTTTAGTATAATATTTTATAGAATTATGATTTCTGTGGATTTTTTGTTTTTTTAGGTTATAATTTTCTTCAATGACGAAGAGGAAGAAAGTTTCAGTTCCTAAATCCGGTGGTCCGAAAGGTTCAAAAGATGTTGTTTATCAGAGGAGGACGCCTGTGAAATGAGAAAAAAATATGAAGAAATAGTTCCTTTCGTTTCTGCTCCTTTGAAACATGCAGAAACGAAAGAAGATGATCGGCTTGTTGTTTATAATAAGGGAAAAGAGAAGTGTACAACTGATCTTTCAACCAAAGTCAATATTCCAAAGGAACAAGTATCTCTTAGGTATTTTTTGTTGTTATTTGAGTGTTAATTAATTTCACTCTGTGTATTTGTTAATTATCATTGTGTATTTGTTATTGTATACTTGGGTATTTTATTTTATTCTATTGGTATTAATTAATTTCACTTCGGGTATTTTTATTTAGTCTTTGTGTATCATATATTTTTCATTTATCTATATGGTGTTGGTGTATTTTTCTGTTTTTATTTGTTTATTATGAATGTTTTATTGATGTTTTTGTTTTATTAATTAATGTTGTTGTTGAATTTGTAGTATTGTTTTTGTATTGAGGTATTTATATATTATTCCTTGGGTATTTTTTATCTGTTCTTGGTGTATTGTAATTTTCTCTTGAGGTATTTGTTATTTATTGTTTGGGTATTTTTAATTTAGTGTTTGGGTATTTTTTATATGGACTTTAGGTATTTGTATCTTGCTTTAGGGTATTGTTTAAGTGGTCTTTGGGTATTTTTGATATCGACTTTAGGTATTCTTGTTGATAATTTTTTATTATATTAATTATAGTATTTTTATTGCAGTAAAATCATTTCTCAGTGTCGTCCCAGCGGGTTGTCTGATTTAGTGAAGTTGTTGAATGATAGACAAAGGTCTGCTGTGGAAAGTATTGGGTTTCAAGGTTTGCTGCATTTACAGCTTAACAGGCTTATAAATATTGGAATGATTGACTGGTTGGTTGAAAATTTCAATGGAAGCAGCTTTATGTTAACTATTGATAATTTTCGGCAGTTTCCAATTACTGCTGATGATGTTTATGATGTTTTTATGATTCCAAGAAATGAAGGATTAGATGTTCCTGTTTATAGTAGGTCTGATGATTTATCTGCTTTTGTTACGTTTGGTAACAAATATGATATTGCTGCAAAGAGTCCCTTATGGAAACTTTCTAATATTATGATTGAAAGATGTGCTGATGGTGGAGATGACTTCAAGCGTTTCTTTATTTTGTATAGTTTGTGTTCTTTTCTTTGTCCTTCTGCCAATAGAAGTGTAAATCCTATTTTCTTTAAAGCATTTGAGGATGTAGACTCTATTTCAAAATTTGATTGGTGTACACTCGTATTGAAGAGGTTGGCTGAATCTGTTTTGATGTACCAGAAGAGTGGTGTAAAAAAATGTCAGTGGTTGTGTTATTCTGTTGCAAATAATATACTTTCACCGTTTGAAGTGGAGAGGTGTTTGTGAACCGACCTCTTTTTACCGTTGATTAAGCATTGGACGGATGAGAAAGTTAAGAAAAGGTGTTGTCAAGAGTTTGAGGCTGGACGATTTGGGTCAGGGGAGTTAATTCAGGGTTATCCATTGACTAATAATGGAATTTTGGATTATTTAATGGCTTCAACATCAGAGTCAGAGAAAGAGGATGATGATGACCATGAGAAAGTGGGTGAGAGTGGGTGAGAAAGTTGATAATGATTTTTTCCAGGTACATGAATTGTAATTTTATGTTCTGTTATTATTCAGTTGAGTAGTAATGAATTTTTCTTGAGGTATATCTATTGTAATGTTGTATTATTTTGTGATATTTATCTAATTTGTAATTTATCTTTTTTATTTTTCATTTATCGTTTGTGTATTATTGTTATGTTCTTTGGGTATTTTATTGTTCTCTTTGGGTATTACTGTCATGTACTTTGGGTATTAGTATTTTCTCTTTGGGTATTACTGTCATGTTCTTTGGGTATTAGTATTTTCTCTTTGGGTATTATTGTCATGTTCTTTCGGTATTTTTTATTCTCATTGGGTATTACTGTCATGTTCTTTAGGTATTGGTATTTTCTCTTTGGGTATTATTGTCATGTTCTCTGGGTATTTTTTTTATTCTCATTGGGTATTACTGTCATGTTCTTTGGGTATTTTCATTATTATTTTTTCTAAGTTTGATTTTTTATTTCTTATATTATATTTGCAGGAAATTAAAGATTTGATGTTGGCAATTCAAGGAGAAACGAGATCATTTTCTGTAACTTTTATGACTAAGGTTCAGAAGCTTATGGATCATATTGGAAATGCAAATCCAAGCAGTACTCAGATTGAATCTACTCCTGAAACTGATGTCTCGGACACTCATAAATTCTTTATGAATCCCAAGCTTCATCAGTATGTTGATAAGCTTGTTAAGTATGTTACATTGATGAAGGAATTTGCTGCTTCAGCTCCCAATTTTGAATTGTTTACTCCTGATCCTGTTGTATTTGAAACCAATCTTACTAGTGATGAAGATTGGTTTGATGATGCTTTTTATGCAGATATTGTTAGAGATAGTGTTAATTTGAATAAGGACAAAAGAGATGTAGGAAAGGATTCTAGGAAGGGGAAGGAGAGTGAAATACTTGTCAAAGCGAAGGATGTTTGTCAAAGTGATAAGGGTGTTCAGACTAATGTGATTGAGGAAGCTCAAGTTTTATTAGACTGTGATAAGGGTGTTCAGACCGATGTTGTTGAGGAAGGTGATGTTGTAATAGGCTGTGATAAGGGTGTTCAGACTGATAAGTTTGAGAAAGTTGTTGATAATAGGAAAGGTGAGAAAGTTAAAGTTGCTGAAAAAAGTGTTGAGGTTGTAATGAAAAAGTTTGAGAAACCTGTTGTAGTTGAAAGTGGAGTTGTTGTAGATGAGAGTCTGAAGGATGCAGTCATTGTGAGAAGGAAGTTGGATGGGATTGATCGGGAACTTGAAGATGTTGTGTTATTTGTTAGCATGAAGAGAGTGAATTCTGGTAAAGATATTCAGAGTTTGTTTTGGTCGACAAAAACCGAAGTTGGTTATTTATCCAGATTTTTTAGAAGTAATAAGAAATTTTGTAGAAAAATGTTTCAAACTCATTTGGAGGTTGTGGATTTCTGTTTTTATGAAGGAAATTGTGCTCTTAACTTGTAAGTATTATTTTAAATTTTTTAATATTATTATTAATGAATATATGCTTAAATATATATATATATAATGATTTATTTTATTTGTTGCAGGGATAATTATTATATGCACAAGAATTGTGTCTGTGTATATAAAGATGGTATACTGAGTTTGATGCCAAATGAAGAAATTGATGTTAATATAATCATTGCATGGTGTTTGGAAGTGAATGAAGAGATTATTACTGATTCTAGGAGGAGTAGATTTTGTTTTAATCTTAATCACAGTGTAAGATTTTTCTTTATTTTTGCGTTTGTGTGTTGATGAATTCTTGGTTATTTGTCATTTCTTCTTCGGGTATTTTTCTTTTTTCTTTGGGTATGTGTCTGTTATTCATAGGGTATTTTTTTTTCTTTGGGTATGTGTTAGTTCTTCTTAGGGTATTTTTTTTTTTCTTTGGGTATGTGTCAGTTCTTCTTAAGGTATTTTTTTTTTTTTGGGTACATATATTGTATGCTTTGTGTATTAGTAAATTGTCATTGGTGTTTTATTTTAAAATTATTATTATGTCTGAATTTAACTTGTTTATTATTTTTTGGAACAGTATGTTGTTGCTCGAGTTATTATTGATCGAGTGTCAGTTGATGTTGTTTAGAATGATTTTTTTGAATCTTGGAACTCTTGGTTGTCTGTCTCTGAGGGTTCATTTATGACAGCTGAAATGGTTAGTTTTTTTTATATATATTTATGTATTTTTTAAATATTTCTCTTTTTAATATTTTTTTTCCAGATATTTGTTCCTGTTTGCATCCACAATCATTATATTGTTGTTGCATTCAACTTTGTTGATGGGAAAGTACAATTGTTGGATAATATGAAGCACGAGTAAAAGATCAATTCCTACACAAGAACTACTCAATTATTGGTAACTTTAATATTAATATTTATTTTAATTTGATTTATTTTATTGTATATTATTATAATTTTTATTATTTTTTATGCTTGCAGTGTCATTTGATGAAAAAGTTTTTGTTGTCAAAAAAACATCCGAAAGCTGATGATGTTGGAAATCTCACTCTTGAGAGTGTACCATTGAGATGGCAAACGGGTAAGGGGGATAAAGATTGTGGTGTATATATGATGCATCATATAAAGCATTTCAATGGCATTTCCTACTCCTATCCAGATATGACGAAGGTATTTTTTTAAATTTTAATGCATTTTTTATTCTTTAGTATTATGTTATATTATTGAGTCATAACTTTTTTTAGGCTGAAATTCGGTTAATAATGCGCGCTGAATTCTTGTCTGACATAATTCTGTCGAATCTCAATGAGTCTAGGGCTATACTTATAGAGAAGGTTTATGGTTTTTATAAATCTAAACCAAAGTTGTTAGCTGAAATTGTAAATGAAAAGAAGATGAAAGATCAAAGAGCAATAGAGGCAAAGAAAAGGCGAGCTGCTGATAGTTTAAAAAACATTGATTCCAATTTGGGAAGGGGGAAGAGGAAAAAATGAAGTACTTGGTTTTTTAAGGTTGAGATTGCACTGGTTTGAGATTGCACTGGTTTTTTAGGTTGCATGTTGTTTTTGGTGGTTGGATATTGTTAATATTTAGTTTATTCTTAGTTTTTTAAATGTAGCTGCTAATATTTATTATTCATTGGATGTTTTTCTGCTTTTTTTGGTGTATAATTCATTGGTATTTATATTTGGTCTTTGGGTATTTTTATTTGGTCGTCGGGTATTTTTATTTGGTCTTCGGGTATTTTTATTTGGTCTTCGGGTAGTTTTAGTCTTCGAGTATTTTTATTTGGTCTTCGGGTAGTTTTATTTGGTCATCGGGTATTTGTTATATAATATTGAATTCTGTAGTTGTGTATAAATAATTTAATATTTAATTGTATAAATTTAATCATTTAAAATATTTTATTTTTAAAAACTTTATTAATAACCGAAGAGATCTTTATTAATACCTTATTATACTTTATTTATACCCATATTATATTGAATAATACAACAAATATTATTTTTTATAACTGAGCTGATCTTTAATTACAACATAATATTTTTGTATATTTAACAATTATTTAAAATACTAGATATTTAAAATATTTTGAATTTTTTGTTTTTTATAGTGTTTATTTATTTAAGTATTTTATTCTTTTAATATACCAGAAGTGTACTATATTAATACCCGAAGTGTACTATATTAATACCTGAAGAGTTCTATATTAATACCTGAAGAGTGTAGTTTTAATACCCATATTATAATCAATAATACAACAAATATTATTTTTTATAACTGAGCTGATCTTTAATTATATAACATAATAATTTTGTATATTTAACAATGAGCAACACTTGCGTAAAAATTTCTACCGTAGAAATTACTAAATATAGAAAAAGAAAAAAAAGATAAACCACGCGCGCCCCCACTCACTCGAGATACGCCAAGTCGCCAACAGCATACCAATTCTACTTAGTTCCCTCCCCTCCCACTCCCACCCCCACCCCCCACCAAACTCACGCCAACACAATTACCTTCCCCACCCCACACCCCACACCCCACACCCCACCCCAACCAAACTCAGAGCATTTATATTTAATATTATAAATATTTAATAGCATACTACATTTAATATTATATTATAAATAAATATTATATTACAAATAAATATATATACATATAGTAACACATATTTATTTTTACAGTAACATACATTTACTCTTATAGTAGCATACATTTGTCTACCAATTTGTGTTACTATATGTGCAAATGTGTATTACTATAAGGACAAAATATATTTTTAAGAGAATAAATATGTGTTTTTTAATTTATTCATCATCCATTTAAATCTAGGTATATTGTTTCATGTAATACATATGTTATTATATGAAAAAAATAATTACTTCTATAAAAATAAATAAATATTTGTCAATAGTCAATATTTATTCTTATAGTAACACACATTTTGCTCTTGCATTATGTGAAAAATTATTTATTCTATAAAAATAATTAAATATATATACAATAACAATATTTTATAAGATAGTAACACACATTTGCTCTAATAGTAACACACATTTGTCTCCCAATTTGTGTTACTATATGGGCAAATGTATGTTACTATATGAGCAAAAAATATTTTTATGATAATAAATATGTGTTTCTTAATTTATTCATCATCCCTTTAAATCTAGGTATATTATTTCATGTAATGCACATGTTATTATATGAAAAAAAAAATTATCTCTATAAAAATAAATAATTATTTGTGAATAATCAATATTTGTTTTTATAGTAACACACATTTTGCTCTTGCATTATGTGAAAAATTATTTATTCTATAAAAACAAATGAATATATGTAAAATAATTACACTTTATAAAATAGTAACACACATTTGCTCTAATAGTAATACACATTTGTCTCCCTTTTTGTGTTACTATATGGACAAATGTGTATTACTATATGGGCAAAATATATTTTTATGAGAATAAATATGTGTTTCTTAATTTATTCGTCATCCCTTTAAATCTAGGTATATTGTTTCATGTAATAAATATGTTATTATATAAAAAAATATAATTATTTCTATAAAAGTAAATAAATATTTGTGAATAATTAATATTTGTTCATATAGTAACACAAATTTTGGTCTTGCATGAAGTGAAAAATTATTTATTCTTTAAAAATAAATAAATATATTCAAAATAACAATATTTTATAAGATAGTAACACATATTTGCTCTAATAGTAACACATATTTTTCTCCCAATTTGTGTTGCTATATGGGCAAATGTGTGTTACTATATGAGCAAAATATTTTTTTATGATAATATATATGTGTGTTTCTTAATTTATTCATCATCCCTTAAGATCTAGGTATATTATTTCATGTAATACATATGTTATTATATGAAAAAAATAATTATTTCTATAAAAATAAGTAAATATTTATGAATAATCAATATTTATTCTTACAGTAACATACATTTTGCTCTTACATTATGTGAAAAATTATTTATTCTAAAAACTAATAAATGCATGTAAAATAACAATATTTTATAAGATAGTAATACACATTTGTTCTAATAGTAACACATATTTGTCCTCCAATTTGTATTACTTTATGGACAAATATATATTACTATTTGAGCAAATGTATGTTACTATACTAATATAAATTGAAAACTAGTTTTTAAATTTATTATACATTATTATTTAATTTATTTTTAAATTTATAATAATTAACAAATAATAATAAAATTAAAATATTTCAAAAACAGTATCTAGCATTAAGCATGTGTGTGGAGTTGTGTTGACGGGGCGCAGGGGATGGGTGGGGGGTGTGTTGGAATTAACCCTGGGAACTACATGCATGCGAATATTGATTGATAATGCGAATGTTGATTAGTAATGCTAAGCGTGTGATTTTAAAAAAGAATTAATCAATTTTTAGAAATTTCTATTGTTCTAGAAGCGTAGAAATTTGTATATAAGTTTTTGTCTTTAACAATTATTTAAAATACTGGATATTTAAAATATTTTGAAGTTTTTGTTTTTTTTGTTTATTTATTTAATTATTTTATTCTTTTAATATACCAGAAGTGTACTATATTAACACCCGAAGTGTACTATATTAATAACTGAAGAGTTCTATATTAATACCCAAAGAGTGTAGTTTTAATACCCATATTATAATCAATAATACTCCAAATATTATAACTATTATTTAATAATACTTGTTAACCTATTATGAAGCATCATAAAAAATAGTATTTTGTGTATTATTGATTATAATAAAATATTATTGATTATACCCAAAGAAAAAAGATAAATACCCTAAGAAGATATATCAAATACCCAAATAACAATTACTAATAACCAAGATTCATAAACACACAAAAGCTAAAACAAAGCAAATAATTAATTGTGCATCATAAACAGAATACTTAATATTAAAATGCATCAAACCTAATTATCACAAATCATCCTCTTATGAGGCAAATACAAATTAAACATAGTAATTGTTTTCAACAACAACAAACAAAATAAACATTCTAAAACATTTGATTAATTGTTTTTTACACTGGCCCTTATCAAGATTCCAGAAACAAACTCATATTCAACCATGCTTCCAACAGTTGCATTGTTCTTAATCAGAAAATCCTTCCATCCACTGCACAGTGAATGGACTCCTGCACCCCTTGTTCTCACCTGCACAGCCCATAGCCTGTCTTGATCATCCTCAAGTATTACTTCAATCTTATTAAGAAGTCTAGGAGCCAATATGAAACTTATTGGAATGTCCTATATTTAATATAATTTATAAATATTAGTGAAATATAAATATAATAAATATATTTTGTGTATATGTCTATTTGTACATATATATATATTTTTAAATATACATATTTATAAAATTACCATCTTGTTGGCCCTGAAGTGATAATCTTTGACCTGCTTTGTGAAACTTAGATTCCTTGCTCCAAGTGAAACATTTTCTTCTTCATCATCCTCATCAAAAGTGTGTTTTGTTAAACATATATATATAAATTTGTAAGTTTATAAAAAAGTATTAAAATGTAATGAGGAATATAATTTTATGAATATAACAAACCTTGGGGTGTGCAGCCTTTGCAGCAACCTGATTTAGAGAACAATATAACATGTAATGTGTACGGATTAACCACTGTGAAGGTAAGCACATCATGTACTTCTATACCAGTTTCTTGTACAAACCTCTGCCATCCCTCATTGAAGTAAAAAAAATCTCCCATTCTATCTACATTGACTTTCCAGGTTTTTCCAGGGTTATTGGCTGCTGTCAGCGTTATTTCAGTCGATTCTTCTTGAAACATGTGTTCAAAATCATCAATAAATTGGCCAGGTATTCTCTGCTCATAACATAGGTAATTATCATTAAATGTTTTATATATTTTTATATATTAAATAAAAAAAATTCTTACCATAATAGGCAGATAGTATTCCCTGCTGAGTAATACTCGTATGAAAGAAGACAACTGTTAAATACTAAATTTGTTAAATACCCCAACAATACAGTATTAATACCCCATGGGTAATACAACTATACCCAGATAATCAATAATAATACCCAAGATTTAATAAAATGATTTAAAAATATTTCAAGAATAATTTAATATCAATTAAATAATGTAATTCCAGATGAACGTATTTCATACCCTAGATTTGTTAATATGTCAAGAATAATGTATTTTATATAGGAATATTTACATTAAACACGTATGGCGGTCCCCCCACCACATAGAATTATATATTTGGATATATATATATATATATAAATAGATAGATACAGAGAGTCATAGAAATAGAGAAATAAAGATTTTTAGTGACATAGATATGTAAACCCTTGTACCTTTGGAAAGTTTTTTATGTTTGAGATTTGTCGAAGCTTCGTCGATGGAAGATGTTGTCGATTTCGATGAAGATGAAATGCCTTTTTTTTCTAAGGTTTCGATTTTGCTTTATATAGTATAATATATTTTTATTATTTTTTTATTTTTTCTAGGGTTACGATTTATTGTACTTTTTTTTAATAAAATATTCTTTTTTTGGGTTTGTTACTATTCGGGTAATGATAATTTATTCTTCGGGTATTAATTTTTAATCTTCGGGTATTCATTTTTAATCTTCATATTTATATTGATATTTGTTATTAGGGTATTCATATTTCTTAATATGGTGTTTATATTTGTTCTTAGGGTATTCATCTTTGTTTTTAGGGTATTTCTCATATAAATTACAATAATAAATTAATTAACAAGAGAAATAATTTTAGCAACACATAAAAAAATAACAATTCGAAATCTATATATATAAAACAATAAATACATTCCTATTTCAAATTATATGAGGATTAGGTGTAATTGATCCAAATTCTTTCATTTTTTATGACTATGAATTTCCTGACTTGCTCTTCTTTTTTGTATGGATTCCACTCTTTATCCTTTTGCTTCTTCCCTTTGTCACTGATCGTTCTGGGTTAAGAACTCTCTTTGATGTGTCAGAATGAGCTTCAATGTCTTCATTTTGCTTTGAATTCTTTGCAGTTAGAACTGAACATATTTTCTCATATCCTTCTTCTAGGAGTTCTCTCATCTCTTCATTTTCTTCACTCATCAATACTACATTGTAGTATTTCCTTATGATATCATGTCTCCATGGTATATGGCTGGAAAACTTTCCCCTATTTCACAAAAATAATTGTAGTTAGAATCTTGTCATATCAGTTTAAATATAAATACCTGAAGAAGTTTTATTAATACCCAAAGTATAAGGAAAGAATATCAAAAGAAATATTTTAAATACTCTAGTACTATTATAAAAAAATTAACAATATTTTAATTTATAAATAAGCAATACCTGTTATCACTTGTTGCTTCAGTCTCAATCTTGTCCCACACTTGTTCCTTTGCAAGTTTGGACCATCTTTTCAATATGTAATTCTATGGGTATCTTTTGTATACAGTTTACATTCATTACTCTCATGCAATGATAGCATAAAATTCCATATTCTTCAAACTTTTTGCAACCACAGCTAAAAAGATTCATAGAAGTGTCGTACACTACTCTGCTATTTCTTGTTCCATCATCATTCATAACATTATAAACCAATGTGGTGTCATAGAATTCAGCAACAGTTGAAGAAGCAAAAATGGTCTTTGAGTACTCTTCTCCAAAATGCTTAAATATTGTATGAGTGTATACCTCTGCAGAATGCTTTATAATCCATTTCATTCCAAAAGGTGATTCAGGGGTCATTCTTGAACACTTGAACTCATCCTTTTTTTCAGTTCTCCTCCATTGAGTTAATGTGTCATTGAAGATCATGTAGAATTATGTTAAATTCGTCTGTTTGTGAGTTTTGAATGCAATTGCATGATTTGTGCTTTCACTTCTTTGGGACGATCTTATTCCAGCAGAAAATATGTCCTTGCTCAATGTTGTACACCATTTATCTTTAAGACTATAGAGTCTCTTAAACCAGGCATTGTTTTCCAGTCCGTAAGTTTTTATCATGTTTGAAGATGTGAGTGTTGAGACCAGTGTCATCACATCTGGAATCACACCCATCCTTCAGGACATTTTTCTTATATTTGTTCTAACGACTAACTTTTAGTGTTGTCCAAATTGTCTTTGCTATCATTTCAGGTCAACATCCTTCAGGAAACATGTTCCAGTAATGTTCCAGTGATCAATTGCTTAGTGTTGCCTCGATGGTTGTCCTTGGTGCTGTCCCTGGTCAACGACGGTCAAACGGCAGTTACTTCAATAACCCAG
>JAPKLY010000649.1:53940-76792 GCA_026898435.1 Prunella vulgaris | reverse complement strand
ATAGCATAAGAGGAGAAAGGATTTTTTTACAGTTTTGAAAAAGGAGCGCGACTATTGCTTCAAAACAAAGGATTCCCGTACCAGAGCAAAAGAAAGCACTGCAGCGGCAAGAAGACTCGACACCCGCAGTCAAAATAGGCACAAGCGTAAAGTGATAGTATATGAATGGTTTTTTTTTCTTCGGGAGAGAGAGAGTTGCTTTGAGAGATGAACTATTATTAAAGGATTGAGGATAACATATTTCAGTTGAGGAAAATCTGGGAACCGATTTCATTAATATGAGATGTGGTCGTCTGTTTTGAAAATGGTAGAGAGAAACTGATTGAGAGACTTTAGGAATGAGCTTTAAAAGTGGTAAGACTTGGTCTACTTATATATATATATATATATATATATATATATACATTCACAAATCTAATATTTATATACATTTTTTTAACACAAACACACGTACACATTATACTTAGCATATAATTATTATTATATATATATATATATATATATATATATATTGGAAACTATTTTAATTAATGACATAAAATAATAACAATAGTAATAATAATAATAATAAATATTAATAACTTAAACACAATGAATATCCTATGAAGTTAATACTCTCGGGTATTACAGTTGTTGTGTATTTTTTCATTTTATATATATTATTTGTAATTGTTTAGTATATTATTAAAAAATAAAATTTAATAATTCATGTATGATTTTTTTAATTCTTCTTATTTTTCTAGAGTTGAGAATGTCGGATGATGCGATCAAGAACTGTTGTCTTTTGGAAATGGATAATATGTTACGTTCTCTTGGTAAGAGTTTGCATGACTTTGATGGTATGCCTGTAGCAGTTGCTGATACCAGTATGGCATCCCGTAATAGGATGATTTTGGCTGAGTTATCGTATAATAGAGCTGATCTGAGATTGGAGTATGAAGTTTTGTTAGGGAGATTGAATGATGAGCAGCGTGTTATTTTTTATAAAATAATTACATCTGTGTCGTCGAGTTTTGGTGGAGTGTTTTTTGTGTACGGTTATGAAGGTACTGGGAAAACATTTTTGTGGAGGACATTATCTTCTAGATTACGATCTGAAGGTGAGATTCTATTGAATGTAGCATCGAGTGGCATAGCATCTCTTTTACGTCCAGGTGGACGTACAGTGCATTCTAGGTTTTGCATTCCAATCAATTGTCTGGAAGATTCTACGTGTAACATAAAACAAGGTAGTCATCTTGCTGAACTTTTGATTAAGTGCAAACTCATAATATGGGTGACTTGAAATAATATTTTGCAAATAAACAAAATCCTAACCCTCAAGAGGAAGGGATCGTGTATGCTCTCAAAATTCAATTCACACAAATGCACTACCATATGCTTGCCAATAGTCTCAATTCTCCACCACAAAGTAAGTATTTAATTCATGAATCAAAGAGAATTTACTTTTAGTTGTAACGTAGGCTCTTTGGTAGGGGTAGGAAAAATCTGCATAAAAGTGACTCATAACCTAGTGGAACGAGAAGTCAAGACATCTAAAACATCTCTACATTCTCAAAAGAAAAGTCACAAGTGATCAATTTGCAACTCATAATATCTAACTCCATCAATTACTTGCATCACTTTAACATTATAATCATAACACATCATATCTCAAGTAATATCTTAAGGCATATCTCAAGGCATTTCAAGATATCTCAAGGCCTATCAGTTTGTTTCAATTCTTTCAATGCTCAATACAATTCACCTTCTCCCCACTAAACATTTTTTCTCTCAAGCCCAACCAAAATCTTTGTACACAAGGGAGTTCTTTTTTATTTTTTTTAACTCAATTTTTTTCCTCATGTACAACTCATCTTTTTCTCACTACTTTTTTTTTCTTCTTCTACACCAACTAAGCCCCCAAATTCACATTAAAGCATAATTCAACCTCAATATCCATCTTGACACTCAAGCTCCACTAGATCATAGGACAAATTAAGGCTCAATAAGAAGGGATAAATCGGCTAAATTTATAGGTTGCCAAGAAAATCAGTCAATAGGCTCAAATAGGCTAACTATGGAAAATATCATTTGGTAGGGAAAGTTTGGCTAAGTGACTATTCAAAACAAAGATGACCTCAAATCATTTTCACAAATTTCACACTAAAAGCAGTCTCAAACAAGACACATGGCAAGTTCTAGAGCACACAAGCATGAATGATACCCACAAGAAAGAATTTAGACCCAATAATGTATGGGTCTCAAAAGGCTCTAAAGCTCACGGGCTTTCTAATCATGAATATGAGCACAAAAAACAGGCAAAATTTTCACATAATCAAATGATCAAGCTAGTATCATTTTTCACCATCAGGCTCAACCAAATATCAAAGACTATCAATCAACAATATTCAAGCCTCAAAATCATTCCACAATATCTCAACAACAAGACCTCAACACATATGAGACAGGTGCGCCTGTGCAATGTACAAGAAAGATCAAATTAAATAGAAAATACACTCCCCCAAACTTAGAGCTTTGCTAGGCAATTCTAAGTTTGAGCCCGGAGTGTCCATCTAAATCTCACATTCATGCCTAACCTACTCAACATGCACTCAAGAATATTCCCACAACTCAAAGGAAGGCACAAAAGTCAACAAAATCAAAAGGAACAACAATGTGTGCGCCTGTGCAGTATAGGCATAAAAAAATGAAAATAATCACTCCCCCAAACTTAGAGATTTGCTAAGCAACTCTATGTTTGGGTTCGTGGTACCTCAACCTGCACAAATAACTCATCTTCAAACCAGCTCAATTCCTTCTCTTATGTCCTTTTGCACTCAACCGTCTCAAACCTACAAACCACACACTCGGAGAGAAACATACTAACAAATCAAAAGAAATAAAATAAAATAAAATCAACAACGAAAATAAACAAAAGCAAGAAAATGGGTTTCCTCACATTCAGCACTAGGTTTAACGTCCTATGCCGGACGGTACCCAATTATCAAACAAAAGGATACGAGTAGTTGAGATCTGAAGACAGCTTCTTCAACTTCTTCTCAACCACCACCTCTTCATCAAGTCCCACAACTAACTTTACCCCCTTTTCATCCTTTGTTTCATCACTCTTATGGAGGAGTTTAAACACCGAAAAAATGGTCTCCTCGTCATTGTATCGAAGCTTCAAATGGTCTTCCTTGATGTTTATAGTGGCTTCACCGGTGGCCAAAAATGGTCTCCCCAAAATCAGAGGGCACTCCTCATCCTCCAAGCAGTCTAGAACCACAAAATCAACTGGATAGATGAAATCATTTACTTTCACAAGCACGTCCTCCACGATCCTAGATGGCTTTATGGTAGTTCTGTCAGCTAACTGCATGGTCATCTTGATAGGCTTTATCTCACCAATATTTAGCCTCTTGTATATCGAATACGGCATCAAGTTGATGTTGGCCCCTAAATCACACAAACCCATCATTACTCCGCTAGTCCCAATCTCACATGGAAGAGCAAAAGTCCCCGGATCTTCTAACTTCTTAGGCAGCTTCCTTTGCATGATTGCTTTACATTCTTCTGCCAAATTCACTACTTCACCACCCAACTTCTTCTTCTTCCTTGCTGCCATTGCATCTTTCAGGAACTTCATGTAGTAGGGTATTTGCTCCAAGGCTTCAAAGATAGGTATGTTGATGTGGATCTTATTGAAGATCTCCAGAAACTTGGCAAACTTCTCCTGCAGCTTTGCCTTAACAAACCTCTGAGGAAAAGGTAATGGTATAGAAGTCTTAGGCTCCCCAAACTTATCACACTCTATCACCCCTTGTTTGTCTCTTTTCTCCTTAGCAATCTTCCATTTAGGAATGAATGGAAGCTCTTCTTTCTTCTTCTTTTCTGGCTCATCTTTCTTCACTAACTCTTCTAGTTCTTCTTTGTGTGAACCATCAGCTTCTTCCTCTTGAGCAACATCATCATTCTCACTACCAACGGCATGTGAGGGGCCATCGTACTGAGTTCCACTTCTCAATTTTATCGCCTTCAGTTGTTCCCGCGGATTAACTTCAGTAGTGGATGGGTACTTTCCTTTGCCCTGCATTTGCAACTGAGCTACAGAGGTAGCCAACTGCCCTATTTCATGCTCCAGGTTCTTGTGACTTTGCTGCAACTGTTGTACCATCTCATCTTTTTCTTGTAGTCTTTTCAGGATCAAAGTTAAGGTATCTTCAATGGAGGGTTTCCCATCGGGCAACTTTGCCCCAGGATCAATACCAGGTGGAGGAAGTAAGGCAGCATTCGGATTTGCATAAGAAAAGTTTTCATGCCTTTTGGGAACTGGCTGGTAATTGTTCCCTTGGTACCTATTCTGCTGGTTATTGTAATTATTGCTCTGGTACCGATTTCCTCCCTGATTGTAACCACTCTGATAATTCTGTTGTTGACCACCCTGATACTGTGGTCTACCCATGTAACATGCATCCTCCACTTGATTCTGACTCCCTACAGGCCATTGCTCTCTAAAACTAGACCCCTGTCCAGCTTCTACCTTAGCCAATTGAGTAGTCAGAAATTCCACCTTTTCCAACAGTTTCAAAATAACTTGAGATGAACCCTCTCCTTCTTCCACACTCGCAACACGACTTCTTGGTTCATCAAAAGTAGTATAACTCTGAGAAATGCCCTCTAGAATGCGATATGCATGCCCTGGGGGAATATTAATAAAAGTTCCTACTGCACATGCATTCAAATGCATCCTATCTTGCCCATTCAGCCCATTGAAAAAGTACATCAATGTTTGATCTTCGCTGAAACCATGTTGTGGGCATGAGACAAGAACAAGTGTGAATCGTTCTCAAGCCTCTTTAATACCTTCATTGCTTCTCTGTCTGAACCCACTAATGTCATTTCTGATCTTAAGAGTCTTTGCAGGAGGATAAATTTTTTTAAGGAATTCAGTGGCCACTTGATTCCATATCTTCATATGTCCTGGTGGGGTCATGATACTCAACCAGAGCTTGGCATTTCCCTCAAGTGTGAATGAGAACATACGCAATCTCTTGGCGTCTTCAGATACTCCTCTCCTCCTGAACGTGTCTGCCAACTCCTAAAACCACATCAGATGAGCATGGGGATCCTCACTGTCGTCCATCTTCCCTTCAAATTTCCTCTTCATGAGGAGGCCGATCATCACTGGGTTGATATCGTAATCTGGTGTCTGCACCTCTGCCCTAGCTATACCATCATAATACTCATTCATCCTAGGCTCCAGGAAGTGCCTGATCGGTCTTTCTTCTTCAAATCTACCCCCTTGTGGTTGTTGGTCTTGAAAGATAGGGTTGTTATAGGGTTGTTGGTAGTTCTGGTTATGTGGTTCATAATTGTCCGGTTGGTTTTGAGGGTAAGGTGGATAAGCTTGATTATTTTGAGGAGGTGGTCGGTAACCCTGTGGAGGTAGTTGGTTCGGTGGCTGATTTGGTGGAGGTTGATTAGGAAGAGGTAATAAATTTTGATTATTCTGGGGGTTATCAACTCTTTGTCTATCATTTCCATGTACTCCCCCTTGGTTCTGACAGTTCTGGATGTTAGAACCATTCTCTTCCTCGTTTCCAGATCCATCCTCCAGATGAGGCATATCGTCCTGATTCCTTAAAGCCATAAATTCCTCTGAGAGATTTCTTTTTCTCCTTCTTGATGTAATTTCTATCTCAGGGTCAAGTGAGTACTCAGACTCTCCTCTTGATCTCGTGATCATACACCTGAGACAAGATGAAGTATCAAATTCTTTTTAAGATTCAACAATTAAACAAACAAATACTCGTTACCTCCCCGACAACGGCGCCATTGACTTGAACTAATATTTTGCAAATTTAACAAAATCCAAACCCTTAAGAGGAAGGGATCGTGTAGTATAAGCAAGTATAGGGACAAGTAGTATCGAACTCACGGGAGGTAAATATAGGAGTGAATGTTTGCTAATTGTTGAATTAAAAAGAAATAAAAATCTAACTAGGAATTGAAGTTGCAAAAGGAGTTTGTTCCTAAATTCTAACAAAGATGCAACAATATTGATAAAGAAATATAAAGACTACTTCACTAGCTACTAAACAATAATGAATCTCTAACTTAATGAAATTGACTTTGAGTATTACTAAACTAAATCAAGCAATAGAACCTAACTTTTAAACTGTTAATGCAAATGTGAGAAAATATATTTCGAATATGATTCACTAGGTATCCCCCTATTCGTAGGCAGTTCAACAAACACGCTATGTATTTTAATTCACTTATATAGAGCCACCACTATTATATGCAATTATTTCATAAACAAAATAACTACGTTGTTGCCTATCATCTCCCCCATCAGGTTGAGTCCTTCCAGAGCCCTCATTTGAGTACTCAAGACAAATTAAATCTCCTAGGATCGTGAATTAATTATTCTATTCCAACATGAGTACTAAGTCTAATTTATTCGTCTCTCACTATCATAGACAACAGCGTTCAAGGTCGGTTAATATAAGCACCTAGATTCTTGATCGGACATCTAAGTACTGATTTGATTCAAAATCCACATACTCACTCATACTTTTCATATGATATTCAATCCACCCAATGATCGCAGGCATGAATTAAATACACATAATCAAGCTTAAAGAATATTGCATGCAACTTTTACTCAACAATACGCAACCTTGAAATATAAATCACAGAATTAGAATCATAACATAGATATCTTCCTAACCCGAATAGGTTCCTCTTAGTTTCACATATTCAAAGTAACAAGGATCCAACTCATGATACTAAAGACAATCATAATAGAAATTAAATAAAACAAAAAAAAGGGAAAATCATCCAAACTTAATTAATAAATTATGAAATAAAAATAAAAGAAATAAAGAAGTTACGTCCATGAGAAAAACTAAATCCTAGGACTAGTGTTAATGAAGAACGAAAAGAAAGAAATAAAATAAACCCTAAATCTAATAATCTAAAAGCTACTAATCTGAAAACGAAAGCAAAAAAAATAAATTACCGTATTCTAATAATTCTATTTTCTCTCGTAAATCACATGTGTATATATATAGATTTCCTTCCTCACAGTAAGAGAAAATGGGCCAAAGATTGTTTTAAAATGATTTGGGCCTCTTCATCTAAATAAAAATCTGGCTCAATACTTTGTTCCCTCTTTACCTTAAACAACAGGCGGTAACGGAGTCGTCGACTATTTCTGAGCGCGATTTAGTTCCGACGAGAATCGATGCTCGTCGTTACAGGTTCCAGCGATAATGGAGGATTTCCGGCGCTGAGATTGATTCGGTAGCAGAGTAGACGGCGGTTGCAGCTGGTGTCGATCGGTGTGTAGGCGGAGGAGAGCGGCGGCGCGGCCTGCAGTTGAGACGAGCGCGACGGCACTGCGACAGTGATGTGGATTCCGTCGACGGAGGTTTCTGGCGATGTTGTTTGTCGCGAACAGAGGTAGGCGGAGGAGCTGTGTGTGCGGAAATCCGGCGGCTTCAGGTGTTTGAGCGAATTCCGGCATGAGGCGGCGCCGCGGCGACAGGGCTGTGCTTCGCGACTCGGTGCGACTGTGAGTGTGCAGACGATGTTGTGTGCTGTGGTGGTGCGAAATCGGTTGCAGAGAGGCGGTAATGGAGGTTAAGGTGTGAGCAGCGGTTACCAGCGGTGAAGGCTGAGTTGAGGATTTCCGACGAGTGCTGTTGTGAGAGGTGAATTGTTGAGTGGGCTTCAATCGTGGTAACAGAGGCTCAGTGGTCAGATCTGTTGCAGTTTGGTGGTCCACGTTTCCTTTCTTTCTCTTGATCAAAGTGGGCTCCATAATATGCTGCATCCAGCAATTAATCAAATTAATAAAATGGCAAATGGGTCATCATTTTTTTTCTCTAATTGGGCTGATATTAGCAAGCCCAATTAATTAATTCAAGAGCCATATCATTTATTCGATTTCAATTTATTTTCTCAATTCACTCAATTAAATTTGGTAATTATGTTGCTTCAAAAATAACCAAATTCTATAAAATAGCAACACAAATACATTTTTCTGCCAATTAAACTCAAATGATCAAATTAGTGTAAATAATGCACGAAATCCTATCTAAATAAGCAAATTAAACATAGTATTTTCGAACAATTTTCACACCAATCAATGGGATGAAGCTCCAATGACTCACAGGCATTGTATTGAAGCATTAGATACATCATTGAGAGATATCGTGTAGCTCTCTGATCCATCGCGTTGTGAAATACCATTTGATGGAAAAACAATTGTTTTTGGGGGAGATTTTCAACACATATTGCCTGTCATTCCAAAAGGAAGGAGACAAGACATTGTACATGTCACTATCAATTCATCTGATTTGTGGAATGCATGCACAATTTTGAAGTTGAGAAGGAACATGAGGTTGATGCATTTCGATTCGGCTCAGGGGATGTACAAAATGAAATTATTTTCGGAATGGATCGAATTAGTTGGTGATTGAAGTATAGGGACAAAAACTGATTATGGTTCAGATATTATCGTCCTTGATGATATTTTGTTGAAATGTGGTGATGATCCACTTGCTTCTATAGTTGATTGTACTTTTCCTGATTTTAAATCGAGGATGTATGATCACAAATTTTTACAGGGTAGAGCTATACTTGCCCCGACACTTGACGCTGTTAAATCTATTAATGATTACATGGTTCAGTTTAATAAAAAGGAGTCTCGCAAGTATCTCAGTTCCAATAATCTTTGCAGGTCTGATTCCAATTTTGATTCTCTTGTTGATGTTCATACTCCTGAGTTCCTCAACACTTTGAAATTTTCCGGTGTGCCCGACCATGAACTTAATCTCAAAGTTGGAACTCTTGTTATGTTGTTGAGAAATATAAATCATTCGAGGGGATTATGTAACGGAACCAAGTAATCTTTTTATTTTTAATTAAATTTATTTTTTACAAATATTTACCATTTCTTTTAAGATTAATTTTATAATTTTTTTTATTGTAGTTTAGTGGTCACTAGGTTGAGTGATAGATTGATCGAAGGTAAAGTTCTTACTGACAGCAGCGCTGGTGAACTATCATTGATACCTAGATTGTCACTGACTCCTTCTGATACTAGGTTACCGTTCAAGTTTACACGCAGACAATTCCAATTGATTGTTTCGCATGCTATGTCAATAAATAAAAGTCAAGGACAATCATTTTCTCATGTTGGAGTATTTCTTAAGAAACCAGTGTTTAGCCATGACCAGCTTTATGTCGTAGTTTCGAGGGTTACCTGTTGACGTGGTTTGAGGATTATGTTGTGTAATAATGGCAGTTATGAACATAATACAACAAAGAATGTTGTATTGGAAGAAGTGTTCTGAAATTTTTAGATTTTTTGAATTATTCTATGATTTGTTCTATTTTCCTACATTGTTTTTCTTTTAAACTTTGAATGTTATTTTATTTAACAAATGGTTGTTGTCATTTTACTTTTATTTAGAAAAATAAAACAAGCTGTTATACGCATATTTAAAAAAAAAAAGAAGGTAATCACTTATGCTTAATAAGTATTGTTTTAAAAAAACAATTTGTGAAATGGTAATGGGAAAATTTAAGTTTTAGGATATTTTTGCAGTTGAACTTTGAGGATGACAAGATTTTTTATTTTTTTTTACTAATATATTTTTTATTAAAAAAAGATTTTATAATTGTTAAGTTATCAATTAATATCTGAAATATTAATTATAATATAGCAATTAAAGTGATACTAAAAGTATATAATAATCCGTCCGTCCAAAAGTCGTTTATCCCTTTGCTTTTGTCAAGATTTTTTAATGTGGTAGTTATTTATTAGTATTTTTAAAGTGATAAAGTGATTTTTGATTGAGTGTTTAGAAGTCCATATTGTTTTATTATTGAAGTAGATGATTTTTTTTTGTGTAAAAATAATGCCATGATATGTAATTTGAAGATGTTTGAGTGGAAAATCATGTAATTTCTTCATGCATTTTATGGAAATTGGTAAATAAATTTGGGACGGATCTTTTTAAAAAAAAGAGTTGAACAACTTTGGAATAGATGGAGTATTAAATTAATTTAAATATGTAAAAATTAATAACTTCCGTACAACGCAAGGATTGACAAAACACTATAATAATTTAATAGTCTCATAAGAAACTTGTTACCAATAAATACACATTTAATTGCACTAATTTCATACTATAAGTTTTGGTCATAGAAGTATTTGTAGTTAAAAAAACTACAAAATTTTGGATAAATCTATAAAAATGTGACCATACTTCACACTTGTAAAATCATACACAATAAAATATCAGAATTAAATTATTTATATTTTACCTCTTTTTATTTCTCATTTGTTTTACACGTCTTCTTAATAGATTCAACTTTGTTGCCACCATTCACTCTGCGTCGACCATGTATATATATGGAATAGAATCCATGTTAATCACAAAACAAAAAAAATAGTCTACATGATTATATTTTCTTTTTTCTAAAAAAATTTAAAAATAATATTCAAAGCACAAAAGTAGAGTTGTTTGAGTTGTTGGGGAGGAATATATAATATAATTATATATACGTATCATATATGAAGGCAGAGTACGTTTGTAATTTTCTATAGGTGTGAGAGTTCCACCGGTAATTCAGGTGTGTTTCATACACGTATTTTTATTATAATTTTATTTAATTATTTTTAATGCACAACTTAGATAAATTTTATTATGAATTAAACTAAACAAATAGTGCAGGTAAACACATTAAAAAGAAATCCAAAAAAAATTCGAAAGTAAAATTAATTCGCACAAAAAAAATTAGGAACCACTAGCAAGTCTATGGGCATGAAAATAGGGCATATTTGGCGAAAAGATTTAAAAAATAAAATTCAAAACGTGACTAAGGGAGAGCAATAGGGAAAGAGAAAAACTTATATAGAAATTTCTATAGTAGAAATTACTAAAAATAAATTTTAAAAAATTTGAAAAGACGGAAGCACCCACCCTTTTCTTTATTCCCTGTAATTTTCTTTGGCATGCATGCGAACGCGGTAATGTTCTTGCATGCGGATTGTCGTTATATTATTATATGTTGTTACTTGTTACATTAGGCTAATATTTTTTTTAAGTTATTTATTTAAGTTTTTTTATTTAAGATGTAAATTTTGCTCTTAATTTTATATTAATATATGGACAACTGCATGTTATTATAAGACAAAAAGTGTATTATTATCAAAATTATATATTGTTATTTTACATATATTTATTTATTTTTATAAAATTATATTTTATCCTTGCAGTAACATGCATTTGTTTATATAGTAACATACATTTGCTCATATAGTAACACAAAATGAAGAACAACGTGTGTTACTATCATATAATTAAATATTATTCTTTTTACATATTTTCATTTATTTTTATAGAATAAATATTTTTATATAATACAAAGAGTAAAATATGTGTTAATACAAGAATAATTATTAGTTTTTCAAAAATATATTATTTATTTTTTTGAAAAATTAATTATTTTTCATATAATAACACATATAAAATAATTAAAAGTGTATTACTACATGATTCAATATATCTATATTTTAAGAGGATGATGAATAAATAAGAAACACATATTTATTCTTATAAAAAACTCATTTTGTCCTTAAAGTAACATATGTTTGTCCATATAGTAACACAAAATGTGGAGCAAATGTGTGTTACAATTAGACCAAATGTATGTTACTGTCATATAAAATGTTATTCTTTTTACAAATATTCATTTATTTTTATAAAATAAATATTTTTATATAATATAAAGAATAAATGTGTGTTACTATAAGAATAAATATTAACTTATCACAAATGTATTATTTATATTTATAGAAAAATTATTTTGTCATATAATAACACATATGAAATAGTAAAAAAATTATTACTACATGGTTCAATATACCTAAATTTTAAGGGGATGATGAATAAATAAGAAACACATATTTATTTTTTATAAAAACTCATTTTGTCCTTAAAGTAACATATGTTTGCCCATAGATATTTGTTTACTATAATATAAAGAATAAATGTGTGTTACTATAAGAATAAATATTTGTTTATCACAAATATATTATTTATTTTTATAGAAATAATTAAATTTTCATATAATAATACATATAAAATAGTAAAAAGTGTATTACTACATGATTAAATATACCTAGATTTTAAGGGGATGATGAACAAATAAGAAAAACATATTTATTCTAATAAAAACGCATGTTGTCCTTAAAGTAACATACATTTGCCCATATAGTAACACAAACTCTGAGCAAATTTGTGTTACAATTAAAGTTGTAACAACAAATTTCATGAAAAACACGAAAATGATTTACAATAACAATTTCTCTTGAATTTAAGGGTCCTTTCTCTCTCAAACTATAATCCTCTGATTCTCCTCTTGGTTGTTGACTTTGACTTCGAAACGCTTTACCCGAAGACGAGCGGCCTTGTCTTGGATCAAACGAAGTCTTTGAAGATTTTGGTGAAGAACGTCCTTGAATTTGGCAAAGAACTGTCTTCAAATCTTCAAGGTAGATTTGAGTTTAAACACTGGATTGGAGGGGTCTTGGACCTTGATCTCTAATCGGAGTGTATTTGTGGGTGAATTTGATGAAGAACCTTTGAAGATGGTGAAGAACGGCTTTGAAGATTGCATTTGAATCTTCAAATCTTCGAATCTTCGAATCTTCAAATCTTCAAATCTTCGAATATTCGAATCTTTAAGAACGAGATTTTGGATTCGTCTTAGCTCCAAGCTTGCTCGTGCCTTGAATGCTTTTGAATCGCTCTTCAATGTGTCTCTCTATGTATGGAATGAGTTAATGAAGGCCCCTATTTATAGGGTGAGGGAATGAAGATTTTTCTTCATTAGCTTGACATGTGGCGGACTTTAATTGGCTGATGCTAATTTTTCTTGCATACTCAATTAATTATCCGGATTTGTCCAGATTCGTCCTGATTTGATTTGATTTTTTCCTTTATCAACGAGATATTATATGATCTCGATAAATTAGGAAATTTTCGATTGTATTTGTCAGTATCTACGAGTACCGGGAAACTCGTGTAATTTGACGGGCTTATACTGTGTGTATTAAATATCAATTTTAACTATTTAATCAGAGAATTAATTTAATTAAATTCTCAAAATTAAAATAGCAAAATTTATTTGATATTTAATTATTTGTACACTTATCGCCGTTTAATTGGAGCAAATTTAATTTGCTTACAAATGCCCCCTCGTGCTTTGTTCACAGTCGCTTTTATGACTTGAGTGAATTAAGCACGAAATTTAATTCTTCGTCGCTTTTGAACTTGAAGAATATTATAGGCTTTAATTTGTATAAGCCAATTCAAGACAATATTTTAATGGGTCAAGAAAAACCCATTAATTTTTATGGCCATTTTATTTGGGCCAACTCATTTCCTTTGTTTGAGCCCAACTTCTTCCTTCCTTTTCTTCTTACACCCAGTTATATTCTTGAGCCCAATCCTTTTTCATTTGTTAATTGGCCCAACTTTGAGAATTTTATTCTCCGCAAAGGACGGATTCTATTTTGCAAGGAATATACCAAGGAATATACCACTGTTTCTTGATTTGCAAGAATTAAATTATTTTGTTCTGGAATTTTTTTTCTAATCTTCAATTTTTCAAGATTTCTTTCTAATCTAAAAAAAATCTACAGCAAGAAGATCAACCATGAGGGGTGGTTGTAATCTTTCTCCATCTTTGCAACAAGCAGTGAATGCATAGAAGATAGAAGAGGTAAATATACATTCCCCTAATCACATATGTCCCCCTTTTTAGGAAAATTGATAAACGTGAAGAACGAATAACACAAAATTTGTTGACCCAGTTCACCTGAAAGGCTACATCCGGGGGCGTACCAAGCCAGGTGATTATTCCACTAATTCTGTGTATAAGATTCCTTTATATAGGTTACAAACTAGGGTTACAAGAATATAAGATACATAATGAAATGACTAAACTATCCTTCTATTATTACTTTTGATGAAGGCACATAAATGTAATTTCCTTTAACACTTCCCCTTGTGCCAAATCAAAAGGATGAATGGTGCATGAATGTTTCCCTCGATAAAAACCTTGCCAAGTAACATCTATATAAGAAAAATAAATCTTGGTCGAAGGGGAAATGAGTTGCAACGCATCTATCAAGTGAGCTCAGAAAATTTACACATCTAAATTCCTTTAAGATGTTTCCCAAAAGTTATCTTTGACAATGATTATGTAAATAGATTAGCCACATTTTCTTTAGAGCATACTTAAATTATTTGAATTTTGAGCGAAGTTTGTTATTGCATGTTATTGAAAAACTTCGGTAATATATGTCTCATATCACCTATATAACACAGATTTATCTGTTCAATGCATGCAATACATTGCATAAAGGATCTTCAGTGGTAGAACTCAAATCACTGACTCCTTGAATGTGTGATGATAGACTTTCATTAAATACACTCACAAATTGCTATATGTAAGGTAATAGTCTCTAAATAGCTTTAAGAGATATCTATCAAAGTTTCTTAGTTGATGCCCAAGATATACCATGTTTCTCATGGTAAATACATAATCAATCTAGGGATGTTTATGTGACTAAGATATAACCAACATTAGTAGAACCAAATAACATATTATTTGGTGTATAAGTGTATAGGATAGCATTCAATATTTTCTCAAGGGTTACAATTTCATCTGTGGACCCTTTCAACATTTATATAGTAAATAACATATGTCAATGTCAATGATTTCTTTTAAGTATCAAAGTTACATTCTTGACACTATTCCGATGATATTGTGTTGGTCCTGTAATAAAGCTAGTTAACAAGTTCATTGAGAAAGTAATATCTTGCCGAGTATATTGAGCTAAGTACAATAATGCGCCTATTGCACTTAAACAAGGAATTTAAGTTTCTAATATCTCTTCGTCATTTTGCTTTGGACTAAATGATCTTTCATTAAATCCAAACATCAGCCGATCATGAGAGTGCTAACAGAATGCATTTTGTCCATGTTAAATCACCTGAACATCTTTTGGACATATGCAGACTGGTGGATAAGAATTCCACAAACTCAATAAAACTGAGTTTTCTCAAGATCCTTTATCTCAATAATTTTAATTAGTTTTAGGATTTCTCTTATTTCATTAAGAGTACCTATGCTCATCATCGACATAAGTATCATAATCGCAAATCTAAAACTCATTTTTCTTTATAAATATGAAGGGGCATTGTTCTTTGTTGTTGTAACCTTTCCCAATCAAGTAGTCACTTGACTTGGTTAATTAAAGGTCATCAGACACTTTCATATATATCTCTGCATTAAGATCCCCATTGAGATATACAGTAACCATATTCATAAGCAGCATTTCCAATCCTTCGGATGCTACTACGCTAATAAAGTAGTAAACATTATAATGTTCTTAACAAGAGAGTATGTCTCTTCATAATCAATTCCAGAGCGTTATGAGAAACCTTGCTCCATAAGCCAGGTTTATATATCAGGACCATATATTTCTCATTCGCTTTATGACAAAGAGTTATTTATGTCCTACAGGCTTTACACTTGGTCGGTCTAGCACTACCGGACCAAATACCTGTAACTTTGTCAGAAAATCAAGTTCTACCTGGATTGATTCTTGTATTTTGGCCAATTTGCTCTTTGTTGATATTCTACAACTGAGCCTTGTTCAATTTTATTGTGCTCTATATTTTCTTGAGCAACAGTATAAATAAATACATCACTAATCTGCGTGCAATGTCTGTCCATCGACTCATTTCCACTCTCATAATTAATAGAGATTTTTCATTCTCTGGAATCATATTGAACATCGGAGCGTCCTCCAGTAATGATTCTTGGACATAACTATAAACAGAGATGATCTCATAAGATGTATTTTTGACATTGATGATCAATGAATTGAATTGTGCCACACCTACCATTCCTTCCTTTGGGTGGTGTCAATCGAACCAGGTGACCTCACCCTTTTCCTTTTGGGAGCCACGGCCTCAATCACACTTCCACCAAGTATGGTTGCAACACCTTTTCTATGGTGTTGTGCCCCTTATTGGGGACTTCTAACCTTGCAGACACATTTTCAGCTGATATGTATGACCTAGACACTTTAGCAATATCAATGAACGCATCAGGCATCGAATCTGTTACGTTCTGGATATTTATTATTTTACATCACTTTCTCATTGTGAAGTTTTGGGGATCAAATGAGACAGAATGGGAATAGATCACGTTTCTTCCTGTCGTTCCCATAGAAATTTCTTTTTCTTATCTCCCCCTAACGACGGGAAGACTATCTCATTTAAGTGACAATCCGCAAATCAAGCGGTAAATAGATCGTCTGTCAAAGGTTCTAAGTTGCAGATAATTGTTGGAGATACATATCCAATATAAATACCTAATCGTTTCTGAGGACCCATTTTAGTGCGCTGTGGGGGCGCAATAGGCACATATATTGCACAACCAAAGATGCGTAAATGTGAACTATCAGGCTTATATCTAGTTACCAACTGGTACGAAGAAAATGATTGTGAACAGTGGGCCTAGAACGAATAAGTTAAGATGCATGCAGTATTGCATAACCCCATGCAGAGATAGGCATGTTGGTGCGCGAAACCAGTGCCTAACCACTATTTATTTTCTTTAGATGGTGGCCTCTGCGAGACCATTTTATGTAGCACATGGGTATCAAGATGCTTTACATTGATCCTGATATATATATATATATATATATATATATATATATATATATATATGCAATAATCATCAGATGCTTTTGATGTAATAATCTGATATTGTGATTAGGGTGGTGAGCCCTAAGACATGTACTTTGTGCTAAGAGTTTTGCATGCACAATGTCTTGTGGACAGTAAAGTGACATGTGACCTGTATGTCAAAGTATAATCTAGTACCATAAAATACTTGAATGATCCGCATTCTGGATTAACTAATCCACAAATATCATCATATATCTTGTGTAAGAATGAAATATTTATTTTGCATCTTTAGCATAAACAGGTCTCAATGTTATTTTTGCTAAAGACTAGGCTTTGCAGAATGAGTGACTTGCCTTTAAAAGTTATAATGAGGCAGAGTGAGATGTAAATAATATATCTGGTGCTTCAGAAAATAAAATGCGACAATAAAACAACAAGATCGATATCGTGCATTATATCGTTTCTCATCTCATTTTATGTGTCACTCGAAAAATAAGAATGTAGCGTGAGTGCTTCAAAATATGAATTATTATACAAAAGCCTATATAAATTAATATCACATAGTCCGTCAGTGATAATGTATAGTTCAAAATTCGAATAGCAGTGAGGTACAACCTACTATATTGACATCTTAGTTCCTTTAAAATGTGTTTTCTTTCACTTTTATTTGATATATAAATTTCATTCTAACAATGTATTTATAAATGACGTTGGTACAAATATTTTTAAAATTTTATATGGTTCTATTAGCTCTAGATGCATATGAAGCTTTTCTAATTTTAACAATTGTCCCATTAGACAACGTTCCTTGTTATTTTAAGAAATCTCATATCCTTTTGAGTTTCAATTGGAACAAGATGATTTACTTTTCAATTTGAATAAAATGATCTAGTTTTTATTTTGAGTAAAATGATTTGCATTTCATTTAGTATTTCCTTTATTTCGTAGATGTATCACTTTACATTGTGATAATATAATTTTTTTTTGAACCATATATACTAAATAAATTCAGTACTTTTGAATAAAATCTAATGAACCAACGTCAATAAAACTAATGTCCCGTATCAAAATCCAACTCAAAATTCATCAATAGTCTAAATAACTTTAAGACTAAAATGAGTATTTTAAATAAATGAGGCATTATGCCTTTTTAACACTATTGAAGTATGAGGAATTCATGAGCAAAGTCCATGTTGCCATTAAAATTTATTATCGTGAGGCTAATATGGTGGGTATCTTGTACTTTAGATTCCCTATATAATTATAGTTGTTTGCTATAGTGTGCTTGCAATATAATATGATTTGATATACCACTACTACACGTGCGTTATTCTCATATCCATATGGGTTCATTAATCAAAATTAGCTTTGAGAAATTTCTTTGTCCCAACCAATAGATTGTAAAAAGAAAATTGTGTCATTAGCTTGAAGTACCAATTTTTTTTTTAATTGGATAATGTCATTTTCTGTTGTTTACTTTCAACAGATAATAAAATATATTTTAAGAAATAACATATCCTTATTAAAATCATTGACTCTTTCTGTAGTCAAGAATATGAATTTCATTTCATTGGACTATAAGTTCTGGAAGCATAGTATCATGAATGTTTCCAAAACGTTCCTTGAGAGCATCCCACAGTTCTTTGGGTGTTTTCAATTGAAGGTACTCCTAGTGTAGGCTAGGGTCAATATGTCGCCTCAGAAACATAAGGACATTGGCTTTAATCTTGTCAGACGGCTCTTCGTCTTCTGGGTCATCAGATGGTTCGATAGTGGAAAGATAGTCCTTCCCTAAGAAGGTCGTTTCCACATCGGAAACCCAACGGTCGTACTCAAGTCCTTCCGAGTCCAATATTTCAAATTCAGGTCGAGTTGGTTCAATCATCTGTTTGAACAAACAATGAATGGACATATTAATACTGTAAGCATAGCAATATATTGTAATAAATTACTTTTTATTTCAAATATAATAGTTTTGAGTTAGATTGTGAGACCATGGGTCACATATTTTTTTCGATGCTTTGTGAAAATACTTTATCACAATTATTTATTACATATTTTTATTATTCATGAATATTCTTTATCATGAACATATAAGATATAAACAAATAGTTTTCTACAAAAAAAAATTTAATTAATAGTATCATGTAATTAATAATCACTTGAAATTTATCCATGTGAAATTTCACTATTCACAACAGATATTTGTAATCAAAGTAAACCTAATAAAATTGAATTAGTTAGGTTGAAGCCCATTAATAGTCCTAAATTCATAAGATTTTTTTTTAATAGGTGGCCCATTTGTAAATAATAGGCCCAATTAACATTATAATCAAATATCCATTACAGGCTGCCCATTTGAACTAGAGGCAGGCCCTGAAGCCCATCAAAAATAAGTAGGCCAAAAATATAAGCCCAATTGATTTTGCATCAACCCAAAACATAAAATTTATCCATTATAAGAAGGCCCAAAGTTTCAGAAGCCCAAATATACTAAGGTTTTTGTACAATTGAGCAATACTAAGGTTTTCAGTTTCCGAAGCTTTGGGTTACTAAGGTTTTCAGTTGAGACTTGAGAGTACACATGGTGTATTTAGGCGTAATAAACGCCGACTTCTCTGGGGCCATTCGCGAAAAATCAGTAGTGCAATGGCCGTCGTCCACGTCGCCCGTTCGTCGCGTTCGTGGATCGGGTCCATTCGTCCACGGTGGCGCCGATGTTTCTTCGTCACGCAAAATAGAGCACCGTCGCTGCGCGCCGGAGAGCGCTATCCCGCCGTCGCGTGTCCGGCGTCCGCCGTTCAGTCCCAGCGCAATAACAGGGCAGCGCCGTCGCCGCCGGCGTAGCGCGAGGCCGCGTATTGCCATCGCGGCGGTTCGTGGCTGCAGTGCCTTCGCGCCGTCGCGTTTCGCGAAGAGGTTTAATTGTGTAAAAACCAGTATCAATTGTGTAAAACTGATATGTTCTTGGAAAAAAAAATGGGTTCCTGGAATTTTGTTCGATGAAGATCGAATCAGATTTTGTTTTTGATTGATTTCAGTTTTTTGGTTTTGTTTGCATAGAACAAATAAAGCAGCATAAAACATGTGGGTATACATAAAAATATGTAAAACATAATATCCAGTTTTACAGGTAACAAATTACAAGGCATAAAATATACGATCCATATACACATTCATACACACAAAGCATATGAATACAGGGCATATCAGATTTTTCATATGAATTTATACCGAGCATATAAATATAGCAAATTTCTCATATGAATCAAACAATATGTATGGCATAGGCAGTATATTAATGTTCATGTAATCCAATAATTATTGAAATATATTCGGATCATGTAAACATAAGCGTATTCAGGCATATGAACAAACATATTTGGCAGGATTCCTAACATGGATTTAATATATTTTTTTTTTCAGATTAATATTAAAAAGGAAACTCACGGTTTCAGAAAATAATTAAAATTGATGCATATTCATTCCAGAAACTTCTTGAGCAATCCTCTCGTGAATCCTATTCCTCGTAGAGACTCGTGCTGATAACGTGTTTTAGGAAAATCGATAAACGTGAAAAATGAATAACACAAAATTTGTTGACCCAGTTCACCTGAAAGGCTACATCTGGGGGCGTACCAAGCCAGGTGATTATTCCACTAATTATGTGTATAAGATTCCTTTATATAGGTTACAAACTAGGGTTACAAGAATATAAAATACATAATAAAATAACTAAACTATCCTTCTATTATTACTTTTGATGAAGGCACATAAATGTAATATCCTTTAACAGTTCTGGAATTTTTTTTCAATTTTCCAAGATTTCTTTCTAATCTAAAAAAAAATCTACAGCAAGAAGATCAACCATGAGGGGTGGTTGTAATCTTTCTCCATCTTTGCAACAAGCAGTGAATGCATAGAAGATAGAAGAGGTAAATATACATTCCCCTAATCACATACGTCCCCCTTTTTTTCTCATCAATCAGCATCATGTAATCCCATTTTTCATTCATTTACAAAGCTTACCTCACCGCAATCGGGGTTGTCAACAAGGGCTTATTGAGGTAGTTTCTCAATCCCCTCTATTTCTTCGTGTACTTGTTTCTTTTCTTTCCTTTCCAAGGTTTGTATGCAGTGAGTAATTGGTGTGTCCTTCAAAATAACGGGTTCCAACCCAGATTTCTTCAGCCTTCTCTGTGATGAGGCCGCCTTCTTCTCAACTTTCTCATCCTCAGAGTCTGATGTAAAAAAAAAAAAAAATTTCCTCACGCTCTGCCAGATGTTTTACAATATCAACAGGTAGCATTCCTTTGTTAACCTGAGTCTCTTTAGGTGTTTCTTTTCTGCTTCTTTGATGATTTTTCCTTGAGGCAAAGGTCGTGGGGTCAATTTCTGTGCCCACTGTCTACGACGCTCCTTCACCTCACAAACTGCCCTCGCCTTATTTTCTCTTTGAACTTGTTGTATTTCTTTATCTTGTTGCATCCCCTGTTGGATCGTGACCTCCTCGGGAGCATCAGAGTCGGCGTCCGACATATTAATAATCTTATGGGTCGGATTAACCCGCCGTCGTCGGAGCCCGGCGAACTGGGAAAGTGAGGAGAAGAGTAGAACGACCAGAAATTGAACTGAGAAGAGCAAGAGTGGATGGCCGCGAACTGAGAGGTGCGGTGGTCACCATTAGAAATTCGGCGAAAGGGCAGCTTCGATCTGGAGCTTCGCGTCGGTGCAGTGGATGCGACGGACGGTGCTGGCGTTGATTCCGGCGACGGTTCGTGAGTGCAGTATTGTTAGCGATGAACAAGGCTTCGAATAGAGCTTTATGGCATCGCGAGGATGGCTGTGGTTGCAGAGTCGGTTATAGATGAAGGAGGCACTGGTGTTTCAATCAGAGGTGGGTATAAACGGACGGCACGGTGGCTCTTGGCAGGGAGCGGTGTGTGTGTGACGGCATGAGCTGAAAGTAGAGGGGATTTGTGCAGATTGTGGAATCAGACTCTGCCCTAGCTTTGGGTCTTTAAATATCAAAGGATCAATAATTTAGGCCCTTGCTTCTATTAAATTGAAATGACCCAAATTTTTTTTTTTTAAAGGATAGTGGATCACCATTTTGGGCTTCAATAAGATAATACCAACTCATGGAATTTAAATAATTTTGGACTTAGAAAGTAAGAAAATTTATGTCTATTAAATTATTTAAATATGCTTGCTCCCATAATTTTCTGCCGTAAATCTCATTTTTTTTTGCAGATATCATAATGGTTTACTTCAAAAACAACACGACAACTTCCGGAGGTTGTTACTTGGTGATCCTCGATGATGGACATCAACCTATAGACAAGGGAACCCACTTGCGCATTGAGGAGCCTATCATCGGTAACTATGCAAAGCTTTGGCCGTCACTTAGCAAGGAGTTATATTTAGACCGCTGGTCGCAAGAGCTTTTCTTGACCAAATCCATGAAGGCATGGACCCTGCAGGCTGCTCACCACAGGCGCGTCGAGGACGTGACCCGTTTGCCTTCATTGGGACGACGTATTATTATGGACCCGGATAAAGTCGCTTGGAAGGGACCCACAGAATTTTCTGGCAAGTTTCGGTATATGAGAGGCTATTGGGAATGGATCTGAGGATGTGCTAGATCGATGCCATCATATCCTTAAAGAAGCTCACATCTACGACGCTGTTTTCGCATCTCTCTTTACATATGATTGCAATTCCGAAGTCAACAAGGCCTTCTGCGAAGAGTGGTGTCCGTCTACCAACACCCTACTTACAACCTCCGGGGAAGTATCGATATCGCTGTGGGATATTCATGATTTAGCGAGATTGCCCTTGTCCAGTCTTTTCTATGATGAAGTGGTGCCCGAAGAACCAGAGCTTTTTGATAGAGTTGGGGATTCATCCCCTCCACCAAGTTGTAAGTGTTTACTCCATGCCTATCATATCCTTCGCGGCGATGGGCATTCTGTGACACTCCGACAGTGGATTGGGTTTTGGTCTAGCAAGCCTATGAAGTATCATCCACCTCCGGCACGAAGTGAGAAGATAAGAAGTTCGCGCCTCAGATCACATCA
>JAPKLY010000649.1:0-22427 GCA_026898435.1 Prunella vulgaris | reverse complement strand
TAAGTTATGTGCCATTGCACTTCTAGATTTATAATTGACAAACATCTTGTTCAATGTTGATACAACAACGAAACTAACATAGCTATAACAACAAATGTCACTATATTGCCAATCAACAGTGTGGCCAATGTTATGTGATATGTGCTTTTCTTACCTTTTATCCCCCCCATAGTATTGTATTCTTGATCATCATTTATAGGACTTGAGATGTCTCCATGGCTTGATCGACTTGGATCACCTTCCATTGGACTGCACCAGTGTGAGAAACCATGATGGCAGCAAAAGTAGAATAATCTTCCGGGATTTTTCGGCGACTAGGAAACAAGAATTGATGCTGGAGTATTGCACGCACGGCAAAATGACCGGCTGTACCTGATATATGTAGCAGTGTTTGAGTGAGAGCTGGATTGTGCCATTGTTGGGTTAGGAACAATCTCTTTTTTTTGTTGCTGGAAACCAAGATTTGAGTTGTTGCAACAGTTTGTCCAGTACTATGAATTTTTTGATGACTGGTGTAAGTCCCTCAATATATTCACATATATATAGGATTTCTAGTGTATGTTTCCAAACCTGTTTGTTGCTATAATGGTTACTTCCCGTTATATCCATAAAGCTGCAGCTTATGAATTTTTTTTGTTATTATTTCCATCATTTTTGCAACGGTTATGTATATAGTTGTTGTTGTCCAACGACTATTTTTCTACACTCATTGTTACTGAGATTTGGGCCATATTTTTTAATTTTTGTGAATGTATTTTATTTGTGTGGAACTGGCCCATATGCCCCATTGGCCATTAACCTTTTTTTTTTTTTTGCAAAGCACATCCCATTATTTTTATGATCCCAAAAAAAAAAAACAGAAAAAAACTTGCAAGGCCGACCATTTTAAAAAATATATATCCATATGTATATATGTGAACAAGGACTGTTCAAGGCCCACATGTGCAACATGGACAGTGCAAGCCCACTGTGCATATTTTTCGACTTCTACACAATTGTGCAAGCCCAGTTTAAAATTAAAATTAAAATATGTATAATTTTATACTCCTAATTTTTTTTAAAATTGGATCCTGTGCATATTAACAGAGCTGTGCATGGTCGGCCATGTGCAAGGCCCATCATACCAATTCTATACATACGTATTAAAATATATATACTTTAGTTGCAAATTAATATACTATTATTAATAATAGATTATTTTAAATATTTAAACATATTAATATATTAAAAATTAATTTTTATACGCTTATTTTTTTTTATACTAGTGCAAGCATGGACTGTGCAAGAACTTGTGCAAAGGCCCACTTGTGCATATTTTTCGGCTTCTGCACAAATGTGTAAACGCCCATTTGTTAAGGCAAATTAATATATTAAAATTTAATTTATTTTTAATATTCTTAATAATAAAATTAAAATATGTATAATTTTATACTACACATTTTTTTTAAATAATCTATTAAAGGGCCATATTGGTTCCTGTGCATATGTACAGTGCTGTGCATGGTGGGCCATGTGCAAAGGCCCACTTGTGCAATCCCTGATGTGCAAGCTTATTTTTGTGCAAATGCCAATTTTATTTCAAATTAAAACTTAATTTTAAACACAATTTTGTTTTTTTACACCAATTCTATACATACGTATTAAAAAATATATACTTTAGTTGCAAATTAATATACTATTATTAATAATAGATTATTTTAAATATTTAAACATATTAATATATTAAAAATTAATTTTTATACGCTTAATTTTTTTTATACTAGTGCAAGAATGGGTTGTGCAAGCCCATTTGTGCAAGCACATTTGTGCAAAGGCCCACTTGTGCAAAGGCCCATTTCTACAAGCCCATTTGTGCACACGCTAATTTTATTTCAAATTAAATCTAATTTTAAACCCATTAATATATTACAAATAAATTGTACAAGCTTGTTTTATTTTAAATATATGAACAATTAGGCCCATTTTGCCAAATGCCAATTTTTTTTAATATTAAAATATAATTTTAAACACATTAATATATTACAAATAAATTGTTCTTTTTCTTAATCGTACTGTGCATGTTTGGGCCTTTGCAAGGGCCCAAGGTATCAATGCTTAACCGTGACATACCCAAAAAAACAAATAAGCCCAACTGTCTTTTTAAAAGAATAAGTCATTAAAACGATAAATAGTGCACCAACTTTGCATAGATTTAAATGAAAACAGAGCACCAACTTTCACATATATATATATATATATATAACAAAATGAATATACAAAGATTGTTCCAAACCCAGTGTAATGCTAAAAATAAACCTAAAACCCCTATTCATCTGTTGAAAACTAACATCAGTAATACCCAAAATATACATCATTCATTTGTCCAAAATCAATACGAAACATCACTGTGAACTACCACATTCATCAAAACAAACTAAGGCTCCCTCAAGCTTTGAATTACGTACTCTTTCACCCATATTCCCGGCCTCATGGTCTCCAAACATGTCTCGCGGTAGCTGCTTGTCTGTATATTGAAAATAAAAAAAGTTCCCAACGGATAGAGTTGACAGAGTATTTCATCATCATTCCCAGATATTGACATCAAAGGATTTAGAGTGTAACAAATGTGAAAGGGAGACAAAAGTGGGCTCAAGGAAATTGTTATGGATCTCCACATATCCTGTTTTGAGATGTCATCCAAGATCCACATGGAGAACATGATCCAATCACTAAATTCTTTAGAGAAGAGAACCATCTTCATATCATCCAAAGACCTAAGGGTGAAATCTTGGCTTACTTCACAGTTTGGGGGAAGCATGATTTTTTTATAAGATCTGGAAGCAAGATCAAACGACCCAAGGAATTGTTCTCCATTGCCTAATATAACCCAATTCAAACACCCAGAAACCCAAACCCCTAGTATTCCAAAGGGAAATCAGGGACATGCAACCATTCATTTAAATCACAAGAATACAATCTAACATCATTACAAAAAATTTCATTTTGGAATATTGTGACCCGTAGAACCATCAAATCACCATTTCTTATGTTACTACCCATCCCAAAAAACACCGATGTTGTATTACATGAATCATGAAATTGGATAAAACAGAATGGAAGGTCACGAGTTTTACCAGTTGTTGGGTTGTGGATAAATAAACAGTCCCTCCAAGTTGTCATTAGACACAGCCCCCTCCATGAAGTCATCACCTCCTTTGAATATATTGGTATTTGTGCGTTTCGAACCTCCCATTCTTTCGGTGCCCTGTACTTTAATTGTAAATTTCCAAATTGTGCTCCTCTCAACATCACCACTTCTAGTTGCCTTTTCATCTGTGCTTCATGAATATCGAAAAATCCCTTGCTTGAGAAATGTTGCCTTAACCTCCTTGTTGACAAGGCGAACTACCGAAAGATGATCAAGGGATTATCCCAAGGCTACGAAGGTCGCCGAGATGGGTGGGAGCTAGGTCTTTGGTCCGTACCGAAGCCAACACAAGGAAGCTCGGTGAGGTAGGTGGGGACCTCGCCCGAGCCCCCGATAGGCCGAAGCCAGCGGCCAAAGGCATCAGGAGAAGAGAAGACTACGGGCGAGCTACCCCTCTAGAGAGGGAGCTCGCCCCTATCCGAGGAGACCTCACCGAGGTCCACCGCTGCATCATCCCTAAAAATCGCACAAGGCAAAGGAGCTCGCCAAGGACCTCGCCTAGCCCAAGAGCCCAAATAACGGATGCATACATAGGGTGAATAGATATGAAGTAGGAAAGGGCCTGGCAAAGGGTGCATTGTGAGGGACCAAGGCGAAGGTTACGAACCTTCGTCAACACCTGAAGCCATATAGGCTCGTAAGGTGCTACCTCACACTTGCACACCTATAAATAAGGTCTCTCTTGTACTATTACGAACAATTCAATCATAATACAACAAACATTTTCTCTCTCTAAACTCTCCACTTTCTCTCTCTCTCTCTCTCTCTCTCTCTCTCTACTAACTATCCAAGAACATAATTCTTGGATTATTGTTTGGTAGCATTAATACACCATAATAACCACATAACAAACACCGATTAGTAAATTCTATCAACAATTTGGCGCTAGAAGGAGGGCCGAGAGTGAAAAATTACGGTTTGTTTGAAGATTTGAATATTTGAAGGTGTTCTTGACCAAAGTTCAAGAACACTTGAAGGTACACACATATTATCACACTTTGAACAAACACCCGGATTTTTGTACAGAAACCCAGATTTCTGGATCCGTAAAATCTGCCAAAAAAGTTTTCAAACGCGCGTGTGTACACGAATAAACCGGATTTTGGATAATTCGTTGCAAACGAGGCTAGACGAAAACTCGGATAAAATCACCCTGGCTGGAAGTCAGGAACCTCGGCGAGCTTCCCTACTGACCTCAGTGAGCTTCCCTACTGACCTCGGCAACCACCCGGAGGTGGAAGGACGGCTACCAAGACCAGGCCGAGGGAGAGACCTCACGCCGAGCTCCCCTGAAAAATAATGCTCCGCGACCTCCGCGGGTTTCAGTAACTCAGGAGGAATTAAATCCCGCCCTGAGGGACCTCGCCAACAATCCCGACGAGCTCCAACGTACAATTGCAACCCTACAAAGGTTGCAGCAGAGGCAGCTCGATGAGCTTGCCCGGGGACCTCGGCGAGCTCCAGCCACCGAGGCCAGGGAGCAAACCAGGCTGACCCAGGGCACCCAGACCCGGGGTCACTATAGCGACCTCCACACCGAGCAGGAGGCGAGCTCCGCCCAAGCTCGCCAACACAGGGAGCGCGCTGGGAAGGCCAAGGTGGTGGAAGAGCCAGCTACGCATGCTGGGCGAGCTTCGGCTACACCAAAGCATCCGCCACTCACCAATCGCTGAGAAGAGAGGTCCTCCAGGGCAGGTTGGGGCTGAGATGTGAGGAGAACGAGCGAATTGCTACCCCGGCCACGTCTCAGAGGGGGGAGTCGTACCTGCAGCACCGTAGGTCCGCGCACGACCGATTGAGGAGGCCCACAACCGATAGGTTGGGCTCACACGGCGGGCGCCAATTCCGACCCGTCACGGAGGGGTCGCCCCAGAGTGAGGCACCTCGAGTGCATGTGTCCACGAGGCGCACGAGCTTCGAGCAACCTCCACCGGAGGTGACCCACAACGACGAGCTGGCCTCACTGAAGAAGGTCGTCGAAATGCTACGAGCCCGAGTAGCGGCCAAGTCTGGCGGACCTGACGCCACCACTCTCCCCACATCTCCATTGGCACCTGCCATACTCAGAGCACCGGTCCAGAAGAAGGCCCAATTCCCGTTGATGTCTGCATACGAGGGCGAGTGTGACCCGAAGGTCCACTTGGCCAAGTATGCAGACTTATGATTTCTGTAGGTGCCACCGACTCCACTCAGTGCCGAAACTTTCCGTTGATCCTTGGGGACCGAGCTCACCGCTGGTTCTCATCACTTGCCCCGGGGTCAATCCACTCATTTTGCCAATTATCGCGGGAATTCTTGGCCCACTTCTCCGGGTTTGGATCCTACCTTACCCAGAAATACTGACTCGCCAACATCCACCAAGGTGAGAACGAGATCGACCAGCAATATCTAGAGAGATTCGATAAGATACTGCTGGAGGGCGAGCCGGTGAGCGAGGACTCCAAAGTCGTTGTGGTAATGACCGGGCTCCAAAAAGGCACCGTTCTCTGTAAGAAAATGCACCTCGCATATCCGAACACTTACACCGAATTTCGCCACAAGGCGGGAGTGTTCGTAGCTATGCAGGAAGCCCTCCAGAAAGAGGTCGGTGCCTCGGAGGAGAAGAAGCCCTACGGGAAGAAGTCCGGGGGCACGTACAAAGCTCCCCAGAACTTAAAAGCTTTCGGCGACGAAGATGAGTTCAAGGAGAAGCTCAACCAGGTCCTCACTGTCTCAGTCGACCATGTCTTTACTGCAGTCAAAGACAAAGCCTTGTTGGAGGAGCCAAGGAGAATTCGCCAAGACCGCGCGAAGCTCAACCCCAACAAGTACTGTGCCTATCACAAATTTATCGGCCACTTCACCAGCGAATGCCGGGACCTCCTCAAACAACTGTGGAAATTTTACGAGGATGGGAAGCTGACCGAGTTTGTGAAGAAGGCCGCGAAAAGGCCCAGGTTCGAGAGGAGGGAAGCCTCCGACGATGAAGAAGAGGACGCGGGCCAACGTGGTCCTCAAAATAAGCGAAGGGCACCTCCCCAACCTCAACAGAACCTGGAGCCCACTCGAGAACTCTTAGTTCTCAGAGAAGAAATCGGAGCTACCGAAGGTCTCCAAGATGGGGGAACCTCCATTTCCAAAAGAAAGAGGAAAGCCGAAATTCGAACCAGGTTCAGGAATGCAGCTCCAACTCCAGGCCCGTCGCACAACTCACTGATGAGCTGACATTCTCCTCGGCGGACCTTGAAGGGGTACTGACTCCCCACAATGACTCGTTGGTGATAACCGCCAACATTATGAATGTCTGAGTCCACAGGCTACTTGTGGACACCGGTGCCTTCACCAACATTCTCTTCAAATCCACCTTAGATGTCTTAGGTGATTTTGAGTCGTATTTAGAGCCTAGCAATGCTAGGATAGTGCGGTTCGGAGAAGCTGTAACCGTCCCCCTAAGTAGCATTAGGTTGAGCGTCCAACTTATATCGGCTGAGGACCCGGAAAGGAGACTGACTAGGTTAGTAGTTTTCCTAGTTGTCGACCAGCAGTCCTCCTACAACGGGTTCCTTGGCCGCCCCTTTATCAATGAATTCAAAGTGACGTGTTCGACCTACTACTACTGTTTGAAATTCCCAACTCCAAAGGGTGCCGGTAATATAAAAGGCGACCAGAAAAAGGCCCGAGAGTGTTTGCTCCAAATCAAAGATGGCCGGGTCAAAAAGTCTGTAACACAGGTTCACATTCTTGAAGAGGACGCACAGATTCCAGCAGACGAGCCGAACATCCTAGACATCATCTCAACAGGAACCGAGTTAATGGAGGTAGGCGATCTACCAGAAATCGACCAAGTCCTTGAACCTGCGCGGGACACACAACCGGCACCCATGGAGGGAATTGAAGAGGTCCAAAATGGCCAAGTGCAGTAACCTGTGCAAAGCCCACAGCCTGCACCCATAGAGGTGGACCAGGAAGCCCAAAGTAGAGAACTTGCGGGAGGTCAAGAACCAGTGAGAATGGACGTTGATCCAACTCCCCAGGTTGCAAAACCTTCCCAAGTTGGGGAACCACCAGAAATGCTGACAGTTGATGAACCTCTCCAAGTTGAAAGCAATACTGATGACCTCGAACCACGCCTAGGTTATGAACCTGCGCAGATGTCATAAGAAGAGTGGGATGAGTTCATCAGCGACCCGATGTGGAAAAATCAGAAAAGGAAAGCCACCCCCATGGAGGAATTGACGACACTCCCGGTGGACCCGGAAAGGGACTTGGAGCTTTTCATAGGTTCCGAGTTACCAGAACTGTACCGGTCAAGGATGGAGCTATTTTTAATGTCCAACTTGGACGTGTTTGCCTGGTCCCATGAAGACATGACAGGGATCCCGTTGGAACATGTTTGTCACCGGCTCAATATAGATCCGACAAGGAGACCCGTACGTCAAAAGCGAAGAAAGTATGGACCAGACAAGTATGCGGCCCTGACCGTCGAAGTTGGAAAGCTGTTACACAACAAGCTGATCAAGGAAGTCCTATGCCCGCAGTGGGTCGCAAACCCCATCCTGGTGAAAAAGTACAACAGAACGTGGAGATTATGCATCGACTTCACGGACCTAAACAAAGCATGCCCGAAGGACAACTTCCCACTACCCCACATTGATTAGCTTGTAAACAGCACCGCTGACCATGAGATGATGACATTCATGGATGCTTTCGTAGGCTATCACCAGATAGCATTGCACCCCGATGATCAGGAGCATACGGCGTTCTACACCAACAAAAACATGTATTGCTGGGAAAGGATGCCATTCGGACTTGTCAACGCCGGAGCAACCTACCAAAGGTTGGTGAACAAAATGTTCGATCAACACATTGGCAAGTCTATGGAGGTGTACGTGGACGACATAATTGTCAAGAGTTTGAGAAAGGAGGACCACCTCGACCACCTAAGACAAACCTTCGACATGCTGCGCTACTACAACATGAAGTTGAACCCCAAGAAGACCAGTTTCAGCTTACATTCAGGGAAGTTCTTGGGACATCTAGTGAGCCAGCGGGGGATAGAGGTCAACCCGACGCAGGTCCAATGCATAATCGAGATGGGCACACCTGACTCCGTGCAAAAAATCCAAAGGTTGACCGGATGTATGGAGGCCTTGAACAGGTTCATTTCCAGGTCCGGTGATCAAAATCGCCCATTTTTCAAGGCAATCAAGGCAAACACACGAAGGTACAAGGAAGCGGCTAAAGCCAACAAGCTACACCTCAAGAATCACTTCGTGTGGACGAGCGAGTGCCAACGAGCTTTTGAAGATATTAAAGCATACCTGGCAGACACGCAGGTCCTATCGAAGCCCATACCTGGTGAAAAGTTGTACCTTTACCTGGCCGCATCGGAGGTTGCTATCAGCTCCGTCCTAGTTCAAGAAGAGGCAAAAACACACCTACCAGTGTACTACGTAAGCCAAGTCTTACACGAAACTGAGTTGCGGTACACCCCGACAGAGAAGCTAGCCTACGCACTGGTGATGACTGTTAGAAAATTAAGGCCCTACTTCTTCGACCATCCAGTGGAAGTGTTGACAACATTCCCACTAAGGCAAATACTACAACGGTCGGACACTGCAGGACGCCTGTTGAAGTGGTCACTAGAGGTTAGCCAATACGGTATAACCTACGCACCCCGAACAGCGATCAAGGGACAAGCGCTCGCTAATTTTATCATTGAGCTAACTTTCCTGCAAGATCCGATGAGGGGGCGTATAGCTCCGTGGCACCTCTACGTAGACGGATCATCGACCAGTGCAGCAGCAGTAGCCGGGGTAGTATTGATCAGCCCAGATCGGCAGGTCTTCACCTCCGCAATTCGATTCGACTTTCGAGCAACCAACAATGAGGTGGAGTACGAAGCTTTAATAGCCGGACTTAGGTTATCATTAGCTGTGGGGGCAACCAACCTTCAAGTTTTCGGAGATTCCCAGCTAATAATATGCCAAGTCCGGGGGGAGTATGAAGCAAAGGACCAACAGATGATGACCTACCAGAAGATAGCGGCACACCTGATCTCGATGTTTACGCAGGTTTACATCAATCATATACCGTGTCTAGAAAACACGCAAGCAGATGCCCTAGCCCAACTAGCTACCAGTAACGGCGAAGCCGAGGTCACGGAGGTTGTGGTCACTAAACTGAAGAAACCCTCGATGTCCGATTACAAAGTAAATCAAACCGCGAGTGGGGGGCAGGAAGGCGATGAAGATAGTGAAGATTGGTGCACTCTGATCCAAAAATACTTAAAGGACGGAACAACCCCCGAGGACATATGGGAAGCTAGTCGGTTAGTGAAGCAAGCAGCCAGATATACGCTGCTGGATGGCCAACTCTACAAACGTGGATTCTCTCTACCCCTACTCAAATGCCTATCTAAGAAGCAAGGGTTCGAGGTGTTAGAAGAAATTCACAAAGGGATTTGCAGAAGTCATGCTGGGGGGCAAACTTTTTGCATACAAGACGAACAGACAAGGGTACTACTGGTCCACTCTTCGCAAAGATGCCATTAGCTTCGCTCGGAAGTGCCGAAAGTGCCAACTTTTCGCACCTAATATCCACTCCCCAGCCAACCAGCTGAAGTCGTTCTTCAGCCCGTGGCCTTTTGCAAAATGGGGTATCGACTTAATCGGCCCATTTCCACCTGGCAGAGGTGGTGTAAAGTTTGTTGTTGTAGCAGTAGACTATTACACTAAGTGGGCTGAAGCCGAAGCACTTACAATAATTACACAGGAAAGGATGATCGGTTTCATATGGAAGAACCTGATTTGCCGGTTCGGACTTCTGCAATCGGTCATCACGGACAACGGAAGGCAGTTCGACGACCAAAAGTTGAGAGATTTTTGTAGTTCGTGGAACATCAAGAAATACTACTCAACTCCATACCATCCACAGTCAAACGGCCAGGTCGAGGCGGTTAACAAGATTCTAAAACACATATTGAAGATCTGCCTCGAGGACAAGAAAGGGAGCTGGGCGGACGAACTCCCGGAGGTTCTATGGTCTTACAGAACATCATACCGAGCCAGCATCGGAGAAACATCTTTCGCCTTAGCCTTCGGGACTGAAGCAGTAGTACCAGTGGAAGTCCAGAATAAGACCTGGAAGGTGGCAGGATATGATGAAGAAAAGAACGACGAAGCCTTAGCAGTCGAAAAAGATCTGATTGAAGAGACCAGGGCTTCGTTAGAAATGAAGAATGCCACCTACAAGCGTAGGGCTGAGAAGTACTATAATTCCCAAGTTCGGGACCAAAAGTTCAAGGTTGGGGATCTAGTACTTAAAAAGAAACTAATGGCCCTACCAGGTGTATTCGGGTCGAACTGGGAAGGACCGTTCTGGGTTACTGCCGCCTGGGCAAACAACACATATGACCTCGAGGACGCCGAAGGGAAGGCCTCGTCATACACCTGGAGCGCATCACATCTAAAGAAGTTTTATCAATAGACCAGGATTCTGTAATAGACTAGTTGAACGTTCGCATCAGAAATGTTGATGGCAACCGATGTAAATTACGTCGCTGTATAAAGTTAGGAGTTTTTCTCGAGAAAATACTCCAACTCTTCGAAGGTTCGCGAATATGTCCAACTATTCGAAGCTTCGCAATACGCAAGGACCAAGGTCCCAAACGTTATAATCTAAAGGCTCAAACGACAAAGGCCAAAGTGCCCCAGGTCAGCGAAGGTATCCTTCTTAAAGGATCACTAAGCGCCTACTGCCGAAAGTTAGGAAAATTCACGAAAAAGACTGAAAACGTCTAAGGCAAGGTTCACGAAACCCAATTGCCCAACGTGAATCAAACAAAGTACAACTCGCTACCCTGAGTTGTTTAAGACGAGCGATTCACGGCCCTAAGTGGTGTAAGACGAAGAATATGTACTACACAAGCAGAGGTACAATTCGTAGTCCTAAGTGACGTAAAATGGACGATTCGCTTCTCAAAAGTTGAGTAAGACGAACAGCTGAGTACCAAAAAAATATGAAGACGAGCCAATTAAAATTATAACATAAGCATAAAAACGTAAGTAAACAAAGCTGGAACAAAAGGATCAATTCTCATTCAAAAGTACTTGGGAAACTTTCAAGTAAAAAAAGATACTTGAAAATTTTCCAAGTGTAAGAAGCTGTGCTAGCCACAAAGGTCGGCTAGCTGACCGTCTTTGAAGTGCTAAAGAACTCCTTCTGGGCAAGCTACACATGCCCGGCGAGCTCAAGCTACTTAATTAAAAAGAAACTACAAAAAGGAGCTCCTTCTGGGCGAGCTACACATGCCCGGCGAGCTATGAAGACTTGGCAAAAAACCAGAAATGACAAAACACTAATCTAGAAAAGCATCAAAAAGCTCAAGTCTCTAGAGCAGTGGGGGCAGCAAGAGCATCGGCGGTGGCCTCAGCGGGGTTGGCGGCGACCTGGCCAACTGGAGGGGAGAGTTCGGGCAACGTCGTGATATTGCCCTTAAGCCCGCTGGTGTCGAACCCCGAGGTGTCAATCATTGCGTCCCCCACGGCCTCATGGAGTTGCTCGACGGTGAGTAGAGTTCGCCCTTCCTCGTTGGCGACCTCCTCCTCAATGGCAGTATTCAGTTCCGGCACGGGCACAGTGTTTATGATCTTGAAACGTGCCGGAACGAAGTCGAGGGGCACCCCGAGCTCGGGGAGGTCGCCTATGTCGAGCTCCGTCTCATCGGGGAAAGGAACCCTGTCCAAGCAGTCTTTGAAATCGCCGACAATGGCCTTCAGCTCATCGTCATGGTGATCTCGTGCCCACCAAATAGCTGGAAACCTCGACATAACATTGGACGAATCCTTTGTCAGAGGCCTCGACCTTCGTAGCCGTCAAGTCCGGTGGAGAGGAGGCATCATTTCGAAGCTCGATAACTTCGTTGATCTTCACCGAGAGCTCACCCCTCAACCTCTCGCACTCCTCTTCAGCGATCTTGATTAGACCTCGCTGCAGGTCCAACTCTCTTTTGGTCACGGTATGCTCGCCGACCTCCTTGGCGAGCTTCTCGGCGAGCTCCTCCTCCTTGGCCTTAAGTTTGACATCCGCATCTTGCTGGAGCCCAGCGAGCTTTCATTGGAGGTCGCCGAGCTGCTTGAGGGCATCCTGCTCGGAGGTCAGGGACGTAGCAGCCCTGTCTTCGGCGAGCTTGGCCATCTTCTTGGCCTTGTCCAAAGACTCCGTCATTGCGATCAGATTCTTGTTCTTCTCCTGATGGCTCACCTCGAGTTGAGCCACATGGTCGATTGCCCTTTGGTTAGCAAGCAGATGCCTGCTTTCATAGTGCGTCGAGAGCAGGATATTTTCGACCAGGCCCTGCCCCTCTATGGTCGCCAACTGGGGGTTCGACCAGTGCCGAGGTACCTCGCTCACAGTATTACGAGCAAGACCCGAAGGGAGGATGCGCATCGAGGTCAGAGAGCGAGATCGCTCGTAAGCATGGATGGCCTCGTGGCGGTTCAGATGGCCTCGTGGAAAAGAAAAACATATAAAAAGACGATGAGGATCGAGGCAGAGGTGGCGAGCTACTTACTGAGCTCACTCGGGGTCCCAGCCCAGAAGTGTGTCGTCGCTAGTTTGGTTCCCAAAGGGAGACGAGGAAGGTGGTGACCTCTGGATAGGTGTGACCGCCATCGGAGCAGTCGAATGGGCGGACCTGCCTTGCGCCGACCTCGTGTCAGCTCGCTCGGGGTGCTCGAACCCTTCTTCATCGTGGGAGCCCTTTCGAGCTCTCTTGCGAGCTTGGCATCATCGTCCCCCACTCGAGACCCGTCTCCTCGGTGGAGACCCCTTTTGGACTGGTGGGAACCTCGCTCAGTCGTGGCCCCAGCTCGCCCCCCTCCTCGGTAGGTCCTGGAGACCTCCGCGGCCTTGGATTTTTGGGGGGTCTTAGTCGACCCCTTCTGGGTCCCGGACTCACCTACCTCACCCTTCTTCTGGGCGAGCTCAGCCTTTTTACTCGCATCTAATGCGAGTATCGAGGGCGGGGCGAGCTTGTTAGGGCGAGGTGGACCCATCGCAAACCGGCGAGCTAAGATGTGGTAAGCCTCCGGGACATCAATAGTTGGGAAGGTGACCCGACTACCGTCTGCAAGAACGAAAAATTAAATGTAAATGGTTAGCATCTTGGGCGAGCTACCCCCCCATAGGCGAGCTTCGAAGAGTTGTAAACCTGGGAGGTCAGGACCTTGGACCGTAAGGTGGTGGGGCAGAGTGTGGAGCCCGGCAAGCCTCAAACAATGGTGTTAGGTAAGGTGGGCAGTCTCTCGATCCTTTTGACTCCTCAGATGGCAAACAACCCGCACCACGTCGAACTCAACCGATACTTCAGGCTTCCCGCGGCTCGAGGTGTGGTGCTTCAAACCCACAAAAGAAAGGAATTAGATTAGTAAATCTAATTCAACCCACGCGCACCAAGTAGGCGACCTACTGCTAGCCTCCCCATATTCATCGGGGGTTGGAATTCGCTCTCCTGGCCCGGAGTAGCTCGTGGAAGCTCGCCAGTCTCTACCCATGAAGACAAATTGCTGTTTCCAGTCGTGAACTTTATTCGGGAGGATCCCCAAGAACTTCTCCCCCGGGCGAGCTTTGAGGTAGTAGTACCCCTTGCAACCGTTCACCTGCCTGGTCACGGCGAATAGTTGTTGAGCTCGGCAGTGGTCAGTCTGTTCTCGAATCCCTCTAGCTCGAAGATGGCCAACGCCGCCAACAAACTGCTCCAGGCGTTGGGAGTGAGCTGGGTGATGGCGAGGTTGTTATCGAGTAAGAACCGGCCAATGATTGGGTGCAAAGGCAGTGTAAGCCTGGCCTCGAGGGTGTGGACGTTGATGACCGTCAACCCCGCCAGAGGTGCATCAGCTCGCTCATCCTTCCCCGGGGCATATAGGAAAATGTCAAGTGGGATTCGGTACCTCGCCCAGAATTCAGGAAGTTGGAACTCATTGATAATACTTTGGACGTCGCTCGCCTTGTAGTCGGACTTGTTTGCCGCATCCCGATGGGCTCGCTCATGATGGGGGAAGCTCGCCGCATGCTCAACGACATACTTCTCCCAGTCGAAAGGATGGACGACCTCAGCGGAGACCTGGAGCTCGAGCAACTGGGGCTCAGGGAAACCAATCGAGCGAAACCGTTCCAACGTAACTTCCTTGAGGTCGCCTTGCTGCTCACCTACCTCGGCGACCTCCTCGCTAGCATCGGTGACCTCCCCTGGGACCTCGACAATTTCTTCTTCCTCAACCAAAGCCTCGTTAGGGTTTGGAAAGCAATCTCGCCAAAGCTCGCGACGATAGAACTCTTCGCTCTGGCCAGAACTAACGGCTCTCTCTCCCGGATCGAATCGGACCTCGCCAGGGAGCTTACCATGACTTAGGCGAGCTACCGAGTGAGCATCGGACCCAGACTCAATGACGATCGGGGTCATTTGGGGAATCAGTCCACTGTCGGTGATAGGTCATTTCTCGGGATTATGGTTTGATAGGGTCTCGCTCGAGGCATGGGTCGACATGGTTTGGGCGAGGTCCAGAAAGTTCCAAGGTATACCCCAAAAATTTTGGTTGCCGGAGTTACGGTGTAAGCGAGGCCGGAAAAATAAAAAAACCACTGGAAACATCCAAAGTTTCCAGAAATTTGAAGAAATAGGAAAGGGATGAGAACAATCTGCAATAAGAAAGAAGAAAAGGAAGAAGAATTAAGATTCTACCTTGAAGAGCCTTCGAAAATCCGTCGGGTGCAATAAAAATGTTCACCGAAAAAAAAGCTCTGAGAATTCGAAAATGTGAAAGTGGGAAATGAACTTGATCTTCCCTATTTATAGACGTTGGGGCGAGGTCGAATATTCGAGGAATGCAGGGACCGATTTGCAAAAAATTTGAAAGGTTACCATGATTGGCGCGGGAAACGATGCCTAAAAAAGTGTGCACGATGCCTTGATTCCCGCACCACATCAGTCGAGCAACCGCCATGATGGAGCTCGCCCAAGAGCTCGGCACCTGCCCAGATGGAGTTCGCCAATACTCGAGTCCTCGCCCATGGAGACAAATTAGCTCGCCCACACATTAGATGAACCATGATGTGTGCGAGCTGGGGGGGCAAATGTTGACAAGGCGAACTACCAAAAGATGATCAAGGGATTATCCCAAGGCAACGAAGGTCGCCGAGATGAGCGGGAGCTAGGTCATTGGTCCGAACAGAAGCCAACACAAGGGAGCTCAGCGAGGTAGGTGGGGACCTCACCCGAGCCCCCGATAGGCCGAAGCCAGCGGCTAAAGGCATCAGGAGAAGAGAAGACTACGGGCGAGCTACCCCTCTAGAGAGGGAGCTCGCCCTTATCCGAGGAGACCTCGCCGAGGTCCGCCGCTGCATCATCCCTAAAAATCGCACAAGGCAAAGGAGCTCGCCAAGGACTTCGCCTAGCCCAAGAGCTCAAATAACGGATGCATAAATAGGGTGAATAGATATGTAGTAGGAAAGGGCCTGGCAAAGGGTGCATTGTGAGGGACCAAGGCGAAGGTTACGAACCTTCGTCAATACCTGGAAGCCATATAGGCTCGTAAGGTGCTACCTCACACTTGCACACCTATAAATAAGGTCTCTCTTGTACTATTACGAACAATTCAATCATAATACAACAAATATTTTCTCTCTCTAAACTCTCCACTTTCTCTCTCTCTCTCTCTACTAACTATCCAAGAACACAATTCTTGGATTATTGTTTGGTAGAATTAATACACCATAATAGCCACATAACAAACACCGATTAGTAAATTCTATCAACACTCCTGCACTCACATTTCAAGTGCCCTAAAAGTTTTGCCCGGAGTCTTGAGAAAATGTCTTCCAAAAACATCGTCTGATATTTGGTGAAAAATTCATCTCCTGAAAAGCCAATTTAATCTTCTTGGTTCTCTCGGAATATCCATGGAAAGCACCTTTTTTGCAGAAGTTTTTCTCTCTGAATCTCTTGAAGTTTTTTCTCTCTTTTTTGGTGACTATCTTTCTCACTCTCTCTCTCTCTCTCTATGTTATAAGAAGCTGGTTTTATTTTCTGAGTTTTATACCCCAAAATGTCGAATCAAATTTTAATCAGTCAGTGTTCCTTATTAATGCGGAATACGAAAAGACAAATCCTTCCCCTCCAATCCATCTTTTTATTGGTTCGTTTTGGACACTCTCATATATAAAAAAAAATTAATAAAACAATTGGCGGGTAAAGATTAGTTATTTGACACTACCTTGTTTTTAATGTATATTAATTAATATTCAATATAATATTGTTAAGTGGTCACAGTATGATCAATTTTTTTGCAAAAAAAAAATAACTAAGTGGGGAAAAAATAACTTGGGTATTAACTTTAAATATTTTATTAGTTTTAAAATAGTCAATATAAATTCATTTTGTCATTAAAAATGTCAATATACGCATCCGGCTTTATCACACTATTTTAATGTTCACATTTTTTTTCATTATAGTTTCATCAAAAAAATTACTAATTTCGACAGATATTTATTGGATTAATATTTTTGTGATTTTTCCTAACATAATTTTATCTTATTTTGAAGACAAAGTTATCTTATTTGGGCCTGTGCAGAGGCCCTCCCATCCAAGGCCCACCTGTGCATGTAAATTTATTACATATGTATAATAAATAGTTAAGGAAAAAAATATTTAATATGCAATTTTATGTATTATTGAAAAATATCACCATAAGTTACTGATGGGCCTTGCACATGATAATTTTTCTTATATTGAAAAAAATCACCATTATTTGAACAAATCACCATAATTGAAAAAAATCACCATTATTAAAAAAAATTATGATTAGGGTCATAATTGCATGATTTTGCATCTATTTCTCTATGGTTTTAATGTGCTTATATTCATATTTGACCCTAAAATGCTATACTTTGTGCATTTAACCCTTTTTTGCTAGAAAGTTGTGTTTTATAGTGAAAACGAACTAAACCGATAAAAGATGAGCAAGTTCGTAAAAATTCAGAAATTGTGAGTTGATCCAAAGGAGGCAAATGATATACCATGTCGAAGAGTTCGAAGAGAGGGTCGCAACAGAAAAAGAATCGAGTCAATCCGAGCTCTAGATCTCAAGATATGAAGGAAACGAGGAAGTCGAGGATCGATCGAACGGGGCAAGCTGGGATCGTGCGACCACAAGCCAGGTGATTAGGGTCATAATTGCATGTTTTTGCATCCATTTCTATATGGTTTTGATGTGTTTATGTTCATACTTGACCCTATTAGGCTATACTTTGTGCATTTAACCCTTTTTAGCTAGAAAATTGTGATTATAGGTGAAAACGAGCAAAATGAGGAAGAAATGAGCAAGATCGAGAAAAGTCCTAAATTCTGGAGTTGGGCCAATGGAAGAAAGTGTTATACCATGTCGAAGAGTTCGAAGAGAGAGTCGCAATGGAAGAAGAATCGAGTCAATCGGAGCTCTAGAACTCAAGATATGACAAAAACGAGGAAGTCGAGTACCGACCGACACTAAGTGTCCAAATCGGCAGTTAGACCCTTCAAATCGGCAGCAAGGCTTCTCAGGTCGGCAGCCTAGACACTGAATCGGCAGCGTCTTCGTCGCGCACGTAGTGTGCCGAGTTTGGTCGGCAGCAAGGACACTGAAATCGGTAGCAACGGACTTTGCGCGACCTGGCTGCCGAGCTAGGTCGGCAGCTAGTATGCTTGTGGTCGGCAGCCGTGCAAAATTTCTGGATATCAGGGCTATTTTCATATTTTCACGCATTTTAATGAAGGGCGTCTTGAGTAAATGATCTAAGGCTACTATATATACTTCCATCTCAGATTTCCAATGACATTCACTCATTATTCCAACCGTCATCATTCTCTCACTAGATTCTTAGGAGTTAGAGGTAGTTTCTACTTGGGTTTATTAGATTTCTTTTCACGATTTCTTCGATAACTTTCAATCTACCATTCGGATCATCGATTCGTTTGTTCCTGCACTCTCGTTTCAACTAGAGCTACGTTTCTACCATTTGAATTGTATTTTCCATTGACGAATCATTTTCTAGTTTTTCAAGGTAACTTGTATCTTTACAATTTCTATTGAAATAGGTAAGATTTTGTATACTCATTTCAATTTCAGCATTATGATGATTGTAGCTAGTTCAATTGTTCATTTGTTTTCCCAATTAGCCATGGGCTAATACTTTTATGTGTTAGTGTATGATTCCTATAGAGTAATGTGGTGTTAATGTTGATCTTATGAATGTTATGAGATGTTGTATGATCAATTCTCTATTTTGATGATTTGTATGAATGCTTAGCATGTGTAATTGATTAATTGGGCCATGAGGGAATTAGCATCATATGAGAATTGATCTCTTTTCCTTAATCTTCTTGTTATTTGGCCAATGCATGCTAGGTGTTTGATGAAATTCCTAGGATAGTGAGAATTATCCCTAGTGAATAGGCACTACAATAGGAGCTTAATGTGTATCTAGGGAAACCTTTGCATGTTGAGGAGGCTTTGCCTAATTGGTTGTCCAACAACTCATAGCAATATTAAGTGATACAACACCATGTGAAACATAGGATAGTACACTAATGCATATCTCTCTCCACTTGCTCACTTTGCCCAAAAGTGATAGGTAGTGTACTTTCTTGACAAGCTAGTAGACATAGAAACCTTTCCCACTTTTATTGCTTTGTTTGATTTCGAATTTGATAACAATCATACCTTACAATCTCCCATCTCCCTGGGTTCGATAAATAAACTTGGTCATCTTGCCACGACGATAACGATCATGTGCACTTGCGTGTAAACACCTTTTGGGCAAACAAGTTTTTGTCGCCGTTGCCGGGGAGATGGCTAGTTGTTGGGTTGTTTGTTGTTTTTCTTATATTTTCGATTGTGTTACTATCTTTGTGGAGTTTATATCAATGTTTACATGTCTTTTCTTAGTTTTCTTTGTTTGGCTTTAACTCTTCTTGGTGAGTGTTGACACTTGCTTGTTTTTGTAGGAGTGGGCTAAATTGAGATGGGCGAATACAACAATTACTCGTATTTCCCACAAGATACATATCCTTCTAATTCCTAAATATATCAACCTTACCCATATCAACCACCACCTCCACAAGAAGAATCGTATCCTTCTACTCCATATTCATATCAAGCTTCCTACTCCTATGAAGATCCATATTCCTACACTTTACCCTCTCTTATGCCTTTAAACCATGAAGAAGCTCCTTAAGGCCATATTAATGATACTCTAGTGTACATCCTCAATCAACTTGAGGAAATTCAAAAGGATGGCGAAAGACACTTTAAGGAGACAAACAAGAAGTTTGAGGAAATTCTCAAATCTCAAGGAGATCAAATCAAGAGCTTAGAGCTCAAATTAGAGCAATTGACCAAACAAGCTCATGAGATTTGTGAAGAAAAGTTGGAGGAGGAAGATGGGGGTAAGTTAGATGATGAAGTAGAGGATAAGGAAGGAGAAGATTCAAGAGGAGAAAAAGAAAAAAAACTAGAAGATGAGGATGAATGTCCACTCATGGACATGAGCTTCATTGAAGAGAAACAACAAAATGAAGTGGAAGAGGAGCCTACAATTGAAATGAGCATTTCTCTACCCTTAGACTCTTCTACTTGTGTTATATTGGATAATGTTGTTTATTGTGAATTTGTCTTGCCTCTTGATAGATTTGATTATAAGATTGAATTGAGAATCCTCTTGAAAATCTTTGATAGTAGGAGATGGGGGTGGTATTGTGTTACTAGAATAAGAGAAGAAATATATGCTTGTTCTTATAAGTATATAATGGTAAGGAAAGTAGGTGTATGGGGTAGAAATCCTACATGTTTCCTTAATTTTGAAACTTTGAGATTAGAGTTGGATGGAAAAAATGATACATATCCTTGGCCATTTAGCTAACATTAGTGTCGTCCGGCTAGGGGACGTTAAATCTAAGCGCTAGGTGGGAGGCAACCCACCCTTATATCCTTTTAGTATCCTTTGTTAGTTAGATTTTTATTTTGTTTTCATGATTTTGGATTAGGAAGTAAGTTGTGCTATTTTCACTCCTGATTTTTACTTGTGCTTAATTAGTAGTTTGGGGGAGTTTATTTTGAGAGGGTAGGATTTTTATTGGATAGTGATGTGCATGATTATACTTTGATTGGTGCTTAATTGCTTAGCAAATGCCATATTCATCATTCTTTTCCAAACTTTTAGGATTTACAATCCGAAAAAGTTTGGGGGGTGTGATCATTCTTCATTTGGGTTAATTGATATTGATTAATGATGTTAGTGTTGGTTTAGAATTATTTGAAGTGGTGTAGGAAATTTAATTTCGAAATTGAGGAAAAACAGCCCCGATCGAGTGGTTCATAACAGGCGTCCAATCAGGCTCTGGGCACGTAATCGAGCTCGACTCCGAGGTGAGTAATTTTTGACCATTTTTCTTGTTTTGACCACATTTTCTTCCTACATCATTGTACACTTTGTTCCACACACAAACACACACATTTTACACCATATTCTTACACACTCACTATTCCAAAACACACAAAAAGAGGAGAGGAAAATTCTTGGAACTCAAGCTCTACATTTTTACTCTTCATTTCCTTCCATAGGTATGTTTTCTATACTCCTTCTTACTTAGGCTTGATCACTTGCTTCTTTTCCTCATGTTAGTTAGTTAGTTTGATTTGGTATGTTATGATAGATTGATCTTGGATTTTACGATGATGTATTGAGTATTTGCTTTATCTTGAGCATTGCATGATCTTTTCTCCACTCTTTGCCAAACCTTTTAGACTCTTGGTCCAAAAAAGTTTGGGGGGTGTATTCGTTTCGTAAATCTCATTGGAATGCTATGTTTAGATTGTTTTTTATACTATTTCTATGCTTTGATGTCATATGTTTTTGTTGAGGCCTTGTTTTGCTTGTTGATTTTTGAGATTAGTGTTGCTTTGAGTAGTGGATGCATGAGATATGCTTATGATTGTGTGGATGAATTGAAAGTTCATGTTAGGTGTAATGGATTTATTTCTTGATTCTTGTTTTATCTTTGATACTTTTGATTCTATGATTCTTGAGATTTCAATGAGAAGAGAATGTGGATATGATATGAGTCTTGATCAACATTACCCGTGAGTTTTGAGCCTATTATGCCCGTTTCAATCTTGAATGGATGATATGTTCTTTGATGTGAGTTCCACACATGTGCATTATACTCTAGAACTTGGCTTTGGTCTTATTTGAGGCTACATTAGATTAAGATTTCACATGATATGATTTGAGGCATTTCTTTAATCTATATTGAGCTACTTACCATATGAGCCTATCATTGATCTTATTATCCATTGCTTTCCATTTTGTGCCTATAAACCTTTCCTTTGGCTAACCACACTTTAAGTCATTTTCCTTCCTTTTTGGAACTCTCTTGTCCCTATGATTTGTAGAGTGAAAGAAGGAAGGAAGATTGGTCATTTGATGAAGAACTTGGTGGCCTAAGGTGAAAGATATTCATGATATTTCTAAGCATGGATTGATGTGAAAAGAAGGTTCAAAGACAAGTGCTAGCAAAGCATGTGAAAAAGGTTGACTTTTTTGTAAAATTTTGGTCAAGTTTGACTTTTGTTGTGAGTATGATCACAACTTGTCAAAAAGGGAAGAATGATCTTTGAAAGTGTGAGTTTGAAAGAGCATGAAGAGTATGTGCACATTGCAAGAAGATTTGGATGATTATTACATGATTCCTTCTATGCTTTACTAATCATACTTAGTCACTTTTATCCATATATTCCTTCCCTACCAAAGAGCCAACACTACAACCTTATGAAAGTCCTCATTGACATGTGAATGATTTGTCATTTCAAGTGGTGGAGAATGTAGACTTGAGACAAGCTTATGGTAGTATGTGTATGTGGTGTGATGATTGAGTGAACCTCAAACACTTGAGGGTTGAGCTAAACACTTATCTTGTGAGGATCATGACTCATTGACTTGATATTATGCTAATTGATTTGATTTTGATAGTTGAGTAGATGATATTGTATTTAAGATTTGCTAGACATTGAGTGATGATTCTATGGCATTTGATTATGTACTGGATACTTCATTGATACAATTATTCCCCTATCTTATCATTTCGTTGCTCGAGGCCGAGTAACAATCTAGTTTGGGGGTGTAGGCAATTAAAATTAATTGCCGTAATAAAAAAATAACATGTGGA
>JAPKLY010000648.1:180055-198811 GCA_026898435.1 Prunella vulgaris | reverse complement strand
GTATTTATATATAATTTCACATTTTCCAGTTAGTCATAAGTATTTGTGTTTTCTATATAAATAAGAGATATATGTATAATTCAACATGACCATTATGTCTATTGTATATTGTTGAGGTCTTAAGTGGAGTTATACTTATCCAAATTTTATTATATTGAACACCTAAGACAATGTACTAAATACTCAAGACATGTTAGTGATCCAATTTTACAAGTTTGGATTGTATTTGTACTCAAAAGTGAAGACTCCATTTCTGTCCAATGTTTGGACTCAAAATACATTTTCGTATTTGCACAATATCTGCAGCCTCACTAATCCAATTGAACCAATTCCAGTTTTATTTGATCAAAAATTCGTTGGTCTACAACTTGTCTTCAGGGATCAAGTGTCAAAAGTTCCGGCTTCAATGGTCAAAATAACAATAAATGCAAGGGCTTCAGAATTCCGCCATGTCAGTACACATGTTGGGAAATAATTCACCATAATTCACACAAAAGTCCAATTCACACAAGACCAAAGCCATTGGTTAGCCAAGATATTCATCAAGACACAGTAAAAATATTAAAGGCGTTGATTTTGTGCAAGCTGAGATATCTGCTTTTCAAAAGACCACCATAAATTCGCGGAGAAAAACAATCCAGTTTTACCAACTCCACTATTCTGGTCATAACTCACAATCTAGAGATCCGATTTTTGAGATCTTAGACTCCTTGGAAAGCTAATCCAACGACCTACAACTTTAGTTTAGAAGTCATGATGAAATTCGGACGGCAAGGGCAATTTAATTACTGATGTTTACAGGCCACGTGAATTGGTTGCTAAAGTCTCCATGATTCACTGTTTGGAGGCCTATATAAAGAGCCCTTTAGCAACCCTTGAAGGCATCCCATTTTCCTTGTAATCCTTCTATCTTAGTCTTGTATCTCTCTTAGAAATATGAGTTCTTATTGTATTAGTATGAGTAGCTAAATATTTTACTAGAGTTAGGGATGAAGCTTTAGTAAAGTATTAGTAATGTTCTTCGTTATTCAATAAAGATTTTCAAAGTTTCAATCCTTTAGTCATTTGAAGAGTTCTTAAGAGAGGTTTTGATGTGTCATTACTTTGATTTGTTGTAGACTTATTGGCACAACAAATGCTTAGTTTTACACATCAACTATTGATTTTATAAACTTGTTCGAAGGTCTAAAGGTACTTTTCAAAAGTATTATATGTGCTCAAAGTTATATCTTCCGATTGAAATCACTTGATTGTTTGATTTCGATTGAGTTATCAAAGATAACCAAGATCATAACTCTAGTATTTTTATCTAAAGTGGAATCCCGAAACTCTAGTATTTTGTTACTTTATTGAAACCTCTCAACTAGATAATATCTTTTTTTTCCAAATCTCCCTGTGGTTCGACACTCGGTCTCCCAAGAAATTTTATTACTTGAAATCAACCTACACTTGGGTACGTAACTCTCAAGGAGCTATCACTAGGTCCGCCGAGGAGAATGTCAGCTCATCAGTAAGCTGTGCGATGGACCTGGGGCTGGAGCTGCCTTCCTGGACCTGGTTCACGGCCCGGATCTCGGCTTTCCTCTTTCTTTTGGACATGGAGGGTCCCCCATCCTGGAGACCTCCGACAGCTCCGATCTCTCCCTCGAGAACCAAGAGTTCTCGGGTTGGCTCCATGTTCTATTGAGGCTGGGGAGGTGCCCTTCATCTGTTCTGAGGTCCGCATTGGCCCACATCCTTCTCTTCGTCGTCGGAGACCTCCCTTCTGTCGAACTTGGGCCTCTTAGCTGGGGCCTTCTTCACAAACTCGGCCAGCTTCCCATCCTCGTAGAATTTCCACAACTGTTTGAGGAGGTCTCGGCACTCGCTGGTGAAGTGACCGATGGACTGATGGTAGGCACAGTATTTGTTGGGGTTGAGCCTCGTGCGGTCCTGGCGGATCCGCCTCGGTTTCTCCAGCAGGGCCTTGTCTTTGACAGCAGTAAAGACGTGGTCGACGGAGACGGTGAGGACCTGGTTGAGCTTTTCTTTGAACTCGTCCCCATCGCCAAAGGCCTTTAAGTTCCGGGGGGCCTTGTATGTGCCCCCAGACTTCTTCTCGTAGGGCTTCTTCTCCTCTGGGGCACCAACTTCTTTCAGTAGTGCCTCCTGCATAGCCACGAACACCCCCGCCTTGTGGCGGAATTCCGTATAAGTGTTCGGACATGCGAGGTGCATCTCCTTCCAGAGGTTAGTGCCCTTCCTGAGTCCGGCCATCACTGCGGTGACCTTGGTATCCTCACTCACCGGCTCGCCTTCCAGCAGTATTTTATCGAACCTTTCCAGGTACTGCTAGTCGGTCTCATTCTCGCCTTGGTGAATGTTGGCGAGATGGTGTTTCAGGGTAAGGTAGGACCCGAACCCGGAGAAGTTGGCCAAGAACTCCCGCGAGAGTTGGCCAAATGAGCAGATTGACCCCGGGACGAGTGATGAGAACCAGTGGTAGGCTCGGTCCCCTAGGGTCAGCGGGAAGTTCCGGCACTGGGTGGAGTCGGTGGTACCGACCGAAATCATAAAGTCCATATACTTGGCCAAGTGGACCTTCGGGTCGGACTCGCCCTCGTATGCGGACATCACCGGGAATTGAATTTTCTTCTAGACTTGTGCTCGGAGGATGGCAGGTGCCAATGGGGATAGTGGTGGCGTCAGGTCCGCCAGACTTGGCAGCTACTTGGGCTTGTAGCATCTCGACTGCCCTTTTTAGTGAGGTCAGCTTGTCATCACGGGTCACCTCCGGCGGAGGTTGTTCGAAGGTCGTGCGCCTCGTGGATGCAAGCCCCCGAGGTGCCTCACTCTGGGGTGACCTCTCTGTGATGGGCTGGAATTGGCGTCCGCCATGGGGGCCCAACTTGTCGGTCGCGGGCCTTCTCAATCGGTCTTGGGTGGACCTGCGTGGTTGTAGGTCTGAATCTCCGTGGGACGTGGCCGAGGCTGCCGTTCGTTTATTGTCCCCGCACCTGGGCCCTAGCCTGCCCTGGAGGACCTCCCTCCTCAATGATTGGTGTGTGCCGGACGCCTCGGTGTAGGCCGAAGCTCTTCCGGTGTGTGGGGCGGGCTCCTCCTCCACCATCTTGGCTTTGCCGGCTCGTTCCCGGTGCTGGCGAGCTTGGGCCGAGCTCTCCTCCTGCTCAGTGGGGAGGATGTTGTACTCCCCCCGGGTCTGGGTGCCCTAAGTGGGCCTCGTCTGCTCCCGGGCTTCGGCGGCCGGAGCTCGCCTAGGTACTAAGGTGAGCTCGTCGTGCTGTCTCTGCTGCAACCTCTGCAAGGTTGCGATGGTGCGCTGGAGTTCATCGAGGTTGTTGGCCAGGTCCCTCAGGGCGGGGCTCAAGTCCTCCTGGGTCACTACAACACGCGGATGTCGCGGGGCTACAGTGCTTTTCTGGGGAGATCGGCGTGAGGTCTCCACTTCGGCCTGGTCCTGGTCGTCTCCCTTTGACCTTCCGGCAGCTGCGGAGGTCTATCCCTTAGCCATTTTTGGGTTTTGGAGGGGATAACTTGCTGCATGTCGCTGGGGTAGCCGGGGCAGGTCGCCGAGCTCGCCTAGGTCAGGGTCTTCGGCCAGGTTGATTTTGTTCGAGTTTTCGTCTAGCCTCACGTGAGATGAATTATCCGAAATTCAGTTTATTCGTGTACACGCGCGCGTTTGAAAACTTTTTCAGGGCAGAATTTGGGAAATCCAAAAATTTGGACTTTTGTCCGGAAATCTGGGTTTTCGTTCGAAGGAATAAATGTGCGTGTGTATCTTCAAGTGTTCTTGAGTTTTGCCAAGAACACCTTCAAATCTTCAAATCTCCAACCAAACCCTAATTTTTCACTCTCAAATTTTTTAGTTCGGGACCCTCCTTCTACCGCCAAATTGTTGATAGAATTTACTAACGATGTTTGTTTATGTGGCTTTATAACATATTAATCCTATCAAACAATAAACTAAGATTTGATGTTCTTAGTGTTCTTGGGAGGGTGAGATAGAGAGAGAAAATGAGTGCTTAGAGAGAGAAAGTATTGTGATTGGAAATGTATTAGAATTGTGTAATAGTTACAAGCGAGGTCTTATTTACAGGTGTGCAAATACGGGATGGCACCTCACGAGCCTATTTGGCCTCCGGTGTTGACGAAGGTCCGTAACCTTCGCCTTGGTCCCCCATATTGCCCTCCTTCTAATGCCCCTTTTTACTACACGTACATATCCTAACTATACACCCGCTGGGTGGGTTCCCGGGCTTGGCGAGCTCCCTTGCCATGTGCCGTTTTTGGAAGTGTAGGGACGGGTTCTGGCTCGGCCTCCATGCTCGCGGGCGAGCCGCTCCCTAGCGGGCGAGCTCCCTCGCGAGCTCTTCTCACTTTGCCCGATTGGTGAGTTGGTCCCAGGCTCTCGAGGCCTGGGCGAGCTGATATCCACCTCGCCGAGCTCAGCAACCTGTGGGTCCTTCCTAATTATTCCTACGTCAATCGTGTTAGTTTGCCTTGTCAACAGCTGTATTTAGTGGTGATGCTAAACAATTTAGGTCTGGCCTTATTAAGTTTACCTTGAAAACTAGTTTTAAGTTCAAATTTAGGAGAAATGACAGACATTATATCCATGTTGAATGCTTTTTTAATGATTTACACTGTGATTAGTTTATAAAAGCCAAGCTTGATAAAGTGACAAACTCCTTTGTTGTTTCTAATCTAAACTTGGTGCACAAGTGTGTTGGTAACCTTATTGGTAATGATACTAAAAGACTTGTACCTAGAATGGTGGGTGATTTTATATTGGCTGATGTGAAGGACAATCCAAGCATTAGTGCCAAGACTGTTATTCATAAAATGAATACTCTATATGACATTGACATTCCTTATTGGAAGGCGTATCGGGCTGTTGAACATGCTAGGGAATCAATTTTTGGAACTTTTGATGACTCTTATGATGAATTACGTTGATATTGTGATGCTATTAAGCGGACTAATCCTGGTAGCGTTGCTGTAATCCAATCGAATCCAGAATCTAATCATTTTGAAAGGTTGTTTATATCTTTTAAAGCATGCATTGAGGGCTTTCGCAGCTGTCGTTCTATGATATTTATTGATGGTACATTTCTTAAAGGTCGATCAAAGGGGACCTTACTGTCAGCCACAGGGAAGGATGGAAATAATGGTACTTATCAAGACCTCTCCTTTTCTTTATATTTTAGTTATCTTATAATCCATTAGAAAATATCATCTATATTTACAAGTTCTGTTTTGGTATTCTTATCCCGGAAGTTTATGTGTGTTACATTAATGTTAAATACAGGTTTGTTTCCAGTTGCTTTTGCACTTTTTTCTGCTGAACACAATGAAAATTGAATTTGGTTTTTACAGATGGTTAAGGATACATTGATTCATCATAACCAGATTTTATATTTTTCTGATAGGCACTTGGGCATTTTGAATGTTGTAAATGAAGTATTTCAAGAGCCAGTGCATTTTTTTGTTTATATCATTTGCTAACTAACTTGAAGGGTCGTTTCTCAAATGGATGGACTAAACAAAATCGCGAGAAGCTGGGTGAATTGTTCCGTGAATGCGCTTATACTTCAGACATTAACACATTTGAGGAGAAAGTTGATCAATTCAAAAAAATGGGAGGATGTATTGCTGATGTATGGATTGAGCAGTTGCCTTTTGAAAAATGGGTTGTTGCTTATGCACCCAATATCAATTGGTATGGTGAAATGACATCGAATGTTGCCGAGTCATTCAATTCATGGATTATAGACGCAAGATCACTACCAGTTGCACATATGATTGAGGAGATACGGTCCAAAATTAGTAACTTGTTTGTAAGACGCAGAGCACTATGCAATAGTTGGACTGGTGTTCTTGTTGGTACAAAGGAAGAATTGTGGAATCTATATTCAGAATGTGGTAGCACTTGGAATGTCTGCGTATGTCCAAGTGGTGTGTTCAAGGTTGATTTTAAACCTTCAGTTATTGTGGACCTGAATGGCAAAACATGTTCCTGTTTCCAGTGGCAGTTAAAAGGCTTCCCTTGTGTCCATGCGGTTGCTGTAATTCGTTTAAACTCACAGTCCATATTTCCACATGTTGATGAATGCTTTTATACTACAACATTTCATAAATGCTATGCAAAAGATCTTCATCCCATCCCTGAAACTGAAAAAACTCAATTCCGCCAGCAAGATGGTGAGCATAAGATCATCCCACCTTGTCTTGGTAAAAGACCTGGTAGGCCTAAAAAATCGAGGAATCTATCCTATGGAGAGTATCGGAAGAAGAAAAAATCAATATGTCAAAATTGTGGTATGATTGTCAGGCATGATAAATTCACCTGTGGGCAGTTGCATGTTATCCACAACACATCACCTCAAGGTTAGTGAGATATTAGTTTGTTTGTGATGTGTCATCAGAATGCTATATACATGATTAACTTTCTTTCCTGTCTTATTAATATTCTAAATAGATCCATTTGACTATTGCAGCTTACCATCCATCTCCTTATGCAAATGTGAATCAGCAAGATTGGGATGTAGGCATTAATGTAGAAAACGGAGAAGCTGGTTTCGATGAAGACTGGTTTCATTGAAGAATGGTTACAATCATAGATTTCAAAGCTTTTTGTTTATTTATTTGTTTTTTGTTTTCATAAAATTAGATTACAGCAATCAACCTTTGGTGAAATCCTTATTCTTTATCACATGTATATGAAGGGGTGTTTCATGTTGGGCTGATTGTATGTATTTTTGTATTGAATGATGATGACATGTAATGGTTCCTATGTTACTATTGTGAATTTTCATGCATCCTTGTAGACTCATCTCAATTATATGAGGTATCACTATGTATTTGTCCTTTTCATCTATCTATATTTGTTTATTGTATTTAATGCATTTTTTTTTGTATCCATCTCTTTGAATATATATACAGTTTAAGCAGCTAGCCCATCTTTGAATATACCAATGGATTATTCAACTTTATATTGCTATAATATAGGCATACATGTCCTTTTTCAATTTGTATGTAAATGATTTTTTGAACCTACGTTGTATTTTTTCTGAACTTTGCTAAGTCTAATAATTGAACTTATTAGATTTTTTTTACATTGTCATTTTATCTACCTGACAAATATTCACAAATTTTATGCCTCATAATTTTAAAATGAATATTTTATAATCTACTGAGCTTAATATTTTACTCATTATTGTATAAATAAATAAATAAATTTATAATTCACATTATATTGGGTATAATAAAATTTTAGACATTCACATTTTTTAGGCGCATCATCTCAATGATTAATTTGTTTTAAATCTGTTTTATTTTTTGAAATCTTCTAGTCCTTTTTTATCCCATTTTAAAATATTGTTCTTTTTTTACTCATTCAAGTCAATGACTCTATACTACCTTGTTGAATGATTTTACTGATTATGGTATTATGTGGCTAATTGTTCTATAGAAATCATTCAAACAACAATTTAAAAATGATAATTGGATTAGTAATATGAATTAGGAATAGAAATATAGAGAGAGAAATATTGAAAGTGGGCTTCTTGTATTAGGAAATTCAGATCCTTACAAATGAGGTGTTTTCACCTATTTATACCCTTTCTAGGGTAATGTGGCACATTTTTAGACCACATGGCCTCTGATGGTGACAAGTGTCCTCCACTTGTCACCACCTTCGTAATCTGCCTTACTAACTCTAACCCTTATGACCTATGCCTTCCCTATAGGCTCCTTGAATATCTTGTGTCTCCATTCCTGGAAGTGAGCGATGCCTTCCCTATAGGCTCCTTGAATATCTTGTGTCTCCATTCCTGGAAGTGAGCGAACAGCTTGGCGAGCAGGTGGGCGACCACCTTGAGCTTGTCCTCATGACTTGGTGCCTTATCACCTCCGAATCAGGCGACCAAGCCGGCGAGCAGGAAGGCCAGCATGATGGCGAGCAACTTGATCTTTGGCCACATGGGCTTGTTGCTTCGTTCTACCAAGGCTCAAGCGACCAACCTGGCGAGCAGCTTGGCGAGCACCCAGGCGAGAAGCTGGGAAGTGGCCACGTAGGCTCGTTGCCTTGTCATCTTTGGGCTTGGGCGAGCATGCCGGCGAGCAATCGGGCGAGCATGTAGGCGAGCAATTTGTACTTTGACTCGTCCATATCTTGATTACTCTTTAACCATTAAGCTTATACTCTTATCAACATTTGCCCCTCAATATATGCTTTGATTTGATTTTTCTTCATCAAAGTATGTGCTGGAATTAATTCATTAAGTTGGCGAACAAATAGGCGAGCAGCATGATGCTCGACTTAGTGCTCGGCCTATGTGCTCAACTTTCAGCTCGTCTCCTTCCCGCCTTAGCTTCTGAAAAGGCATTTTGGGAATCGAAGCGCCTTTTCGTTTACTGTGCCAATCAGTTATGAAAAGACGCACCCCTTTTCAAAACTTTTCAAATTCTTGTAATTAGGTCCCCGAGATTTCTTTTTTCCTTTCAACCCTAAGGTATAAATAACCATCTTTTTCACTATTCACCTTCTTTTTCATTCGAGCTTTCCTCTGAAATTTCCGGCGATCAAAATCTTCAAGCTTTTCCGGCGTCTTCTTGGCTTTTTTTCACGGTTTCCAGGGCAATTCGGAGGTTTTCATCAACGGTAACTCCTCTTTGACTCTTGTTTCCCATTTTTAGCAATATTTTATTCCTTTTTATTTCTTATGTGGTTTTTGTTCGCCGGATTTTTCTTCTTTGGACCAACTTTGATTGGAATCAAGGCGGCGGAATCGTTAATACAATAGTTAGCACACCCCTAGGGCCAAATTCCTTTTCTCTTCTTTTCTCGAATATGTCATCATACTCCAGTCGTACCCTATCTCGCTGAAATCCAGGTAAATTACCGATGGAGGAGAGTGGCCCGATTGCAGGTCTTTCGTCTGTGCATCTAGCGGGTTCTGATCCCGAAGTCATGGAGGTTGACTGGCCATCGGAGGAGGGAGGCGAGCAGCTCGGCGAGCAGATGGGCGTGCAGCCTGGTGCTCGCCCCGATGGTGATGACCAAGAGGATGTGGAAGTACTCTCCAGCAGTGATGATAGTGATGACTCTATCACCGAATGGTTCGAGTCTGTTGGCTTCCTGCAACCTCATATGTCTGAGAGGTCCATCCCTGAAGGTGTCGAGCGAGAGTTCGATTGGAGAGCCTACTACGAGAGATACACCGTTGACTTTCCTACTCCTCCTCGACAGTATCGAGAGATTGAAAAGGGTGACCGCACCAATTATAAGGCAAACACTATAGTGAGTGTTATCGATGAGGATGACCTTGACAGCATCCGTAGGGAGTATCACATTCCTTGTGATGTGACGATGTACGCTCCTCGGGAGAAGGAAAAAGCTGATTGTCCTCCGGAAGGTTTAACAGCAATAAACATACATACTCTGGCCGCTGGTGTGATATTACCTCTTCATCCATTCATCGATTGTTTCTTAGAGACAACGGGTTTGGCAATCACACAGCTTACACCCAATGCCTGAACATACCTGATATCGATGTGTACAGTCTTTGCCCTGGAGAAGTACAAAGATCGCTTGACTCTGCAGGAGTTGAACTATACACTCTGTCTTAGTAAGTGTTCTGAAGAGGGTCAAGGTTACTACTACTTGAAGGCCCGCAGCGATATGAAGATCCTTGAGGGACTGCCCAACAAGGTGAAGGACTGGAAAGAGCAGTTCTTTTTCATTGGTGGAGATTGGCGTGCTCCGGACAAAAATGAGGAACTCGGGGGACGCATTATGTCCCCAACTGAGTTTGGCGAGTTACAGCGTAGGACTTGTTTGCACTTTGAATACTGTTTTCATTATTGTATCTAATGTCTTGTTCTTTGTGTTACAGGTTTGATTCCTCAGCATTGGAAGAAGACGAGCTTGTCTGAGGAATTCAAGTTTACTTGCATTCTCGTCTGTCGATGGAATAAGAAAGACAGGACATTCGAGTACCTGAACAAGCCTAGCTGCCGCATTGCTTCGGGGTTGATTACCACTCCTCACCACTTACGAGCTCAGGTTGCTCGTCCTGCAGGTATGGTTGTTACATCTTAGAACTTTGACATGTATTTTGAAAAAATTTCTAACTCTTTTTATGTTCCCTGGTGTTTGTAGCTGCAGAGGTCACTATCGTCATCCCTCCATCCTTCTGAATCTTTAATCAGAGATTTGGGATGGCACGAACCAAGAGAGACCCCCCATCTGTTGTGTTAGCTGCTCAATAGGAAGCCAAGGCGAAGAAAGGGATGGGTTCCGGTCCCAGCACCAGATCAGCTGCTCCCCCACGAGTTCCACGTACCGAAGATCGTCAAGCCCCTAGTGGCGGTAGCCGTCGCTTACAGCGGGGCAATGGTTCGCGCCTCTAGCGAGAAGGTGATGCCGCCAAGAGGGCGAGGACCACGAGAGCTTCAGGCTTAGGAGGCTCGGGTCGGGTTGAGGTCCCAGAGCCCACACTCCCAATCTCCGTTGGCACTTCGATTGCCCCCGTGCCCATCCGTTCAGTCGGGCAATTATCGGACATCTCTATCCTTGGATGGGACCAGGACCGGGCGGCAGGGTATGATTTTCAAACTCTCTTAACACATTTGTACTTGGAAATTTTTCTTTGAAAGTTTTTCTAAGTGTTATCTTGTATGAACTTCCTAGGCAGATATGATCCTTCCCGTTACCAACATCGGAGCCCGGTGGTTCACCAGTTCACTCTCGCTCGGCCTCCTAAGACTCTTAACGAACTTAAAGGTTCGGTTCAGGGAGCCGTTGAGTTTGCCGTCCGCCACTGGACCCAACCTCAGGATGCCACCATTTTGCGCCAGTCATTAACCGACAACATCTCCACTGCCATGCATCATTCGAGTGGTTCTCTTATCACTGCTCAGGGCGCCATTGAGCAGGCCGTGACTTTGGAGAAGTCGTATGCGGTGTTGAATGACACCCTGAGGAAGGAAAGGGACGAGGCCAAGAAGAAGGCGGTGACTTTAGAGGCTAAGGTCAAAGCCTCATTGGATGCTGAACAGTCCGCGATTGCAAGTGCCGAACGAGCCCAAGCCGAAGCTGATGGCCTTCGTGCCGAGTTGGCCAGCATCCGAGCCCAGCTAGAGAAGGATCGGGTAGCTCGGGGAAAGGTAACCGAGTTAGAAAGAGAACTCCAGACTACCCGGACTCAACTTGCTGAACTTAAGGCCACGCACACTGACTGCTATACCGCCGAGGCCGTTGCTGATATTCGAGCCGAGTCTTCTGACTTTGGGTTTGTCTACGCCTTTGCTGAGAACCTCCGGGCCTATCACCATGCTGTTGGTGAGAATGAAGACCCTTGGACGGCCCTGAAGAAGGAATTCACCGACTTCCTCACTGAGCGTCCCCTCAAGTAGGGGTTGGTTGTTGACATTGGCGATCTCGAGGAGATGGGGGTCGACTTAAGTGTTGTGCCTCCAACCCTTAAGATTATCGGTGGAAGCTACCCACCTCTTCAGATTGATGCTGAGGATGATGCCATGGTCGACACCGAGGGTCTATGGCCAATTGAAGTTCTTCCGGGTCACTCTCCTCCAGGCGCTGGCAGGCAAACAGAGGAGCAGGCCGGCGAGCAGGCTGGCAGGCAAGTTTCTCAGGCTGTTGGGCAGGCAGATGCTCAGCCGGGCGAGCAGGTTGGTGACCAGCCCGGCAAGCAGTAGGGGGTTGGTATATCTTCAGACTTTTTGCCTTGGTGCTTTTTTATTTTTGCTCTTTTCTTGAAACTTTTTGCTTCTTCGCCCTCGAAGGTGCCCTACATGTATCTGAACTCTTTTTGACATCAATGAATATGCAGTTTCCTTCTTTCAAGTTTGTTTACATTTACGTTTTGTCGATATTTTTGTCAAAATTATTTATTGCCCATCTTCGTTGTATGGTGTTTTAATTGATTCGTTTTACTTTTCCTTTTACGAAATCGCAAATTTAACACCTTTTATTTTTCATCTCTTTCGATGTAGGCTTATTGATGGTAAGGACTCCCTTTTCCTGGTATATCCATAGGGTTAGTCTCAATACCTTGCCTTTATTTTGGACTCGTAAGTCTTTCGAGCTTATAACTTGAGACATCTTTCGACATACCAATTTGAAAGGAAACGTCTTCTTTATTCAACATAATAAAACTTTACAGACTCAACCTTATCTAAATCGAACCTGCTTGCCCCTATACATGTTGGGCGAGCTAGGTTTCAAAAGAAAATTTGTACAAGTCTTTTACTGGTAGAACTTCTTGAGATGTGCCGCGTTCCAAGTGTATGACGAAGGGTTACCTTGCATGTCTTCCAAATCATACGTCCCATTCGGCCAACTCTTTGTTACTTTGAACGGACCTTCCCATCTTCGACCGAATACTCCTGTAGGAACCGCCAATATCCATCACATCACCAAGTCGCCAGCCTTGAACCTTCTATTCTTAACCTGTGAGTTGTAATATTTTTCAGCTCGTCGTTTGTAGACGGCATTTCTCAACTTCGCAGAAGTCCTTGTTTCTTCAATCAGATCTTTTTCCACTGCCATATCATCTTCGTTTGTTTCTTCATCATACTTGATTATCCTCCATGTCCGATGTTGAACTTATACCGGGATAACTGCTTCAACTCCGAAGGCCATGGTGAATGGTGTCTCTCCTGTACTCGTTCTATAAGATGTTTTATAAGTCCATAGGACCTCTGGCAGCTCATCGGCCCAACTGCCTTTTCTTTCTTCCAATCGGATCTTCAGGATATGTTTTAAGATCTTGTTCACGGCTTCGACCTGTCCATTCGACTGAGGATGATATGGTGTTGAGTAATACTTTTTAATATCCCACGAAGTGCAGAAGTCTCTTAGCTTATTTCCATCAAACTGTCTCCCATTATCCGTGACGATCGACTATGGCAACCCAAATCTGCACACCAAGTTCTTCCAAATGAAACTTATCATTTTCTCTTGGGTTATCGTTGTTAATGCTTCTGCTTCGGCCCACTTAGTATAATAGTCCACAGTCACTACTACAAATTTTACTCCACCTTTACCGGGAGGGAATGGGCCGATCAAGTCGATACCCCATTTAGCAAATGGCCATGGACTATATACTGATTTTAATTCTTATGCTGGGGTGTGAATGCTTGGAGCAAACTGTTGGCACTTCAAACACTTCTTAGCATATCTGATGGCATCCTTTCGTAGTGTTGGCCAATAGTACCATTGTCTAATAGTCTTGTAAGCTAGGGCTTGCCCTCCGGCGTGGCCTCCACATATCCCTTCATGAATTTCTTCTAACACATTTTGACCTTCCTCTGGGGAGAGATATTTGAGTAATGGGAGCGAGATTCCTCTTTTATATAACTATCCCTCGATCATTATGTATCTGGCAGCTTGCTTCACAACTCGTCGTGCTTCCCACGGATCTCCCGGCTGCTCCCCATTGGCCAAGTATTTAGTGATGGGTGTACGCCAGTCGTCAATCACTTCTTGGTTGTTCATTATTTATTGCCCCTTCTTCAACACTTGATTAATATAATCAAATGTTGAAGGATTAGTTTGCTTTGTGACCACCACTTCCGAGATACTTGGTTCTCCGGTGCTTGTAGCCTACCGAGCTAAAGCATCTGCTTGTGTGTTCTCTAGCAGGGGGATTTGCTCAATGTACACTTGATCAAACTTGGATATCAGATGCGCGACGATCCTTTGATAGATGATCATTTGCCGATCCTTTGCTTCGTATTCACCTCGGACTTGAGATACTACTAGCTGCGAATCTCCAAAAATTTGAAGCTTGGTTGCCCCCACAGCTAATGATAGTCTCAATCCCACAATAAGTGTTTCGTATTCAGCTTCATTGTTAGTTGCTAAGAAGTCGAACCTTATTCCTGAGGTGAATACTTGTTTGTCGGGACTCATTAGGACAACACCTGCACCGGCCGCGGAACTTGTTGCTGAGCCGTCTACGTAGAGGTGCCATGGGTATATATGTCCCATCATCGGATCTTGAGGGTAGGTTAGCTCTACTATGAAGTTTGCTAGAGCCTGCCCTTTGATCGCTCTTCGGGGAGCGTATGTTATACCATATTGGCTGACCTCTAGCGACCATTTTAGCAATCGTCCGGCAGTGTCAGGTCTGTATAAGATATGCCTCAAGGGAAACGTTGTTAAAATTTCCACTTGGTGATCGAAGAAGTAAGGTCGGAGCTTCCGTACACTCATCACCAATGCGTATGCCAACTTCTCCATTGGGGAATACCGCAGCTCCGCCTCATGTAGCACCTGACTGACATAGTATATCGGCAAGTGTGTCTTGCCCTCAGCACGTACTAAGGCTGAGCTTATGGCCACCTCTGATGCTGCCAGGTATAAATACAATTTTTCTCCGGGAACGGGCTTTGACAGGATCTGAGGATTGCTGAGATAGCTTTTTATATCATCAAATGCCCGTTGGCAGGCGTCAGTCTAGATATAGTTATTGTTCTCGGTTCTCTTGCAGATGCCTTTGCCTTTAATGGACTCGAAGAAAGGCTTGTTCTTGTCTCTGGATCGTGATATGAATCTGTTTAATGCTGCTAGACACCCCGTGAGTCTTTGGACAGCTCCTACATCCTTCTGCGGTCCCATCTCCAGAATGCATTTAACTTGTGAAGGGTTAACTTCTATGCCCTGTTGACTTACTAGATGCCCCAAAAATTTACCGGACTGCACCCCGAAGCTGCTTTTCTTTGGATTTAGCTTCATGTTGTATGTTCTCATGATATCGAACGCTTGTTTGAGGTGATCTTGGTGATCTTCCTTTCTAAGGCTCTTTACCACGATGTCATCAACGTATACCTCCATTGTGTCACCAAGGTGTTGGTCGAACATCTTATTGACTAATCTTTGATATGTGGCACCGGTGTTGATTAACCCGAAGGGCATCCTCTTCCAATAGAACAAATTTTTATTTGTGTAGAAAGCTGTGTGTTCTTGATCATCCGGGTGCATGGCAATCTGATGGTAACCTGCAAAGGCATCCATAAAAGTCATTATTTCATGTCCTGCTGTGTTATCCACCAGCTGGTCTATGTGAGGCAGCGGGAAGTTATCCTTTGGACACGCGGCGTTGAGGTCTGTGAAGTCTATACAGAGCCTCCATGTTCTGTTCGGCTTCTTGACCAGGACGGGATTCGCCACCCATTGAGGACATAGTGCCTCCTTTATAAGATTATTGTCTAACAGCTTCTTTACTTCGCCAGTTAATGCTTCATACTTATCGGGTCCATATTTCCTTCTCTTTTGATGGACGGGCTTCTTTGTGGGATCGATGTTGAGGCGATGATAAGCATGCTCCACCGGTATACCCGTCATGTCCTCATGTGACCATGCAAATACATCAAGGTTAGCGCTCGAGGAACTCTTCCAACTTGCCCCTATAGGGTTCTTCCAACTCTGACCCGATAAAAAGTTCTAAATCCTTTTTATTGGGATCAACCTATATGGACCTGAGCTCTTCTACTGGAGTGGCGCGTCGCTTCTTATCCTACCATCTCGGGTCATCAATGGGCCTTTCAAGGTGTATGTCCATCTCCATTGGGATCGGCTCGTAACCTAACCGAGATTTGATGTCCTCTGGTGCACTCGTCTGACCTTCAGGTGCTAACTCCATGTCACCACTTGCTTCGGCAACTGTTGCTGGAATATGATCTTGATCTTCCGGGTCATTCTCCGCTTGCCCCCCAATTTGTTGGTTTTGCTGGGGTGTATTGTCTACCTCCATCTCTTCCGGTGTTTGTCTGACCTCCATCATCTCGGTGTCTATGGAGATAGCATCCAAAATATTAGGCTCATCCGGGGAGGGTTGTGATATTACATCTTTGAGCACTAACACCTGGGTGACAGGCTTTTTCAGAGTCAATAAGCATTCTCGTGCTTTTTTCAGGTCCCCTTTAATTGTACCTGCACCCTTTAAGGTTGGAAACTTAATGCAATAGTAGTAAGTAGAACATGCGGCTTTGAATTCTGAAATGAAAGGGCGGCCGAGGAACCCATTATAGGTGGATGGTTGATCTAAGACTAAGAAATCTAGCAACCTGGTCATCCTCCTTTCTGGGTCCTCTAGCGCTACAAGTTCTACAGACAATCTTATTACACCTAGTGGGAAGGTCACAGCCTCTCCGAATCCCACTATTTTATGATTATAGTCTTCTATATAAGACTCGTAATCTCCTAGCTGATCTAGTGTCTTCTTAACCAGGATGTTCATGTATGCTCCCGTATCCACTAGTAGCTGGTGTACCTTCGTATTCATAATATTGGCACTGATAACCAGGGAGTCGTTGTGCGGTGTTAGGATTCCTTCGAGGTCTGCTTGTGAAAAGACCAAGTCTACAGTTGGCTTAGCTGATGCTTTCAATTCGGACCCCGTTTCTTGTACTTGGTTAACTGCCCGGATCTCCGCTTTCTTTTGCCTTTTTTAGGCTGGGGGTCCATCAACCATCCCTCCGGCTGTGCCAATTTCCTCGAGCACCAAAATTTCACGGTTGGGCTCTGGATGAGTGGGAACCACTGGCGGACCCCGATGCATTTGTCTGTTCGGAGCCTTTTCCGTTTCATCATCATCTTTATCATCCAAATCCGCTTGTCTTGGCTGCCGTTGTCTCTTCCCCGGAGCTTTCTTAATGAATTTGGTAAGCTTCCCGTCTTCATAGAACTTCCACAGTTGTTTTAAGAGGTCTCGGTATTCACCAGTGAAGTGTCCGATACTCTGATGATAAGCACAGAATGTGTTCGGGTTTAGCTTGCTCCTGTCCTGTCTGATTCTCCTGGGTGCGGCAAGCATGTCTTGGTCCTTCACTGCCATGAACACATGATCAATTGTGGTGGTCAACACCTGATTGAGTTTCTTTTTGTACTCCGTTGCATCCCCGAAAGACTTTAGATTTTTGGGAGCCTTGTACCCACTTCCACTGGGTTTCTTCCCACTCTTCTTGTCTTCAGTCTCTGCACCCAATTGTTTAGCCATAGCTTCTTGCATTGCAACGTATACACCGGCTTTATGGCGGAACTCGGCGTATGTACTTGGACAGGATAGATGCATTTCTTTTCATAGGTCCGTTCCTTTACGCAGACCCGCCATGACTGCAACAACCTTTGTGTCATCGCTAACCGACTCACCTTCTAAAAGGATCTTGTCGAAGCGTTCAAGGTATTGCTGATCCATCTTCTCGGCCCGTTGCGAAATGTTGGCCAGTCGATGCTTCTGTGTCAGATACGTTCCAAATCCCGAGAAATGGGATAAGAATTCTCGGGTCAACTGGCCAAATGACTGAATAGATCTGGGTGTCAATGCAGAGAACCATCTGTGAGCACGGTCCCCCAAGGTCAAGGGGAAATTCCTGCATTGAGTCGCATCTGACGCCCCCCATTGAGATCATGTAGTCGGTATATTTCGAGATGTGGACCTTGGGGCCAGACTCTCCCTCATACAGTACCAGCGATGGAAACTGTATCTTTTTCTGGATCGGTGCCGTGAGGATGGTTGTAGACAATGGTGAAATCGGGAGGGAAGAGTACGTCTCAGCTTTGTCTTTGGTGGCCACTTGTTGCTGCAAGTCCTCCACAGCCTTCTTCAATTTTTCAATCTCGTGGATCGACGACCCCTGAGATGATCCCCCTTCTCGAGGCTATTCCGGGTGCACCTCATATTGACGTGCTGCCCTCGGCAGTACCTCACTTCGGGCGACCTCTCGGTTTGGTCATTGGAGGTTGCTCGCAGCATTCAGGCCCAACCTTTCGGAAGCCCGTCTCCTCAATCTTTCTTTGACTGGCCTGCGTTGGTGCCTTGCGTCAGACTTACAAGGCTCTTGATGGTGCGAGTGTCTGGTTCTTCCACTCCCGGAGTGATGGCTTAACTCATTCTGTCTGTCCCCCTGAGACCCTTCAACATGTCGGGGCTGTTCAGCTGCTCGCCCAGCTGGTCACCCAGCTGCTCGCCCAGCTGTTTACTGGTCTGATCGTCCGGGCTGGGGTCCCAGGCGATCACACATTTTTTGTTTGCCCTTTGAGTTTTCAGGGGCGACGCATCCACTACTTGCCTCTTCCTCCTGGGCGTGATAACTTGTTCTAGTCTCGTTCCTCGTCTCTGTCTGAGCCACTTGAATCACAGGCTGACAAGCTACAACCATCTGTTGCTTCTGCATTTGTTTGAGTGTGGCCATTGCCCTCTCAATATCTTCTGGGATTCTGACCATCGACTCAATGGTTGCTTCGATCTGGGGTCTCTCCGGGGCCGCTAGTAATGCCGGGACTAGAGTTATTTCAACTTGACGACGTCCCGATGGTCTCTTCCCCTTCCACCTCTGACTCATCGAGGAGGTGCAGGATTTATCGTGGGAATCGCCATATGTACGTCTCGTCATTGTTTCGGGCAAAAGTTGTGTGTAGGAAGTGAGTTCTTTAAGAAAATCTTTTCTAGCTCGTGTTTTTTAGAATGATAATTGTTCTCGAAAATGCTCACACTTGAAGAATTTCTTGAAACTTACTAAAATTCGAATGGTGTTCTTGAGAAAATGAAGAACGAGTGTTAGTTCTTCCAATCGACGGAGGTTTGAACCCTTCCTCTAGCCCCAAATTGTTGAATGATTTTACTGATTATGGTATTATGTGGCTAATTGTTCAATAGAAATCATTCAAACAAGAATTTAAAAATGATAATTGGATTAGTAATATGAATTAGGAATAGAAATATA
>JAPKLY010000648.1:130558-180045 GCA_026898435.1 Prunella vulgaris | reverse complement strand
TCAAAGGGTTCTATCACTCGAAAATTGTATTACAGAACAGGACCTCACCAATAATGTGAATGCGAATGGGGTTATTCATTCAACTAACGAACACTTCCCAGACAAGGTGTATTTGGTGTTGATTGCTATCTCTTTCCTTGTATTTGTAATATGGTATTCCCAGTCGTATTGATCGGATTTAGATGTAAAAGCAACTGTATTTTTCAATAGTCATTTTGGTCTTTTTGATTTTGTATTTAGCAGTACTCAAGTCAAATGTATGCTGCGAAGTGTAATAGTATTTATCACTTTAGACTTTTATTGGTATAAGTTCAAAACTATATATTTACGAATTCCAAATTCATTTATTTAAATCTTTTTCGTCTATAAATAAGGGAGATTCTGAATAATTAAAGTTGCATTATATGAACCCATTTGTTCACAAGATCAATACACAAAAAGTTCCATTTCGATTAAAGAAGTTCTATTTTAATATTCAAACTTTATATTATATATTTGAACCCTTTGCTTACCTTTTCTCTCACACCTTATGTGTCTGTATCATTAATCCATTTTTTTTAATCACAATGTAATATGTATTGTGTTACATAAAAAAACCACAAATATAAAGTTGGAAACCATGATTAACAGTTTTCTAGGCAAAATGGTTTCTTTTAAACCCCCATTCAACCAAAGTGTTTATATTTGTAATAATCTCTGTGCCCAACATCTATGCCTTGCTAACATAGTCAATTATTCGATCTCTGATGATATTAAATATATAAAATTCCTTGGTATGGTACTATTTAAGAATAGTATGAAATCTTTTCAAATTAATATCACATAAACTTTATTTCTTCATATATGTAATTAATTATTCCTAAACTTTGAAGATTGGGTTTTCTCTTAATCTTTTATCTAATGAGTATGGTATTTAATTGTAATGTTAACGGCATATTAATATAATCGAACTTCACTACGATAAACTGAACGTCAAATAATTTTTATCTTCAATTTAGGTAATATTATAACTCCAAATGTCAAAGGATCTTTTGTATCCAGATGTTAAATAAATGAGTTGGTTATTTTATGATATGTCTAATAAATAATAATGATTTTAAATTCTGGTAATATTTTTGGAACTGTATAATATATATTTGAACATCTTAACGAAATTGGTGTTATCTATACTGTCATCATTATTGGTATTTCTCTATTGTTATAAACTAATAGTATTGGTATTTATCCATTTTTATAAATAGTTGTTACATCAAATGACTTTGGTAGTCTTATATAGTTGCTATTGTATTTACTATATAAAAATTTCTAACATTTATTGCAAAAAAAAATATTTCCAATAATTAGTTATATTTTTATTTGTCCTGATTGGTGTTATAGATAATAATAATTTCTTTATTTATTACCAGTGTAAACTGCAAAGCACTTTTTATTTATTCAATATGATTATTGAAGTTGGAAACAAATCTCAAAATATTAGATTTTAAAAAAAAAAAAGTTAACCAACCCATGTCACATCTTAAGATCAAATTACTATAAAAATCATACTAAAAGTCTTTTCTTCTCCAAGTACACAACATCTAATGTTGGAACGTAAAATGATAATTTTCAACATTATATTCACTTTGCAGTTCAAACAAATTTTCAGTTCAACGGAATATATATTGCACTTTTTGTCAATACTAAAAAATACTAAACTGTAAATTTCTTATATATAAACTTCCAATTGAACCACATACATCATAATTAAAAAACAATATCCACAACTGGAGGGAATAAACTATCTATATTACATCAAATGCCACAATACATCATGTTCATGCTCTAATCAGTTAACCATCAACCAAAAAAACTTGAAACAAGTCCAACACAGCATATGGCCTCTTCCATTAAAGGTTTTGAAGGCAGTTGATACTAATAGATATAAATGTATAATAAGTTACTTAATAACCACCCCACCTGATCATACTAATCAACAATAGAACATTAACTAGCAATATACATCCAGGATTAATTCTTCTTCATTAAATACACAAAAAACAGGGGTGTGGATGAAATCATGAAAGAGATTCAATGCAAGGGAAGACACTTGCTGAAAAGGCCACAATCTGTTCACCAGTCATAGGTCTGAACCTCAGTGCCTTCAAATCCCAACACCAAAATGTCCCTAACGGATTAATCCGGAACACAATCTTATCACGGTTTGGCTCCACCAGGAACAGAGCCTGAAAGCTGATCACCCTAAAGACATTTCTAATTGGGAAATCAAGAATCACAGAGTGCTTTGTTCAACAACTATCATCAGAGTACTTATCTAAAATCCATAAATCGACAGACTCATCAGCTAGATAGAAGCTAGGCATGACCATAAGTTTTTCACTATTAAGAGCACTAAATGAATGATGCCTGTAATCATGGTTCACTTGAGATGGCAAATTAATCAAACGATATGACTCATCAATCAGGTTAAAAGCAACAATATGCTCTGTATACAAAAGCCAATGAATACATGCATTTTCATAAATACCAGGAGCCGTAACCAATCGAGAGTGAGGGAACTCACCGCAGTTCTTCCACTAATTAGTATCCTTTGAATAGACCCTTATCTCCGTCAGCCAGTCCATGTGGTGAAAAAGCGACAACATCACAACCTGGTAATCCTCCAGGCTTGGATTGTACCCAAGACCGTATAGCACACTTGCTGAAGAGCTTCTATCAGGGAAGCCAATAGGTTCCTCTGAAACATTGAAACGCCAATTTGTGGTTGAATTGAGCAAATAAATCTGGTCATCATTTGAAGCGATAAGAACTAGGGTACCACAATTTGCAATGTACTCGAAATCATGCATCCCATGGTAAATCACTATTCAATTCAACCTATGACCGCCATTGCTATAGAAATATTGAAGAGGCACAAAGCAATGCTCCGGTTGCAGTAGCTTACAAAACCTATTTTGAAGCGACATCTCCTTGAAATGCCTCCGGATGAAATTCTTGTCGGAGATTTTCGAGTACAAAGCCTTGGATAATATCTTGCACCGCGTGATGGCCTTTGCAGGAAGCTTTGAGAAAACGTCGTCTATGAGATCATCAGGCACTCGAGGAAGTATCACCATTTTGGGATTCCGAAGAGCCATTCTTACAGCTTCTTGAGAAAAATGAGTTCTTTTCTTTGACGGTGCAGTATGATTTGACGGGCTAGCCAGGGGTTATTAAGGTGATGAAGAGAGGCATTGTTTGGCTATGGGTACGTACTTTTCCCGGGTGTTTAAATTCAGTCAAATTCAATTTTTTATCTAATAAAATGTTACATCGTGCCTTACCAAATTATTTTAATTTACCATTCTGGGGTCCACACTTAAAAGTTAAATTTTGTACACAAGTTTAATGTAAGAACAATTTTTTTTGGTCAAGAGAAATTGTTATGATGTGCAATAAGTTGAATTATAATAAAAAATGCACCCGAAGTTCAATTTGATATAAACATATAAAGTTGAATATTTCCCAAAAAAAAATTAGTTTCTGCTTTATGTACTTTTTTTTCCAGAAAATAAACATTTTGAATACAGTTTTTTTATTCTAAAATCAACGCTAAATATTTGAACATATCATTCTTCTTAATAAAAAATGTGTATAATTATTAATTTGTTAATTTGTATATAATGATTGTATGAATTTTAATAATTAATAAAATAATTAAATTTATGAATTTAAATCAGGAACAATTAATTTACCTTGACAATACCAAGGAACAATTTTATATACATGTTACGGTTCTCTTAAAACTATTTTATAAAAAAAAAAAGTATAGTAACAATTTTTCTATCTTATGTTACAACACATTTGATTTTCTTGTATGGAACCATATTTTATAAACAAGTCAATTACTTTTAGCGTTTTCCACAAGATCATTTGGAACTTTACAACATGAATTTCAAAATCCATCTCTCAAACATATAAACATTATATAATAATTAATTAAATAATCTTTACTTAATATATATAAAAAAACATTCCCATTTACATAAATGCTATTACATATTGAATTGGAGTATCAAAAAGAAAACAATTCACTGGGATGTTTTGCCACTCGAAGTACTTAGTAAATTAAACCAACATAATCCTACCCCTGATTTCTAAATGAAACAAACAACACTAGTTAATATGTAGTAATGTAAATGACAAGCATTCCCCTCTAAAGTCTACATTATTAACAAAAGGTCATGAATCACAAAAGTGTTTCTACTACAAAAGTTCCCCCCTAAGACTAATTGATACGATAAAAAATGACCCATTATTAACAAAATTTCAATAACCTCATAGAACTGGGAGTTTTGTACTTATCATTTTCATATTTTCAATATCACCAAAGACCTTCAACCACTGTTAATGTTGTTGATGCATCGTTAACAATTGGTTCACCTGCCATAGCTTCGAACCTGTGTTCTTCAAAATCCCAGCTCCAAAAAGTTCAAAAGGGGTTAATACGGAACACAATCTTCTTACGATGCGGCTCCACCAAATACAGTGGCTGGAAATTAATGAACCTAAATGTATTTCTTTTGGGAAAATCTGGAAAAGCAGTGTGCTTTGACCATGAACTGTCATCAGAGTAATCATCCAACATCCATAATTCAATAGGCTCATCACCCATATAAAAAGTTGGAATGATAACAAGTTTTTCACCATTTAGAGCAGTAAATTAATAATGTCTGTAAATGCGGTTAACTTCAGGATGCAGATTTATCAAATGAAATAACTCATTCACAAGGCTAAAAGCAACAATATTATCAGAATATAGCTGCCAATGCACAGAATAATTTGCATAAACTCCTGGGTTAGTAACAAAACGATAATCAGGGAACTCACCATAGTCCTTCCATTCATTCGTGTTTCTTGAGTAGACTTTCATCTCTGCTTTTTTTTCCCAAGCCGTGAAACAGGGACAACCTTACAACCTGATAATCTTCATGATTTGGATTGTATCCAACACCAAAGAGGACACTTGATGAGTTTGTTCGTGGAGGAAAGCCAATACAGTCTTCTGGAACCGTAAATCTCTGATTAGTTATCGAATTCAGCAAATAAATTGCATCATCCAAATCCGCCATTAGAATGAGGGCGTGAAAGCTTCCAATGTACTCGAAATCCCTCATGCCCTGATCAATAACCCTCCTATTCATCCTTTGCCACCCATTGTCACGAAATACTATAGAGGAACGAAGTAATGTTCTCGTTGAAGAAGTGTGGAAACCCTATTTTGAAGGGTCATTTGCCTCGTATACCTCATCATTAACTGTTTATCAGATATCTTCTTGTTCCATCCCTTGGACAATGTCTTGCAACGCGTGATCGCCTTTGTAGGCATTCTCTCAAAAATATCTTCAATCAGTTCTTCTGGAAGTTGGGGGATGAAAGGCATTTTTGGCGCTTTGAGACACATAGTTTAGAATTGCAAAGGAAGAAAGAAAGGTCTATCTTGGGTGGAGGAGTATGACTTGACAGAAGACATCTTATGAAGGTGGTGAAGAAAGGCAATTTTTAGCCAAAGGGTTGTACTTTTCCCGGGCTTTTGATTTTTTTTTCATCAAATCTTTTTTAGATATGATATTACTTTTCAACAAAGCATTCTTAGGTTCTAAGTTATAAATCGAAATTATAGAAGTTCAATAATAATGTTGTACCTGATGTGAACTGCTCCTAGATATGTTATACACCATTTCGTATTTAATATTAAGCCTTTGAACATTATATTTTATTAATAGGAAATTTGCAGCAATCTATTATAAAATATCATATTATTGATGTTAGTGTCTGAATATGTATTTTAATAATAGGAATTCAATAGTAAATCTATATAAGAAATCTTATTAAATACTCATTCTGTCCCATAGGTATTTGCACCCATGGGATGGCACGTTGTTTAAGTAAATTTTATTTTTTAAATAAAGTAGTGTTATATGGGTAAATTTGTTGAATGTTTTGTGAGTGTGCATGCAAATCATTGTTCCCCTTTTAATTCGTGTGCAAATTTATTTTTGGGGACAACTTAAAATTGAAAGTGTGGAAATTGTTTAAGAATGAAGGGAGTACTCATTTTTATCAATTTATGTATAGATAAAATATACCTAAATAAAGTATTTTCAATAGACTCCTCGTATTTTCATAATGTATTTTCATTAAACCAACTTGGGGATGGATCAACATAACTATTATAAATGTATACAATTTTTTTTATATTAAATGTATACAATATCAACTTGGGATGGATCAACATATATATGATCACTTTTAAATGTATACAATATTAATATGTTATTTCTATATTTTTTTATAAGACTTGGTACATTTTTTTGTACTTTATATTAAAATATTTGAACTTGTGTTTCTATAAATTTGTACTAACATATACTTTTTCAATATAATAATATTACTACTCTTGAATTGTTTATTAATGGTACATTTGGTTACACATATCTACATAACCGTTTGTTTGATTTTATCAATGGGTAGATACATTTTATAAGACTTGTTACATTATCTTTGTACGCTTTATAAATCATACATATTCTTATTTTATTTTATCAATGGTTAGATACATTTTTATACGATTTGTTACATGGTTTTTCCACTCTTTTACAAAAACTTTTGAACTTATGTTACTACAAATTTGAACTTATATGTAAAATTTTGAATACAGTAATATTATTATTTAGCATTTTGTTTATTAATTGTCCTTATTATAGATTGTACTTTCATAAAGTATATATTTTTTACTTTTATAAATTGTACTTTCATAACCCCCAAATATAGATTGTACTTTCATAAACTATATATGTTGTACAAATTAAGGCTATTTTCCACATCTTAAATATAAAGATCATTTATTCTTAATTAAGTTATTTGTAGTTGATTATTGTTTTTTTCTATTTTCCTTAAATAATTAAATTTATCTTTCATGCAAAAAACACTACGTAATATTTTAAGACATTGTTCTTCAATTTCGAACTTCATTACAAATTGTTGAACCTGTAATATTTTTTGAACTTTTTTACCGATAATTTTGAACTTATGTTTAGTCAATTTTGAACTTATATTTACACTTTGAATTGATATTATATTATTATCTAACATTTATTTATTAATTGTAACATTAGGTTCACCGATAATTTTGAACTTATGTTTCGTCAATTTTGAACTTATATTTACATTTTGAATTGATATTATATTATTATCTAACATTTGTTTATTAATTGTACCTAATGTTACACATATTTACGTAACCCCACCAAGATAGTTTGTATTTTCATAAAGTATATATTTTCTAAGAATTGAAATATATATTTTCATAAAGTATGTATTTTGTAGATGATTATTTGTTTTTGTAACTTCTATAAATAACCAAAGTATCTTTCGTACAAAAATCAATATTCAATTTTATAAGAATTTAATGCTTTTATCACCAGTGTATCTCTTACTCAAATCCAACAACTAAATTATATAACATACAACTCAAGTTCATATTATACAACCAAAGTTCGAAACATAGTACTTCCTTGATTGGAATACTTTTTCGAGGAAACCCACTCATTTTTTTTATTTTCCAAAGATCCAAATACATTTAACATTAAAAAAACACCATAATAATACCACATTATACAGATGATATTCACCATAAACACCATCAAAAACAGCATAATAACATTCAATAACACATTCATTAACTAAATAATATGCCACTGCATTCAATATTGTCTCAAAATGGACATTTAAAGTTATCATAACAAATCCAAATGTTTCATCACCGGATATGTCTAAGTAGAAGTCAATACCATAATTAAGTAGCCAAAATAGTTTGCTTTCCTTTAAAAACCTTCCAACCCAGTTCCTTCAGAATCTTCAATGGACATAAAATCCAAGAACAACCTTACCATCTTTGAACGGTAATCACCAGATTCATCATGAGAAAATTGATAAAGATCACTTGATCGATTCAGCACGTGTTCTCAATGTTGTAACACATTACGACCCAGCAATCAATAGAACTAGGATCCTGCTGTGCACACACACAAACTGATGGCTTCTTTGCACCATATTTTATAAACGGATGTGCAGGAGCCTTTATTGACAGTGCCTCCCTGAGCTTTCCCTCTACATATGCTACCTGTAATTTTTGTTTGTTAGCACATCCTTTTGATTAATACATATTCAATTTTAAATGATTACCATACATTACTAAATATTCTTGTGTTGATTATATGTTTAACTATTAAAAAAATTTATAACGTAATTAATTACCACAGTCAATGAGCGATCATAATGAATGTCTCTTCCTCGGCGTGGGCGGAGTGAATTAAAAGAATTCCACTCACAGCTTGTCAGATCAAACCTCAACATTGTCCAATGATCACCAGAACTCCTTGTTCGACCAAGCCCTTTAGTAATCAGTGGGAATAGTAGCACATCATCCTTTTCAACTTCCTAAATTCTCCTATCCAGCAATTCATCAACTGTATCAGCCGAATAGCTTTCCCGACCAGTTACAAATTCCTACACGAAGTATATGAGTTGTCATCTATCAGCAATTACATTTCCTTTATCTTTGATGCTCATTATGAGTATTGGTGTATACAAGTATATATTGATCTTGAAAACTATAAGAGAAATTTAGTTCACATGCTAAATACGTACCCAACAACAAGAAGTAAAGACAATACAACCATTGATGCTCACCTTATCCTTGTACATCTTCGACAACAAATCTGTCCAGCAATCAACCACCTAACTGAACAATGTAAAAAACAAAGAAAAACTAAATTTAGAATTCTAAAGCAGAGTACTAGTATAGAATTACAATTACAATATTTCAAAAAGCACATACCGGGGATGAAATTCTTTCATGACGAAGAATAGCGAGTATGTCTTTCAATGTGACATCTCCAAGAGGACCACCAAATTTCCAACAAATTGCACTTGTGTAAGAAAAAAAAACTTTAGATTACTATGTGCTTTTTAAAAAATTTAAAATTTATAGTATTACTACAGATTGAACGCATCTTTCACCATGTTCACTCCACATTCCTGCTATTACGTCACGTAATGACATTGGTAGCATTTTAATTGCTCTTTTTTTTTCATCCCACTTAAAATCTATGCCAAATATTTCGTTTTGCGGATTCAGCCTTGCCTGAACCATTCTCTCCTTAGGACTCAACACAACCGCCTTTCGATCATCATCTGTTGTTCGTCTCTTAACTCTCCTTACCGTTGTACTTGGATCTAGATATTTTCTTCTTCTGCATTGCTTCCCATCTGGGTTCTCAGTACTAATCTCTTTCTCAGCTGAAGTTAATGCTTCACACACTTCAATGTCAAATGGATCAACTGCTCGATCATCCACATTTGGAGTTTTTTGCACATCCTCATCAATTGACTCTTTCTCTTTCCCTTTCCGGGCAGATGTATGTTCTTACTCAATAACTTCAATCTCTCTTATCTGAGCTGTTGTAAGAGACCCCCATTCATCATTTTCAATAACATCCTGTGACCTGGAGTCACCAATGAATCCTGTCATTGCACAATCTGCTCCCTCATCAACATTACCTTGTACCTGCTCATGTACTTTGTCCTTCAGTTCCTTCAAAGCTGCCAATAACCTTGCATTTTCATCCTCCAGTATTTTTTGCATATTACACATCTTTGCTCCAACGACAACCAACTCATTTCGCAAGACATCCACATTCTCAGAATTAATCAAGTTCTTCTTCTTAGTTTCCTCAAGTTCAATCTTTAAACAACTATTTTCAGTTTTCAATGTCTCTATCATTGCTTCCAGACCTTTTTGTTCAATATCGCACATACTCGTATGTTCTTGCAAACTTTTCCCCATTATACCATTTTCAACATCCTTGTTTTCCAAATCTTTTCGTACTTCATTCAGCTGCTGTAAAATGCCCTCTATCTCCTCTAAGAGCTTTATTTTCTCAATTTTCCAGTCACTACTTTCACAGTCCTGACTGCTATTGTTTTCCTAACCCGTTATATCAAAACTGAAACTTGGAGCTTCCACACCATGGTCTATGTCTGCATAAGCTGTTTGATTTTTTGCCCTACAATTTTCATCCACTATGTTATCAGTAGTATCTTCCACACACACATTATCTTTAACTCTATCTTCTGTTGGATGTCTAAATTGAACTCCAATTCCACTCTTTAACGCACTGTTTGTTATATGACGAATTAAATCACCGATATTAATTGGTATGTCATATAAATCCTCCAAAATTGGTGCTTTTTCACATTCCATGGATTTCCCAACGCTCACAACTTCACTTGTTCCAGCACCATCCTCGCATCTTCCTTCATTTTTCTCTAACTGCATTAGACTCTTTTCAGTGGTGTTTAGCTCAATTGGTTCCATCATTACCTAATAAGAAATGAGATTATTAATTATATGATTTATGATTTCAATAATAAAATGTAAAATTATTTATAAGAGTAATATTTATTATGTATAATACTTACACTATCTTTCCGTAGTCAAAGTAGGTCAACTTTCCCCAAAGTGTTGCTCAATAATTTCAGATCCAATCTTAAAAATCTTGGGAATGCTTCGATGTTGCATGGACCAACCAAGCATGTGTGTTCACATAACCAATACTGCAATCAGAAAAATGAAAAAAATATACAGCAATTAGTAATAACCTGTTTAATATGTAACACTCAAGTACAAATTACAATGTTAATTTCCAGTTTACTTACAGGTAGAAGCATTGCACATCCTCCTATTATTAGGTTATTGTAAGACTTTATCTGTAAGATGAGGTAATCAGATATGTACTTATTCCAATCATAATCAGATATTCTTGCCATATTCTCCAAGTACACAATTAGATGGAACGACATCGATCCGTTCTGCCCCGGTGCCAACAAAGACGCTAACAGATAGCAGTGCATTAAACGTACAACATCCCCCACACTTAAATCATCAGCCAACTCAACCGTAGTCTTCAACTTTTCATATATGAAATGCTTGTACATAAAGAACTGTCATTTCCTTCCTTTCATTTCTGCTGCAAAAACACGATCAATCCATGGGGGCAGGGCATATTCTTTCTCTGTAACTGGTATTGATTTTGTCCCACTAACAATCCCAAAGACAACTTTAACATCATAGCTAGTCACTAACCTCACACCCCCCCTATAATGAAACATTCCTTGTAAACATCATAAGCTCTCAGTATGTCTTGAATATCACCTTCAGATTTGTTACACTTGCTTTTCCAAGTGTCATGGTATGTCTTCAACAACGCATCTATTAGCAACCAGAATGGACTTGTTCGCAGCTGTTCAATGTGTTTTTCTTTGAAGGCAATTGTTTTTAGTTCCTTCATTGAACTTTTCAGATTGCTCCTGTAGTAAGTTGTATTTGGTTTAACGTCAACATGTCCTGCAGTCCACGTGTTCAACAGGTTTTTGTTATATTATCAAATTTTTTCTAATATAATACTAAAAGTTTTTTGAACTTATATTTAATCATTCAAATTTATTAGAGCAAGCTTACTGAATGGATTCTGTGGCTTCAATACCCTGTCAATTAAGTCACCTAAAAAATACCAAGTCATGTGTTTTATTACAAATTTTCCATGTAAAAAAAATTCTTGGATGCAGCCATAGTATCTTTAGAAATTACCTTCCTTCTTAGCCATATTATCATGATCTCTGCCACATCGCCTCTTACGACAGTTACACATCTCACAGATTTCTGTTATACCCTCTGCATATTTATGTACAAATAACTACATTAATACTGTAATATACATAATAGATTCTCTAATAAATAACAATTTATAACCTTCTGATTCATGTTTCTTAGTCCGTCGTCTCTTTTGTGGTGTGTGTTTCCAGGGCTCACTACCTTCTGCCAAATCAACTCATTTAATACAAAATGGATTATCATAAAGTTTAATACACGCTGTACAAGTAGATCAATTAATGCAGATTTGATATAGTTTCAAAGTTTGAAGTATACCGTCAGTACATGAATCGGATACATAATCATGTCGTTTGCATTTCCCGCACCTTCTATGTTCACACGGAGAGCTATCGCATGTTTCTGTAAAGAAATAAAAAGTTCAAGTCTTTTTGTACTATAGATGTACCTGCACTAAACTCTTTGCATGTCCCAACCCAAATGCTTACCAGAATAAGAGCTTGATGTGTAGTTTGATAACTCTTTTATCCCTTAATCAAATTATCATGTAAGATTAAAATAATCTTTTTCTTCATTTAAAACATGACGCTTGATAAAAAATTCTTCAAATACTTTTTCAATGGTATCATTAACTAAAAATAATTTTGTTCCTTCAAATTTATCAGATCTATGTTAGATTTTGAAATTCTTCACATATTTATGCTCTAAAAATACTGATATCAACTAAAAATTATGCTTCTATTTAAGAAACATACATTTGTATGATAAAAAATCTATAATTACTGAAACCTGCTCTGTCAAAATAAGAGAAAGTTAGAAAAAACTTACCTGTTCTTCGCATTTCCTTCTTCATTTTACACCCGGAAGACGCCCCCTTGTTTGACGTCTTTCTCTGTTCCTTCCTCCCCCTTTCGTTATTCTTCGCCATTCAAAACAGATCTATGTTCAAAGGAATCCCAAACCCTAAATTAGGATTAAAACAAAAAAAATTAAAAGTTCAAATAGAATCTGACAGTTGCAAGCAAAATTAAAGATACAAACTTGCTTCACCAAAGATTATAACTTTCCTTTATTGAAACCCTACCTTCTGAGAGAACTTGATATTATTTTTTGGAAATCATTTTCTGAGAATTGATATAGAATAAATGGAAGTTTTTTCTCACATTGATTGCTTTATCAGCTTCCATCACATATTGATTGACATGACTTGGAGAGGAAAGCAATGTCAGTTGGGTTACCCAACTTTTCTCAATATAGGGGTATAATGGGTATAATATTTGTACTATTGGTACTGGGGGAAAAATGTTTTTTTCAATTGTGCTTATAGAAAAACTAATATCTATAATGTACTCAGTAGTAGTTGCTGTGAGAATAGAATGAATATCACTGTAATTGGTGATGAGGGAAATATGGTATTATATACAAATATTTACAATAATTAGGATCCACAATTTAAGAAAATCCTATCAAATAATAAATATAAGAAAAGAATATTCTAGTGATTATACTAGTCAACTATTTTCCTTAATACCCCCGTCAAGCTTTGTGTGGGATGATTGCAAACACAAAGCTTGGATCGCAAAAACTCAAAAATCGGTCTGGGAAGACTCTTCGTAAAAATGTCGGCGATCTGAAGATGGGAAGGCACAAATTATGTCTGTAACTTGTCTGACGAAACGAGCTCTCGAACAAAGTGGCAGTCGATGTCTATGTGCTTCATTCGTTTATGTGCAATTGGATTTTGACTGAGAAAGATGGCGCTCTTATTATCACAAAGTAAAGAAGGACATTCCGGAGGGAGTTGACGAAGCTCTTTGAGCAGAGTCAAAAGCCAAACCACTTCTGAAGCTGCATTGGCCAAAGCCTTTCTAACTCACAACTGGATCGGGCCACAGTTGGCTGTTTCTTCGCACTCCAAGAAACAAGATTGCCACCGAGAAAGATGGAGTAGCCGTATATTGAGTGACGTGTCTCGATGCAACGAGCCCAGTCGGCATCGAAATATCCCACAATGGAAGTATCAGGATGGCGAGTGAACGAGAGACCATAGTTGATAGTTCCTTTGACGTAGCGTAGGATGCGTTTGAGAGCTAAGAAATGAGTATCAGTAGGAGATTGTAGGAACTGGCTCACCGAATTAACTGCGTAAGAGATATCAGGGCGTGTATTGGTTAAGTATTGCAAAGCACCCACCAACGAACAATATAACGTTGGATCTGAAAAAAAAGAACCCGCATTGACTAATGACTCCCCAGTAGCAAGAGGAGTAGCAACCTGCTTGCTGTCCAACAAAGAAGCACGCTCCAAGATGTCGTAAGTGTACTTGGCCTGGCCAATGAACAAGCCACGAGAAGTATAAGATACCTCAAGCCCCAAGAAATAATTTAACTGACCCAGGTCTTTGATGGCAAACTCAGAGTGAGTACGGGATATAAAACGACGAAGCATATCTGGATCGTTACCCGTGATTATAATATCATCAACGTAGAGAAGGAGATAAAGAATAGAGGATCCCCGATGTAGTGAAAGAAGAGAAGAATCAGACCATGACTGATGGAACCCGAAGGACAATAAGTAGGAACTAAACCGTTGAAACCAAGCCAATGGAGCCTGGCGGAGACCATACAGCGCTTTATTGAGCCGACACACATGATCAGGAAATTGAGGATCCACGAAACCAGGTGGTTGTGCCATGAAAACTGGTTTAGTAAGTACCCCATTCAAAAAAGCATTTTTCACATCCAGTTGAAGAAGGGGCCACTTGTGATGTACCGAAAGAGCCAAGATGGTATGAACTGTGGCTACTTTGACAACGGGGCTGAATGTGTGATGGAAATCGGAACCGGGAACCTGAGTAAAACCCTGAGCAACCAGACAAGCTTTATGACGGTCAATGGATCCATCCGATCGATACTTAGTACGAAATACCCATTTGGAGCCAACAATGTTGGTATGAGGAGGACGAGGAACCAACTCCCAAGTCTGATTATAGTTGAGAGCATCGATTTCCTCCTGCATAGCTGTAACCCAATGAGGATGTCTGGATGCAGATTTGAATCCCTTGGGATTAGAAGAAGCAACGAGAGCAGAAAGCAGGGCAGTCGAAGCAATATCAACAGGATAACGGGGTTTAAAAATTCCATCTCGAGCATGAGTAGTCATAGGATGCGTCGGAACCAAGGGGGCAGGTGGTACCGGAGAGGCAGGTGGAGATTGTGGTGGCGGAGCTGGGACAACCAGAGTAGGAACGGCTGTCGGTGCCGGTGGTGGCATAATAGTAGGTTCGAGAGAGACTTCAGGATCAGGGATCAAGCGAGTACTCGGAGAAGCAATAGGCTCTTGCGAAGGCAAGGGAACATGAGGAGAGGATGAGGGGGCGAGATCCAAGAAGCTCGAAGTAGGCAAGTCAGCAGGTGAGAGACTAACATCACCAGAAAATGGAAAAACTTGCTCATCAAACTGGGCATGGCGAGTGATAAAGATTTTAGCGGAAGAAGGATCAAAGCACCGAAAACCCTTATACAAGCAACTGTAGCCAACGAATATGCATGGACGACTACGAGGTGACAGTTTGTGAGCTGCGTAATCCCGAAGAAAAGGATAAACCCTACATCCAAAAGGTTTAAAAATAGTATAATCCGGAACAGAGTTAAACAACAATTCATATGGAGACTTGTTGTCCAAAACAGGTGAAGGAAGACGATTTATAACATACACAGCAGTAGTAAAAGCATCAAACCATAATGAAGCATGAAAGAGCATAGAGAGACCAGTTTCAGTAATGTGACGATACTACGTTCAGCCCGCCCATTTTGCTGTGGCGTATAAGGACAAGATATACGATGAAAAATCCCATGAGCAATCATAAACTCAGCAACAGGATTATTAATAAACTCAGAACCACCATCAGATTGAAAAGTTTTAATAGTCGTGGAAAATTGGTTGCAAACGTAAGTATGAAAGCGAACCAATATGTTATAGAAATCAGATTTGGCATACAAAGGATATATCCACGAAAACCGTGAAAAGTCATCCAGAAAAACTGCATAATAACGATAACCCGCAGAAGAAGGGACAGGAGCAGGACCTCACAAGTCACAATGCACAATATCAAGAACACTCGAAGCACGTTTATCATTCAATGGAAATGGTAACTTTTTGCTCTTAGCCAACTGGCAAGGCGAACATAGAGTAGGGTTCGGTAATAAAGATGTAACAGACAAATGACCCAGCTTATTAAGCAAAGAAATAACACCAAAAGAGACATGTCCAAGGCGTAAGTTCCATAAATTAAAACTAGCTCGTAAATTCTTAGAATTTAAAGCAGCAACCAAGGCCGAACCGCCTTTCTCCAGTATGTAAAGCCCGTTCTCACATCTACCGTGGGCCAATGGTTCCTTTGTCTGCCGATTCTGAATAGCAAAGGATTTGTCAAAAAACACAACATCGACACCACAATCTGACGTCAACTTGCTAACAGATAAAATATTCTTAGTTAAATTAGGAACCACCAAGACATCGAATAAACCAATATTAGGAGAAACATGGCAGGAACCAATATGAGATATAGAAAGAGAGTCACCGTTACCAACCATAACAGAGCCATTACCAGAATAGGGTGCATAAGAGTCCAGAGTCGTAGGCTGAGAGGTCATATGAGCCGAAGCACCAGAATCCACATACCAATCAGAAACAGAACTACCATTGGAGACATTACACGCTGCATGAAATGCCTCAGCAAGATGCACGGAAGATGAAGAGTGGGAATGAGATTGATCACCGGAACGCTGTTGCAATTGCAAGAAATGGGGACACTTGTCCGCATATTGTTCCCCTTGACACAGTTGACAAAGCGGTACGTAGGGGCGGCGACCCCTACGCCCACCACCACGACTAGTGTGGTCACTGCTGGAAAAACTACCACCGCCGGTATTGGGCTGCCCAGTGTGCGTGGAAGAATGAGATTGCCCCTGAACAGAACCATTTGCAACAAATGCCACTGGAGCAGCAGTCGGTCCATCCATGGCCTTCGTCATGAGATCGAACTGGATAGCTTGATGCAGGAGAGTAGTAAACGGCGGCACAGGATCCATAGCCATACGAGTATCCGTAAAATTTGCAAAATCTCATCCAAGACCACGTAAAAACCAGTAGCTCTTGTCGGTGTCGTCTACCGGTTTCTGGATGGCCTGTAAATCATCACATAACGACTTAAACTTCTTACCATAATCTGAGACAGAAAAAGAGTCCCGACAAAGAGACAAAAGAGATTCCCGAAGCTGATTTGCCCGGGCAGTAGACGCGTTGGCGTAAACAGCCTCCAACGCAGTCCAGGCAGATTGAGAGGATGTGCAGTCCAGAACTTGAGCCATAGCCTCCGGCTCAAGAGTCGCAAACAAAACACCAAGGAGTTTCTGATCCCGGAGATACCAGGCCGTGTAATCCGGATTTGGATCAACAACACCGGAATCTGTGGTAACAGTACGAGAGGGAGGAGTCAGCGAACCGGTAATAACATCGAGCATCTCAAAGGTAGTAGCCATAGAGAGAAATTGGCGCTTCCACATGAGATAAGTGGTGGCCGAAAGCTTGATCTGCACCAGATTGATCATAGCGGTGGTTTGAGATGAGAAAGGGGTAGCGGCAGAGGTAGACATCACGGCGATACAGGCGACGATGAAGGGGACCAGTTCACGTCGAGGACACCAGAGAAAGAGACACGATCAAAGAAAGAATGGCGAAGTGAGAGAGAAAGAAGAATTAGGGTTTGCGGTTTTGGCGTGATACCATGTGAGAATAGAATGAATATCACCGTAATTGGTGACGAGGGAAATATGGTATTATATACAAAGATTTACAATAATTAGGATCCACAATTTAAGAAATTCCAATCAAATAATAAATATAAGAAAAGAATATTCTAGTGATTATACTAGTCAACTATTTCCCTTGATAGTTGCCCCTATCTTTTAACTTATTTGATTACTTTTCAAATTATATAAAGTGATATTAAAAATGTATCACAAATTCTAATATACAGTATTGCACCATACCCGACCCGTACAATATATCCAAATAAAAAATTTCAGATTCTTAGCGGGTCAAACTAGGTCCTGTAAAATTTTCAAGGAAAATTCTTTGCAGTCCCAGAATGTATAATACATGAACATATGTATGATACTGTAAGACAAAATGCATGTTACTGCATCTTAAAAAATTAATTTTTTGTACTTTTAAAGTAATTATAAGAATAATATATATTTTTACAAAAACAATTATGTGTTTCTTAATTTATTTTTTCTTTTTTTTGTTGATTTTATGTTGATAATATATTGTTAATGTAATAATACCTTACATGTTGTTACTATATCTCGGCATTCCCAGATTTTATACTACATGAACATATGTGTGTTACTGTAAGATAAAATGTGCGTTACTACGTCTTGAAAATTAATTTTTGTACTTTTAAATAACTATAAGGATAATATATATTTTTACAAGAAGAAATATGTTTAATTTTATGTTGATAATATGTTGTTAATGTAATAATATCTTTCATGTATTATAATTTCGGCAGTCCCAGAATGTATACTACAAGAACATATGTGTGTTACCGTAAGACAAAATGTGTGTTACTACATCTTAAAAAAAAAAAAAATTGTCCTTTTAAAGTAACTATAAGGATAATATGTATTTTTACAAGAACAAATATGTGTTTCTTAATTTATTTTTTTATTTTTTATTGATTTTTATGTTGACAATATGTTGTTAATGTAATAATACCTTACATGTGTTATTATATCTCAACAGTCCCAGAATATGTACTACATGAACATATGAGTGTTACTGTAAGGTAAAATGTGTGTTACTACATCTAAAAAAAATACTGATTTCTATAAAAATCAATAAATATTTGTGAAAACCTAATATTTTTTCTTATAGTAACACACATATTGCTCTTGCATTGTATTAAAAAAGTTTATTTTCTACAAAAATAAGTAAATATAAAAAAAAAATAGTTGTTCTTACAGTAGCACACATTTGGTCTTATAGTAATATAGATTTGTTCATACACTGGAAGCAAAAATCCTGAAATTTGAAAATTGTCCAGATCCGACTCGATCAAGATTCTCGAATTATGTTATTTTGACTCTATTGACCTACGAATTTTAAGATTTTCCCTTTTAAGATCAACATTACACGGTGCAATATTGCACAATAGACCCATTCAAATTGTATTTATAATTTTGTCGTACAAAATTATTAATTATAAAAATTGATCAACTGCTTTACATTCTCAATTTATTATAGGAATTATTACATAGAGGGCCTTTTTTAACCATTGAAGCACATTTAGAGCCGGACACTATTCATTAATTCCAAAGAGGGGCACTTTATACCTTTTATGCCAATAACTCTAACAAAACATCCCATCCTTCCTTTCTAAATTCTCTCTCTAAATTCTCTCTCACCTCCATTTGTGAAAGGTTGTGCAGCGGAGACGGCAATAGGCGGGAAGAAGCCTGGCAGGTACAGCGACAGGGAAGAAGAGAGACTGGCAAGTACAGCGACGGGGTCAGAAATTGATCATCGTCGTCTCTATCTCCGGCCGGTAGGGCTCCCACACCAGCCAACTCACCATCTCCGGCGAGTGGAGATCCTGGACCGGCTACCTCACTGTAGTCTCCATCTCGGGCGTCGGAAGAACCTGGACCGGCTACCTCACCGTCGCTCGCAACACTCGTCGATCAAAGACCCAGCTCCACCGTGACCAACAGACTCCTTCTGATGCCTCCGCGCGTCGGCGGTATCCACCTGAAACCATAGTAAAAGCTGTTGTCTCCGTCGCTGGAACTCCCTTCATTGTCGTGGCTACCTCACCGTCGTCTCCATCTCGGGCGTCGGAAGAACCTGGACCGGCTACCTCACCGTCGCTCGCAACACTCGTCGATCGAAGACGCAGCTCCGTCGAGACCAACAGGCTCCGTCCAATGCCTCCGCGCGTCGGCGGTATCCGCCTGAAACCGCCGTGAAAGCTTTTGTCTCCGTTGCCGGAACTCCCTTCACTGCCGTGCGTCACTTACCTCTGTCACATGGAACCGCCTCTGTTGCTGTCGATCTTCTTCATTTCCGATTGAGAAGAAGGCACATTTGGTGGTTGAGAAGAAGACACGTTTGGTCGTACAAAAGCAATAGTACACTAATTTGTACATTAGTACACCAATTTGTTTAATAGTACACATCGCCGAAAATATTATCGACAAGTATCACTGATGTGACCGGTACAGTAACCGATGTGACGTGAACAGTGACACACGTCACATCAATCGCATCTTTTGTCAGTGCAATAATTGTTTAAACAGTACCCGAGGTACAATGAAATGAATTATGGTACACTTGTTCAGTCACAAGTATACAAATAATCTCAATAGTACACAAAAAGGTTTTTTGGCGTTGGTTGTAACAATTAAAAGTAGGTGGCCTTATATGTGTTATGGGTGTTAAAAATGGTCCCACTAGTAACCCACCCTTTATTATATTCATGCATATCATAAAATTAGAAAGTATTCAGAATTGGCAATTTAGGTCAATAAATTATGTGTTCTTTATTACATCCCGATATTTTCTATCAAAATTAACTTCATGTAATAAATAAATTTCACATAAGAATTCGTCAAAAATATTTTAATTAAAAATAAATTTTATAAAATTAGTATTGTATTTACTAAATGAACTCAGTTTATTATTATAAATAAATAATTTTAAAAAAGAATTATCAGCCAAAGTAAAACCCTATAATTAAATATGAGTGCTTCTCCTGTGCACCCGGGTGCATCGTTGCCTGAATCGGAATTCCCATCCAAGCTGCCTACAGCTCCACCGCGCCGTACACCAGAAATCGTCCTTCCATCGCCTGAATCTCACACAGCCTTTGCATCTCCGCTGGAAACAACGAGCCGCCGCACAATCTCCGTCACCAGCCGTCCACATCCACACCATCGCGCCACTGCCCAATTCCACAAAGCTGCCGCTGTTCTCGCCTTTAATCCGCCGTCGACAGTCGCGCCGCCCTCGCCACTCAAGCCCCGTCGATCTATCTCAACGCCGATGCGCGTTAATTCATGCAACTATGGTGAACATTTAGCAAATTTTTTTGGCATTTTCAGCTTTGGTCTACGTCCATGGATTACTCTCTGGCAAGACTTAATGTATATGTAATTGTTAATTTGATAATGCTAATAGATGAAGCATTAATTAGTTTAATTATGTTGAAATATGATAGGGATGACGATTCGAACTGGTAGCATAATCTGGTAGAATAAACTGGTAGAATTATTCTTAATACTGCCATTCAAACATATCCCGGAATGTGCCACACACTTGCACAGCTTAATACCCCAACATCAAATTATAATACCCCAACATCAAATTACAATACCCCAAGAATAACTAATAATACCTCAAGAACAACTCTAAACAAATATTCCAAAAACAATTCACAATACTCCAAGAACAAATTTAAGTAAATACCGCAGGACCAACTTATAATACCTCAAGAACAAGTTTAAATAAATACTCCAAGAATAATTATCAGTACCCCAAAAACAATTAACAATACCCGAAAAATAAATCACAATACCCCAATAATAAATATATGTAAATACTCAAAGAACAACTCACAATACCTCAAAATAAATAATAATACCCGAAGACAAAATAACTAACACCTCAATTGCCAAAAAAACACATAGTGCGACATGTAGTATGTGTTTTCAAAAATTTAAAATTAAAATCAAAATTAAAATTAATTTTCGATATTGTATTTGCGGTTAAATATATATTTGATATATTCATTTAGGTCACACTTTTCCATTAACCACATCGTAAACTTAAATACCCTGCTGCATACAATATAAAAATGATAAAATATTATATAATAAACAAAGTTTATATTTATAATTTTTTTTTTCCTTACACTTTTGCACAATATGTACTCTATGTAAATACAACAAAAACACACAATTCCTAAAATCATAGATTCATTTTCCTTTAGTCATCGCCCCGGCGGACAAGAACATATTTGTTTCTTGGCAGCAAAACAAATCTGTGACATCACTTGCAAACCGAGTCAACTCGCCTTTCCGGCGTCCAGTACGGCAGCGCCGGGCTTACGTGGCGGGACAACACACGCGAGTCGAGCAGCTCGACGATGGGCGTGAAACTCACGCACCTCGGAGCCTTATATTGATTAATCGACGCGCCTCGCGAGATCGCGTAATCCATCACCTCTTCAAACGTCCCATTCTTGACAACCCTAATTTCCAGCGGCCCAACCGAGTTGTCCGCGACTCGGCACTGCCTATACACCGAGTTCATCGACTCTTCCATCACCAAACAGCACTTCTCCAGCACATCATGACTCGGTGAGTTCCCCGAGTCCTTCACCAACAACTCCCAGTATAACACGTAATGCCCCGGAATCGTCGTCGTGTCAGCATAGCTCGTGTATTCCACCACGCTCGTGTTAAACTCAAGCAGCAAAGAAGAAGCATTCTCCACCGCCTTCTGCAGCTCCGACTCGTCGGTCTTATCGGCGTCGATGCTGAGGAGCACGTTCTTCCGCCGTATGAACTTGAATTGCGGCGCAGAGTTGTGGAACCCGGTGACTCGGAGGATGTCCCCGACTCGGTACCGGCAAAACCCGGAGTATGTCGTCACGACGAGCTCGTACTCGTTTCCGACTTCCACGTCAGCTAGGTCCACGAGCCGGGGAGGCGAGTCCCGGTTCAAATGAACCTGGTTCACCGGGTCGTGCGGGATGAACTCGAAGTAGCCCATGTTAGGCATGATGGTGTACGAGACGTGTTCGGGCTCAACCATGGGCTTTAAGTTAAGCCCGAAATAGCACTCAGATGATGCATACATTGTGCAAGGCTTTGGCAAACCCCCGCTATAGAAATCGAGAAGTTGAATATATTGGGCCATGGCGCCGGTCACAATAACGTCTAGATATTTGGCATTGGGCCAAATTCTTGGGATTATTTTTTCCCAATTTTCGCCCTCGCATTCTTTGATAATGAAATGGGCAAGACTAGGGTTTGGTTTAAGGATGGTAGCCATGCGGGTTTGGATAGCAGGATCCGTGATTCTCGGGTACAATGACCCGGTTTCTATGTCATGGGCAAGTTGTTTCCAATTGGTTTGGAGGAATTTGATGGCTCGGATGAGGCCCGAGGCGAAAACAGCCCCGACCCGGAGGACTTCGTGGCGCATGAGGAGGCCACAAAGCATTTGAGTGTACATGCTTTGGAAAGAGTCTACGCAGAGGATTGCTTCATCCGGGCTGGTGTAGACGTTAAACGGGTCATAGGGTCGGGTCTTGAATTGTTCGCTTTTGTAGTAGCTCGTGAGGACGGGTCGGGCCACGAGCCCACTTGGGGTCTTCGTTTCGGCCTTTATGAAAAGGAAGTAGAGCCCCTTTCCTTTGTCCAAATCCGGCACATATCTGTCGATAGTAATTAAGAACCATGGTAAGATAGTATTAGTTTTAAAAATCATACAAAAAACTATCAACTAAAATTTGGTAAATTTGCCCTACCTTTTTAAAAAAAACAAAAATGCTCTAATTAAACATGACGGCAAATCAGTAGGCTTCCAACTTTTTGCCAACTCAATAGTTTTTTTTCCTAGAGTAGAACAACTTTTTATTTTGACATACTAAGAGCCTGTTTTCAATCACTACTAAATATTGAGAAGATATTTTTTTTAAGTTAGGTCTTGCCAACTTAAAAAATAAATGCTTAACATTTTTTGTAGTAGTTGAAAATAGGTACTAAATATATAATTTTTATGATTATTTTAATAATCAATTTAATAAATCCGAAATCACGCGTCACACGAAATTAAATAAACTTAAGGGGCTCACAGGTTCATGACTGGCATGAGAAGGGAGTATAACTTCTGTCGGCGGTCCATCTCTTCACTAATGGTCGGCATGAGCTTCCTTTCACCAGCAGACGTCCCTGAACTGTAAAATAAATATGTAAAAATTATCACGTCACATGCATGTATAAAATTCGTTACAAAATGGACGACGCCGACAATCATAATATCACGTGCAATTTATATGTAACTTATAATTTGAAAGACAAGTGACAATGATACACATATAATCTTGTGATATTTTATATATGTTGATTTTTAATTAATCATATATATATAATTACCTAGTGAGAAACTCGGAAATGGGGTGAGACGAAAGGATAGGAGATAGATCTCCATTCGCAATACGTCTGATCTCCGGCTGAATATCCTCGTAGGTGACCACCGGAACCCTAGACTTGAACGTCTCGCGGTCGGTGGCGCCACCAAGATTGAACCTCCGCACATACTCCGTGGCCCCATTTTGCTCAACTATTTCTCTCAACACCTTTTCTTGCACCTTATCGGTATTCCTAGTCATATCCTCAATAAACTCAAGCGCCTTAGCAAATTTCTCGTTTGCCGGCGAAGAGAGAGAAGCATCAGCGTCCTTCATGATGAGAGAGAAGGATATTTGTATTTCAGATTATGGTATGAGTTTTAACCAAGATAAAGCAAGGTTATATAGGAAACCGAGGCTAGGGTTTTGTCCTATGGTCACAGGCCACGTGGACAGCACACTTGGAGGCAGGACTTTTGTCTTTCCCAATTCTGTGTTTTTGGAAGGAATTGACTCCAGGTTTACATCGATGGCAAGTGTAATTTTCAAAGGGGGCAAGTGGAGCCCACGTGAGATCATTTGTCGCATTGGGGGGAGACAGCTGAGCCAGCTTGGCAGCCACGTCAGGAATTTCTTAGATACGGAAAGGGATGGGCTGCCGGCGAGCTGTGTAATTCTCATTAATTGACAGAAATTAAAGCCAAGAAACGTAAAAAATTAGTGGAGTTGCGATTTAGGATTGAATATTTTAAATTTTAATGGCAATCAATGAGGGCACATAAATACTAATTGCGAATCAATCAAGGTGGATAGGGATTTTTAGAAAGTTTGTAGCTATACGCGTTGGAAACTAATGTTTGGAAACTTTTCAAAATTATATATACTAATACTAGTGCACTGCTAGTAAGGCCTACAATTATTAAGAAAAATTTGATGCTATAAAATAATATAAAAAAATATTTGATGTGATATATAAAATTGATTATATGTGTACAAAGAAAAATGAAAATAATAATTGTAATGTTTCCTTTTTAGGTAAGTAGACTATTATGAACGACCGTTTAAGATAACGTTGATCATTTATCGTGGATGGAGGGAGTATAAATTATATAAAATATAATATACTTTCTTCATTTTAAAAAAATATATACTTTTTAAATTTGTAAACGAAATTTTAAAAAAATATGAAATTTATTGTGAGATGGAGAGTACATATATATAATTAAAATGATAATTATTATATTGAAAATTTTAAAAAATATTTGTATTTTTTTAAGATATATTATTACATAACAAATATATGTATATGACAATTCATATATGTATCATTATAAAATTTTGGAAGAATAAAACATTAAAAAAAACATCAGTCTTACGTGCACTATGTGCATCATACAATTTAAGTGTATTTTAAAAAATAATATTATTAAAAAGTAATGTGTGTATTATTACTGAAAAGTGTATTCTAAATATATTTTTCAATAATAATAATAATATATGTCACTTTTAAATAGTATTATTTTGTGTAATTTTTTAAAATACCTCTAACTTGAATGGTGCACTTGATCCACAATAAACTTACTCAAAAATAAAAGTTAGGTATGTTTGGAAAAAATATGTATTAATTAAGATAATTAAAAGGAAAAAGTTGTAATTCAAACATACTTCCTCTATCTCATAGAAATTTGCACATTTTTCTTATTTAAACGTCTCATACAAATTTGTACACTATTAATAAGAAAACATTGATTTATGTGTATACACTCATAAACTGAGAAAAAAAGTGTTTTAGTCCCATAACTTATTGAGTGTCCGTTTTTTGTCCCAAAAATTTTAACTTTTCAATTTTGGTCCCGTAACTCTTAGAGTTTGTCCAATTTTGGTCCCAAAAATTTTAACTTTTCAATTTTGATCCCGTAACTCTTAGAGTTTGTCCAATTTTGGTCTCATTTTTACCGAAAAAGTTAAAATAATATTGTTTTTGCCATGCACGGTGCACATAGTAGTTGAATTTGGAACTTTTTATCATCCTTGCTGATATTTTATTATTTTTAATAGTGTTTTAGTAATATAGAAAAATAAGTAAAAAAATACAAAATAAATAAAAAAATTAATTATTTGGCACCCACGTCAGCAAAAGTGCCGAAAATTTCCAAATGCAACCACAACATGCGTCGTGAATGCAAAAAATGACATTATTTACATTTTTCGGTAAAAATGGGACCAAAATTGGACAAACATCAAGAGTTACGGGACCAAAATTGAAAAATTAAAATTTTTGGGACCAAAATCGGACACTCAATAAGTTAGGGGACCAAAAAACTTTTTATCTCCTCATAAACCTATACACATATTTATCTATCACTACATAAAACGCGAGTTTTAGAGACCGAATTAGCGACCGTTTTTTGGTCGCTAATAAAGTTTAGCGACCGTTTTAAGTTGGTCGCTAAAACAATGATCGCTTTTTGTTTCTAATTTGTTTATATATACTTCAAATTCAACAATTTTTTAATTTTATTAATTAACTAATAGAACGTAAAAAAATAAATTTATAGAAAATTAGAATATAATAAAATATTCAACATGAAAAAAAAAATTAACGACCACCATACTTTAAATTTAGAAACCGCCTAAAAGCGGTAGCTAAACTATATTTAAAAAAATAAATAATTGGGGTAAAAAAAATTCAGTAGTCACTAAACTATACTTAAAATTAAGAGACCTCCATAGGCGGTCGCTAATCACCTTAATTTAATAAAAAAAATTGCGACCGCCGAATTCGGTCGCTAATTAGTCAAAAATAGTCGCTAATTATCCAAAATTGACCAATTGTCAAAAGTGGTCGCTAATCGTTTGCTAATATTATAATTAGTGACCGATTCAAAGGCGGTCGCTAAAACACCCGTTATTTTGTAGTGTACATGTCACTACTGTATATATAAAACATATTTTTCTTTAAAAAATGTGTCATTTTGTAAGTACAAATTCCTACGGGGCAGGGGGAATATAATTTATTAAAGTACATGTGATTTAATAATTATAAAATTTATGTACTAATTCTATATATGCATGCATTCATACCTAAATAGGCTCAATATCATGTCCGGCGATTATGGAAAGTGGTTACATTTCCACGTTGTGTGATCGTCTCTTCTACTCCCTCAGTCTTCTTCTAGGGTTTCTTCTAGGCGGTATTTGTAATTATGTCGTCGGACAACTTGCATCTGAATTTCATTAAGGATCGTTTAACTGAGTTTCTACACGCTTCCCGCGAGGGCAAGCGATTTGAGGGAAACAGCCCTAGCAACTCCTCATCCGGATCGTGATGTGATTAAGGCTATGGATACCCTCTTTCCAGGCTTTTCCCGCTATTTCAGCTGCTTCTCTGAGCGTAACTCCACGGTGGAATTTTGGGGGACCCCTGAATGCGAGGGCACCTCAGGCGTCCCGAGGCCTCCTTCACGGGACACCGGGAATCCTCCGTTGATTCCCAGCAAATCCGGTAATATTGTTCCTCCCTCCTCTGTTCAAAGGTCTGGTCCGACAAATCTTGATTTTCTTGGTACACAAATTACTTCTTCGCAGGGCAACGGGGTCGTAAATGCACAGGATGATACTGGGGTGCTCCCTAAGACGACGAATAGCTCCTCGACCTCCTTGATGGATGTTGATCCGGCTTCCTTTGCGCTTCGTCATAACCTACCAGATCCTCCTGATAGGTCTAAGGGGGACCTGGATGCAGACTTTGGGCCTCATCCACATGTACACACTGGTTTGAGGAACCAGATTGTAAATGAAACCCATAACGGTGTGAAATGATCTTTTGCTCAGGTAGTTACGGGGGGTCCGGAGATGTCTCCTGGGTATCTCCACCCCCCGGCCCCCATTTCAGTCTCCAAAACGGTTAGGCAGGGTGAGTTTTACATTGTAGAGGTGGATGAATTGGCATATCAGTAAAGTGTAAAGGATTTTGGCAATGCTCTTATTTGTCGCATGTTTACCCAATCGGGGAAACTGTTGTTGACTCGGCTGGCCCTGCTGGATGCGCTGAAGAGCGCTTGCCGATTGTCTTCAGATTTAAAGATAGTTCCTCTGGGGAAAGGATATTACACGGTCCTTTTTGGTTCGGAGGTGGATAAGGATAGGGTGGGTAAATGTCGGAGTTGGCAGCTAGAGTTGGGTCATTTTCGATTGCAAAGTTGGGTCCCGGATTTCAACCCCAATAAGATTAATACCTCTGTAGTCCAAGTCTGTGTACACTTCATGGACCTGCCAATTGAGTACTGGCATCCGAAGATTTTGGGGTCACTTGCTGCTGTTGTAGGGAATTTAATACGGATCGATAGAAATACTGTGGAACGCACAATGGGCCATTACGCGCGTATGCTCATTGAGGTGGATTTGAAAAATGTTTTGGAACAACGGATTATGTACAAGAGGGCCAACCAATTTGCTTTCACTATGTTGCACTATGAAAATCTTCCAGAGTTTTGTAAGGAGTGTAATGTAGTGGGCCACTTGACTGGCAAATGCCCCAAGTCTGGGCAGGTCAATCTGGGTCAGGTGAGGAAGGGAAGAAGTCGTTGTAGGCAAAAGAGAAAAAGTTCTCCGGCACACGAGGTGGATCATGACGCACCCGGGCAAGCTGTTCATGAGTATTCTGATTTGGGCAATAAGGCGGCATGTTTGGATGGAGGTGAGGATATGCACTCTCCTCAACGGGAGGGGAATTTATGCTTGGTGTAGGATCGGTTGCGTTGAGTAGAACTGATGTACTATCCTCGCAAACCAACACGGGTCTTTTCTAGTGTGCTTATGTCCTCACTCGCACGCACCTGAGAACTTCCCAGGGGGTCACCCATCATGAAATTGCATCAAGCCAAGCACGCCTAACTTTAGAGTTCTTTCACAATGGGCACCAGAAAAAAAGATGCACCTTGTTGGTATGAGTAGTACAATCAATTCCTTTAAACCCAATATCTAGCTGCAGCCCCACGAGTTCCAACGCCTCCGCCGGACTTGGCGCACCTGCCTCTGCCCGACTCGGCTAGGCAGACTGTTGGACTCGGTGCACCTTGCCTAATCCGCCCAACAATCCGCCCCCCAACATCTGCCAGGTAACTCATCTGCAACAGATGCCTCCACTGGGGATCGAACTCATGACCTGTGCTCTGATACCATTTTATTTCTTCTTGAAAAACATATGTGGGACATCTTGTAGACGAATTCTTGGCTACCAGTAGTGATTGTTGGCAGGAGTCGAAATTGGCATATCTTTCAGCATCGGGCTCGGAATCGCCATTATAATACCATTCTGGAAGCGGAATGACGATTCTGATTGAACTCATTGTTATACAATGACCTATGACGTCCTGGATCAAAATTCCACCGTCTGGCAGCTCTAACGGTTGATTTTTTTTCTCTGAAAATTATTGAAAATCATCTGGAGTCATTTTTTAGTGCCCTTCTGAACTGCAGACTACATGACACTTCGTAGGAAAGTCTTTTGATGTGCAAAAGTCGTCTGTGCATGTGAGATCAGCTGATCAGCTGCCTCTGAGGTCAGCTGGTCACCTCAGCTGATGTTCCCCCTTACACACATCTCAGCTGATTTTCCACATAAGTGTAGGCCTTCCCCCTTAATTAGGTAGATGTTTGCGTTTGGATCTGTTCATCACACAGAACTCATCTGATTTGATCATCTTCTCATCTGATATCAGCTTTTTGTCTGATCTCCTGAGCTGGTGTGTACCTGAAAATAAAATCAGGCAATAGGTACCCTACTGGGTCTTGGAGGGTCAGGAGGCAGTTCTTTAGGGATCCATAGGAATAGGTCATCCTTATGAGGCTTAGGAGACCTTATCTATCTCCCATATTTATCAACAAATACAATCTCCTTCAGAGGATTTCTCTTAGGAGGATGTCTTAGAACACCAGGTCTGGTGATCTAATTATAAGGATAAGTCCTGCTGGAGCCTTTGAATGACTCATAGACAACAGCTTTAGCTGATTTTGCAGGTTTGGGTGGTACTTTAAATGTAACCGAGGGTGGAGAAGGGTTCTTCTTGGACTTGCCCTTCTGGGATGGTCCAGGCTGATCCCTCTTCATCTGAATTTTTCCCTTTTTCCTTATTATCAGCTCCCTGAGCCTGTGTCTTTTTCTTCCCTTTAGAGGACTTAGGGAAGTCAACACCTCTTTTGACATGCTCTTGTTGAGAGGAAGCAGCTATAGATGACATTGCATTATGTGCATTGGTCACCTGATCCAATTTCAACTTGAGCTGATCCTCATTTTCTTTGGTCTGTGTATGTTGTTTAAAGAGTTCATCGAACTTAGCCTTTAATAGCTTGTGTTCCTCTTTCAACCCTAGATTTTCAGCCAGCAGCGTAGCTACCAACTGTTCTTGTTCCTCACATTTGACTCTTAAGTCTTCTGACTCTTGAGTCTGTGAGGAAGTGGGTTCAGCTGATAGATCAGCAGACTGACCTTTCTCGAGGGTCAGCTGAGAGATTTCAGTTTTTAGCCTTGAGTTCTCATCTTCTAGTTTAGCACAGACACTTATAGAGGATTGGAGATCTGAGAGCAGCTTTTGCATCTCAGACTCCAAAGAATGGGTAGAAGAGCAAGATGAGCTAACAGAGGGGGTTTCAGCTTCTACCTCTTCTGTGTCTGCCATGAGACAAAAATCCTCTGATGATGGTGAATTAGCAGTGGAGATGTATTCTTCAAAATCTTGAATAATCTTGTTCATCTCCTCTTCAAAATTCACATCAAGGTTGTAAGACATGATTCCTGCAAAATGTGTTAGGAGAAATAACACACAAGGATTTTTCAAAAAGGATTTGGATCTGCCCTGGTGACCACTAAAAGCTTCTCAGGCTGTGGTCTTTAGGACACACAGCTCTGATACGCCGAGTCCAACACTTGGCCCTAGTTCCTCATAACTCTGGCTCCTCGGCTCCTGCTACTACAGATGAAGAATTGGGATGGGAGAAAGTCCGGACTTCTCGGTCCCGAACGCAAGGTCATTTCGTGGATGTCTCTATACCAACAAGCGTCTCTATCAAAAAGGCCCTTCGTGGGGTAGAGCATGCCCCTCCACACAGGGTTCCGCATGGGATTTCGGGTGAGCAGCAGCTGAAGCCTGTTACTCTGCCACCCTCTGGGAAGGACACTGAACAGACGGTGGGAGATGTACATTGCCCTGCACAGCGGGACGAGGTTGTCTCTGCACCTGTTTTGCAACAAAGTGACTTCTCTTTGTCGGTTGACACTATGACTATCGTGATTGATAATCTGGCTCCTAAATCGAAAGAGATGACTTTGGTTGTGCGCCGGAGCTGGGTGGACCGGTTAGAAAAGGATGATATGTTTTCACAGTCGCCGAAGCACGACTCAATTTTGGACGATGATTATATTGTCCTGGAATATTTAAGGGTTAAAGAATGATCAAACAAGGAATGCGTTGTTGGCCCTTTGTCAATTGCATAAACCGGATTTGGTGGCGGGTTTTGAACCCAAGGTTCTATTTCGAGCATCCCGGTTGGATTTTGGAGACTAATTAATCTCACTTGTATCGCGCAAAATGAGAGGTTGCGGCTGCGTCATAATAATTGGGTTCTTCGTCGTCCCTCTGTAGTTTCGGATGTTCTATGCATGTTTTAGATAGGCTGCTACTTTGCTTTTATTTTTAGGCCTTGTATTCCGGGCCTTGTCCTTAGGGGAGTAAGGACTTGGATGACTTTTTCTCTCGACCGGTTTGTCCACAAGGGTGATTTATGGCGAGGTTTTTAATGAGGCACATCCATCCTTCGCTTTACCTCCTTTATCCGGGTTGTGGTTACACTTTTTCTTTTTCTTTTTAATAATATCACCATAATGTAGGAATATAGTGCACGGTGGCTGAAAATAATAATAAAAATAAAGAAAAATCGAGGCTCGTGAGGAACACAATATTTCCTTAAAACAAAATATGTCCCTCACTCTAGGTGCTTAGTGAATATTTGGGACACTTGTTTCCCAGGATACAACGATAAAAAGCAAAGACATAGCACAATATCTTGCTTAAAACGAACCGAGATATTGTTCGTAAATCACCGGTGTAAGAACAAAAATTTAGCGGAATACTAGGACAAAAGTAAGTGGCAGGTTGCCGGAAAGTATCTGGATATTTTTCCACTCAAATATTGTATATTTTGTTATTCTTGTGTTTCTTGCAATACATAAGAATACTATTTATAGTACTAAAAAAATGACTGTTGGAGTGTGGCCATAAAGACCCACAAATGGTCATGACTGAAACCGATAAAAATGTCTGAATTAATTGCATTAAAACAGGTTTTTTAAGTTTCAAAACGTGTTGTAACTGTAGAGATTTTGAAATCTCAGCAGGCCTGAAAAAACGCCTCTCAGGATGACTCTGACTTAGGTCAGGTCAAGATGATCCGGACACAGGCAGGATGACTCAGTCAGGTCAGGATGACCCATCAGGATCAATAAAAAATCGTGAGTCAGGGAAAAATTTATGCAAAACTTAGCTTGTCGGGCAGTGATTAGGGTCATAATTGCATGTTTTAGCACTCATTTTTATATGCTTTTGGTGATATTATGTTCATATTTAACCCTATTATGCGATACTTTTTGTATTTAACCTTTTTTGCTAGGAAGTTGTGATTGTTGGTGAAAACAAGCAAAATGAGGAAGAAAAGAGCAAAATCGAGAAAAGTCCAAATTCTGGAGTTGAGCAAAATGGAGAAATTACTATCCTATGTTGAAGATCTTGAAGAGAGGGTCGCAACGAAAGAAGAATCGAGTCAATCGGAGTTCTAGAGCTCAAGATATGATAAAAACAAGGAAATCACGCATCGACCGAGACTAAGGCCTCGGGCGACACGGACTCCTTCTTCGGAAGACAAGCTTTGCGCGACCCAATTACCTGGAAAGACAGCCATCTGTCGAGCTGGCTGTCGACCAAGCTTGGTCAACAATTGCACAGCTCTTGGATGACAAAAGGCACCCGTGTCGAGCAAGCTGTCACCCGAATGGTCGACAGGCCTACAGCAGCTCAGTTTTCTCGGATTTTCAGGGCTATTTTCGTATTTACGCACATTTTAATGAAGGGCATCTTAGTCAATGATCCAAGGGCACTATATATATTTTCATCTTAGATTTTCTAAAGGACTATTATCATTTTCTTAGATTCATATTCTCTCACTAGATTAGGAGAAGTTAGAGGTAGTTTCCAAGTGGTGTTCTTAGATTTTCATTTACGATTTCGACGATTACTTGTGACCTACCATTCGGATCGATGATCAATTTTCTCCTGCATTCTTAGCATAGCTTAAGCTACATTTCTACCGATTGATTTTCAATTTCTATTGTCGGATAATTTTCTAGCTTCTAGAGGTAATCTTGTATCTTTTCAATACCAATTGTAATAGGTAAATTCTTGAATACTTTGTATAATTCCTGCATAATGATGATTGCTATTGCTTCTATTTCTTTTATCTTTACTAAATTAGCCATGGGCTAATCCTTTTGTGTGTTGGTGTATGACTCCTATGGAGTAGTATGGTGATTATGTTGATCTTTGGAATTGCTATGAATTGTTGTATGATCAATTCTCTAAATTGATGGATTGTATGAATGCCTTGCATGTTTAGTGTTGGGACAATCTCAGTATTTTGATTAGATCCCAAAACCCCTGATGAATTTGCCTAAGTACAGTTGTTCAGGATTGTCTAGTTCAGGATAGTTAGGTTAGGAATTCAGTTCAGGGGGATTTGGGATAGTTAGGTTTTGGGATCTAACCTAAGTACAGTTCAGGGGGATTGTCTAGTTCAGGATAGTTAGGTTTTGGGATCTAACCTAAGTACAGTTCAGTTCAAGATAGTTAGGTTAGGAATTCAGTTCAGGATAGTTAGGTTAGATCCCAAAACCCCTGATGAAAAATGAAGAATATTGGAGTCGACCAAATTTTTTGAAGTCTGAAGTGCAATCCATCCTGAAGAAGTCAGAGTCAATCTTGCGGAAGATTGCCTGAACTGAAGCTAAAGAACGAATCCCGATGATCCATCCTGAAGACAATCCAGAAGTACCATTGGCTGATGTTTCTACTGAGTACACTAAGCATACTCAAGACAGAACTTAGTCAGTGAAGAGTAAGTATAACCTATCAGGCTGTGCTGAATGCACATAAGACCTGACTTAGGCCTTGGTTCAGTTTACCTGAATCATGTAAGCCAAAGCAAAAAAAGGTTACACATACTGGGCTGAATAACCTATCAGGCTGTGCTGAATGCACATAAGACCTGACTTGGGCATTGGTTCAGTTTACCTGAATCATGTAAGTCCAAAGCAAAAAGGTTATTTATGCTATGGGACAAAGAGACAAAGAGAATGTCAGTAAGACTCCGATAAAGACAAACATTCAGGCTGAGTTATTAACAAGAGACTCAGAGTATTGAATGTACGAGGAAGGACAAGTGTCAGATCGTCAACTAGCCATTTGTACGGAGAGCCAATGATCTTTCGACACGTATGTACGGAGTCTGCGAAGCAGTTAATGCTGCATTTAATGCGTCTCAAAATTGCAGGCGGCGGGATAAAATTGCCAGATTAAGCATGGTGATTAGGTCAACAGTACATCTAGCCGGCAACCACCCTAAAATAGGAAAGATTTGGTTAGATCTCCTCCAACGGATCTATTTTGAATCTTGCCTATAAATATGGAGAGCCTTGCACCAATTCAAGGCAAACGGGAAATTTCCAAGCGAAAGCTCTCAAGAATCCAAGCACTCAAAGCATATTTTGAACAACACTCTGCAATTAAATTTCCCTAGTGTTGTAGTAGGATTCTCTCTGTATTTGCTTAGTTCTGATAGCTCTAATCTTTAGCATTGCTTTGTATTGCTAGGGCTATCCTTAGTTGGAAACCAAGAATACCAAACCACTCAGGGTGTGAGATTGGTTGGTTAGAAGGACTGGGACTTGTAAAACGCCCAGGGGTCAGTTCCTAAGAGAGGAAGTTGGCTACTTGTGTCCCTTGGCACGTAAAAACCAAGTACCTATCCTCAGGGCTTTGAGGGTAGCTTCCTGTTAAATCAGGTCGTAGACGTAGGAGTTGGTTATCTCCGAACCACGTTAAAAAGTCCCTTGCGTGCTGATTTACATTCTTGTTCAGGATCATAACTGTCATCATACTAAACTGAACATTCTGCATTGTTCTTATATTCAGGACTGAATCAATCATCCTGAATCTTAATACTGTGCACTCAGGCTTAACCACCAGTTTACTAAGCAAACTCAGAGAAAACATTTTCAGAAACTAAAACGAGTAGGAACTAAGGACTCACATTCCGCACGTACTCTAGCTTACTGAGATAGTAGTCCAACTGACTAGCTTCCGAGCGGTCAGTAGGTTTGTTATCTCTACTGAGCTTCTGAGCACATTCTCACACTCAGCTTATCTGACTCGTTACTGAATTGTCCCTGCTGCTCCTGTGGACCTTCAGTTTACTAAGTAATTCAGGAATTTCTAACTGAGCATGTTAGAGCATTTTTCTGAGTCTTTCAGAAAAATCTGACATCAGTGTATTCCCCCCCATACACTGATTATACTCGTTTTGGGACCAATAAGTGGTATCAGAGCAGTGGTTCAAAAGACCACTGACTTTGTTTACCAACAGTTTCTTAAACTTTTGGTGGTCAACTGAACAGATCTGTTTCTGGAAACTTGCATTCATGGCATCCGGTTCTAAGCGCCTTGAAGGCAGTCTTCCTGAATTCTCTATTGATAATTATGACTATTGGAAATTCAGGGTACTCGCACATCTCTACTCCATCCATGATCAGATGCCATTGGTGATTGAGCAAGGTCCGATCAAATTCATGAGGAATCTTCAGACGACCTGGCCCGTTGCTGGCAATGATCCTATTCCAGCCGCCGGAGATGAAGAAGTGGAGAGGTCCGCGCTCAATCATGATCAGATTAAGCAAATCGGACTGGATAATGTTGCTAAGAACATTATACTCCACACCGTTTCTTACGAGAATTTGGTCAGGCTCATGCACCTGAGGACAGCAAAGGAGATCTGGGATGCTTTGAGAGAGATGAGTGAGGGATCAGAGAAGATCAAGGAGAACAAGAGAGATCTTGCGATCAGGAAGTTTGAGGCCTTCCGGATGTTAGAGGGAGAGTCCATCGATCAGATGGAAGCTCGATTCATTAAGATGATGAACGAGCTAGCAACCTTTGGGAAGGAGTTTCCCAAGAGGGAGGTGTCTTCTAAAATCCTGAATTGTCTCCCTGAAAGATGGGACACAGGAGTGGTCTTGTTGAAGAACACTCAGGATCTCACCAACATTACTCACTCTCACCTATTCTCAGAGCTTAAGGCACTGGAATTTGACCTCGATAAGAGGAAGAAGAAGGGTGTTATCAGTGAGGAAGTCAGTGAGGAGAAGACTCCTGAAAAGGAGAATAGCGTGGCTCTTAAAGCTACTCCTGAGCCTGAGGCTGGATCTGGCTCTAAGTCTCTGAAGGACATGAACAAGGATGAGCTGGCCTTGGAATACAGCCTGATGGCACGACGATTCGAGAAGCTGAACTCTCATTTCGGCATGTATAAGAAGTTTTATACTGACAGTCGTGATCGCAGGTATTCCAGCCCCAGGAGATCGAGCCCCCGGAGGGAAGAGAGGAGGGGTTCAGATTCCAGGAGAGATCGTGATGAGCTTGAGCGGCGCAGAGATGAGAAGAGGAGAGATGATGAGCCCAGAAGATCCAGCTCCAAACCTGAATGATCATCAGGGAGCAGGAGGGAGTCATCCGATAAAAGGTACACTGACAAGAAGTTTGCTTCTGATGTAGATCAGTGCTACCATTGCAAGAAGACCGGACATTATCAGTATGATTGTCCGGAGCTCACTGCTCAAGAGAGAGAAGATCGGAGAGCCAAGAGGGAGCTCAGGGCATCAGACCAGAAAGCAATGCTTGCTTAGGATTCCTCAGATTCAGATGGCCCAGGACTCCGGTCCCCTGAACTCTTCTCCGATGAGGAGTATGATGACCTCTGCCCAATGGCAGATGATGAGGTATGTTCTTCTGCCTCTTCTCCTGATCACGCAGTTGAGCTTAACTCAGACCCAGCAGGAGAACTCGACCTTCAGCTCGCTCTAGAGCAATTGATGGTTGACTTCTCAAGGCTGCAGGAGACTCATACTCACACAGTGGATATGAATGCATAGCTGAGTGGGGAAAACGATCGGTTAACTGAGTCTCTCAGAGTGAGAGATACTGAGGAAGCCCTCAGATTAGTACACCTTCAGGAAGAGTTACTTCATGCTCGGAATAAGCATGATGGAGCTCCACTGGAGGTGGAAAGACTGAAAGGTGTAATCAGCTCGCTGATTGAGACTCGTGACACTGATCTGTTCCTTGCTCAGGAACAACTGATGATTAAGCGACTTGCTCTGAGAGAGATGTTCGAAACTGAGTGGCAAGCTCGCCTTTGTGCTGAGCAAACTGCTTGGGATCTTGAGCTGATCTCAAAAGAGAAAGCTCACCAAGAGTTGGTGCTTCAATACACCACTGAAATTGAGGCCCTGAAAGAAACAAATGGGCATCTTGAGGTTAAGCTGAAGAAGTTACACACATCTACCCAACTGGTTGATGAGTTAACAAGTTTCTCTCAGCTGACCGATGGTGCTAAAGCTGGGTTAGGCTATGATGCCTCAAAAGACCCAAAGGGCAAGAAGAAGAAAGGTGCTTCAGGGAGCAACTCTCAGAAGAAGTTTGTCCCTGCCCAAACTGACGACAAGAGCCCAAGTGTTGCTCGTCTGGATAAAGGCAAAGGGAAGGAGAAAGCGCCTGCTGAACCTGTCAGGCAAAGGATTGAGGACCAAGGTGCAAAACCTAAGGGAAAGGCCAAGGCTCCTCATCCTGAGCCAAGGAAGAAGGATCAAGGGAACTCCAAGGCTCAGCCTAGGAATCCTCAGGCTGGAAAGAATTCCGCTCCTAGCACTTCTCAGGCTCAGCCTAGAAATGCTCAGGGTGTAAGGAACTCTGGTCAGAGGAGGCCTCAGGCAAGGCCAAGGACTACTGAGGTCCAGACTCCTCAGGCAGGGCACAGAGCCCATCAGGAGCGTCCCAATCCTCAAAGGAGAAGGACAAACCTGGTGGCCTCTGAAGGGCAACGGAGACCTGACTCCGATAACACTCAGGCCAGACCTCAAGTGCCAAGAGGTCAGGCCCGATGTTGATAGAATTTAATGATTGTGTTCGTTTATGTGGCTTCACGACGGATTAATTCTACCAAACAATAATCTTATGATTTTATGTTCTTGGGGAGGGAGAGTACAGAGTTTAGAGAGAGAAATATTGTAATAGGCATTGTATTGATTTTCAGAATTGTGTGAATAGTACAAGAGAGGTCTTATTTATAGGTGTGTGAGTGTGAGACGGCTCCTTATGAGCCTGTGTGGCTTCCAGTGTTGACGAGGGTTCCTTGCCCTCGTCTTGATCTCTCACACTGCTTTCCCCTATCATGCCTCGTCCTACTACTATGCCTTAGACTAGATGGGCCTCATTAAAAACCTCGTCGTAAACCACCCTTGTGGATAAACCGGATGGAGGGAAAAAGAGCGCGCCATCGGGGTCCTATTGACTAACAGGTGAGCTCATGGGCGAGCTCACAGGCAAGCTTCGGTGGGTCGGGCGAGCTCTAGGGCGAGCCCTAACGCCTTGCGTGGCCTACGAGTGTTGTGCGATGATGAACCCTGGCGAGACCTTCACGAGGGTATGGACGAGCCTTGGGCGAGCTCCAGCATGGCAGAGGCGACCCCTTGATTCTCTGATTTACCTCGAGTGGCTCGCCCATCAACAATTACCCCCCACTCGCCTTCATCATGGCTCATGGCATGTGTGGGCGAGCTGGCATATGACTCTCGGGCGAGCTCTCCTGTGGGTGGAATTTGAGACGTCGCACGCGTCTCCCTCAGTGTCGTTTCCCGCGCCCATAATAATAACTTTTCAAATTCTTTGCAAAAAGGTCCCTGATCTTCCGGGAATTTCGAGCTTGCGCCCAGCGTCTATAAATAGGCGGAAATGAGGAATTTCCTCACTTTTGCTTTCTCACCTCTCAGAGCACATTTCTGGCGATCACCCCTCTGCTTCAGACGCATCTCCGAACGTCTCCCAAGGTAAAAATCCGGATTTCTCCCTTCTCTTCTTCCTTGTTCCTTGCTTCTGAACGCCTACATTATGTATGAGAACTCTTCAAGCCGTACCCCCCCGCATCGTGATCTAGTCAAAGGACAAATTACCGATGACCTTCCAAACCCCCGAGTAGCACATGTGGTCCTCTCTTCGAGCTCTGGGGCGAGCTCTGAAACCTTCCCGGACAGTAGCGAGCTCTTCGGGTCAGTTCGCTCTGACTCCAGCGAGCAAGCTACTAGCTCCGGTGAGGAATCGCCCCTCCGTGAACTCTGGGATTACTCAGAGCGAGCTCACGGAGGAGCCGCGACCCCCGTTGAAGAGGAGGCTGCCGAGATTGAGGCCTGGGAGGAGGTCGCCGAGGTTGGGCCTGGCGACCTTGCTGGCGAGCTGGCCCGCGAGGTCGACGAAGAGGTCGGCGAGGATATGGGGACGGAGGTCACTTATGAATACCTCCGTTTCATCGACTTTCCCTTTCCCAAGCTCCCTGAACATCAAATCTCTGCCGAGGTCATGAACGAGTTCGACTGGGGCGAATATGTGAGAACCCACGGGGCGAGCTTCCCCCTACCCCGGCGAGCTCCGATTCGAAAAGCCACTGGCAAGTCTGACCTTAAAGCCAACGGGGTGAAGAGCATCATGAGTGAGTTCGCCCTTCCGGATATTCGGAGGCGGTTCCATATCCCGCTGGACATTTTTATGTATCCCGCTGAGGAGAAAGAACGAGCCGACCTCCCCCCTGCCGGGCTCACAGCCATGAATTATCACACCTTGAAGGCGGGGCTCACCCTTCCCCTCCACCCCATAATTGGGTAATTTTTGGTGGACACGGGCCTCGCCATTACCCAACTTACTCCGAATGCATGGAGCAACCTGTTGGCAGCCCTGACTGTCTTCGGCCTCGAGGGCTATGAAAATCGGCTGAGTACGGTTGAGATCAACGAGCTCTTCATCGTGATCAGTCAAGTGAGGGAGGGGAAGGGATATTATTCTTTCCAAGCTCGCCAAGGGGGCAAATTTTTAGGCGACCTCCCCAACAAAATCCGGGATTGGAAGGAGCAGTTCTTCTTTATCGGGGGGGATTAGCGAGCTTCTGATGGTCGAGGAGGGCGTATCCCTACTCCAGAGATATATGGGGAGGCGAGCTGTAGGTGGCATACCTTAGTGTGTGTGAGTCAGATTAGATTACTGATCTAATCTATCTTTTTGAAGGTTTGAAGCACCACAAGTCGAGCCGTGGGAAACTGGAGGTTTCGATTGGCTTCGAGTTTGTGCGAACGGTGTGTTGCTTGAGGGAGGAGAAGGATCGTGAGATCGAACACTTGTGCCAACACCACTGTCGCAGGCTCGCCGGCCTCATCACTTCACCACACCACCTCGCTACTCAAGGTTTTGCACTTCTCCATTTTGAAGTTCTGCCAGGTCGCTGCTCCGTATATTGAGGTTGCCTGACCTACTTGATCATCTTGTGCAGGTGTAGGTCCTACTGCGGAGCTCCAACCTGTTAAAGTTCCTGAAGCATACTATTTCTTAGCTCGGCAGCTAAGGATGGGCAAGCCTCACCCAGGGAGGGAAGGTATTCCTTCGGGGGTGGTCCTGGACGCCACAAAAAAACTCGAGCTCGCCAAGGCCGCTGATAAGGCCGGGGGCTCGGGTTCACAAAGGACCTCGGCGCCTCCCCAAACAAAGGAGAAGGTCGCCGCCACCAAAAAGGGAGTGGGCCGAGGCTCGGATTCAGAAAGGGGTACCCAACCTCCTCCGCCCCAGCAAACGAGGCGAGCTCTCCACCTGGGGGATGGCTCGCGGGTGAGTGAGGAAGAGGCTCGCCCCACCAAACGAGTTAGGGCCGAGGGCGGCTCCGGATCAACCCCGGCATGGTCAGGGCGAACTCTTGCTGTCCAACCTTCCCAGGCACCCCCAACTCCTCAGAGTGCGCCCTCGCCGCCTCCCTAAGGGGTCCCTATTCGGGATGATACCCTGCTTGGGCTCAATCCCGATAGGTTTGGGTAAGTGGGCAACCTCTTTTGAAGTTGGAAGCCTTTGCAAATTCTATAATTTTTGCTAACTGATTTGAGTATTGTGTAGGTATACTCCCGCCGAGTTCCCGCAGCGACCTGAATCTCTCCATATCGCTGAGAGGTGTAGGGCCCTGAGCTCATCGAGGGACCTTCCTGATGGGGCGGCTCGCCGGGTTTTTACTTTGGCCCCTAAGTTCCTCTCCGCCTCAGAGCTCGGCATGATCGAGAGGCAGAAGCCTACCGACAAGGCGAGGCTGGCGATGCACTACGCCTGTGCGGCAATGGCGGCGGCCCAGCTCGTCGGCGATGATGTCACCGCAGCTGATAGAGCTCGCCATGATGCGAAGAGGGCGCTGACCAAGGTGGGCGAGGAGCGAAAGAAGGCCCTCGAGGAGCTGGCGAGGGCAGAGACCAAGGCAAAGGCCTCACTGGAGGCGGAGCGGCTTGCTATCAGAAAAGCAGAAAAACTTCAGGCCGACCTCCGCCAACAACAGGCCGAGCTGGATGAAGCTCGCCGGACACTTGCTGCTCGGGAAGAGGAGCTCGCCCTGACCCGGGTTGAGGTAGGGCTCCTCCGTGATCAGAGCCGAGGGAACTCAGAAGTGTGCCGCAAGCTGCAGGAAGAGGTCGCCGCTAAGGCTTTGGAGATCACCGAGCTCAAGAGCTGTTCTGACACCGCCATCACTCCTGAGGCACTTGAGCTCACCGAGGTGGTCGCCACCGACAAGGGCTTCGTGCTCTGCTTCGCTGAGGTGATCCGCTCCTTCCAATGGGCGCGGATTAATAATGACAGTGAGTGCGAAGCCCTCGTCAGCGAGTTTGAGGATTGCTTGGAGAAGTCCTCGATCCCCCTAGGCACGGAGCTGAATATTGGAGACCTCGCTAGCTACGGGATCAAACTCAACGTTGCTCGTCAAAAGTTCAACATTATTCCGACGAAGCAGGTCTTGACTGCCGATCTCGCCCAAGAGACTGAAGGTGCTGAGGGGGATGCTGGGGGCGAGGCCCCGCCGACAATGGAGCAGATGCAGGAGGTCTGCGGGGATGCGATGATAAACATCAGTGAGCTCGGCACAAGCGGACCCTCCGGGAACATCACTTCTGATGCCGAGCCTGCCATGCCCATCCGCCAAGTCGCCCCCACTCCAGAGATCGCCGACCCCGAGTCTTAGGCCCTCTTTACTACTGCTTTCTTAGTTTAGTTTTTATTTTCCAAGTTACGATAGGTCGCCGGGTTGCGGAGCTCGCCCAGAAGGAGCTCCATTTTTGTAGCCTTCACTTTTGCTTCAAGTAGATGCAGCTCGCCGGGCACATACAGCTCGCCCAGAAGGAGCTTTTTGTAGTTCAAAGATGGCCAGCTGGTCGGCCTTTGTGGCCAGCACAGCTACTCATACTTAGGATTTTTTCAAGCATATTTTTGGCTTGAAAATCTCTTAAGTATCTTTTGAATATAAGTCGAGCATTTTTTATCCAACTCTTCTCGTTTATATACATATGCGCTTTTACGTTATAATTTCCTAAATAGCTCGTTCTTGTTTATTTTCTTGGCACATAATTGTTCGTCTTATTCTACTTTGAGAAGCGAATCGTTCATTTTACATCACTTTCGACTACGAATTGTACCTCTGTTTTCTAGAGTGTGTATTCTTCGTCTTACACCACTTAGGGCCACGAATTGCTCGTCTTAGACCACTTAGGGCTGCAAACTGCACTTCGATTGATTCACGTTGGGCCATTGGGTTTCATGAACCTTGCCTTAGACGTTTTTTCGTCTTTTTCGCGAATTTTTCTAATTTATGGCAGTAGGTGCTTAGCAACCCTTTAAGGAGGGTACCTTCGCGACCTTGGGCACTTTGGCCTTTGCTTTCGATCTATTTAATTACAACGTTTGGGACCTTGGTCCTTGCGCATTGAATATTTTTGAGCATGTGGGTGAGGTAGGTTTGGCGAGCTACCAGGAGCAGTGGGCGACCTGGTGCAGCTCGCCTGGTTGGAGAGCTGCACAGATCCAAACACTTGGGAATTTTTCTGAATTTTTACAGCAACGCAATTTACATCGGTTGCCATCTATATTTCTGATGCAAACCTTCGACTAGTCTATTACAGGATTCTAGATCATAGGTACCGTTTGGCCAGGCTGAAGTGACCCGGAATGGTCCTTCCCAATTTGAACCGAATACACCTGGTGGGGCCATCAATTTCTTTTTTAACACCAGGTCTCCGACCTTGAACTTTCGGTCTCGGACCTGAGAGTTGTAATATTTTTCCGCTCTGCGCTTGTAGGTGGCGTTTTTCATTTCTGACGAAGCTCTGGTCTCTTCGATCATATCTTTTTCTACTGCCAAGGCTTCATCATTCTTTTCTTCATCATACCCTACCACCTTTCGAGTCTTGTTCTGGACTTCTACCAGGACTACGGCTTCAGTCCCGAAGGCTAGGGCAAACGGGGTCTCCCCGGTGCTGGCCCTATAGGAAGTTCTATAAGACCATAGGACCTCCGGGAGTTCGACTGCCCAGCTCCCCTTCTTTTCTTCGAGGCGGAGTTTCAATATGTGTTTCAGGATCTTGTTCACCGCCTCGACCTGGCTGTTCGACTGGGGGTGATATGGAGTTGAGTAGTGCTTCTTGATGTTCCATGAGCTGCAGAAGTCCCTCAACTTCTGTCCGTCGAACTGCCTTCCATTATCAGTGATGACCGACTGCGGGAGTCCAAACCTGCAGATCAGGTTTTTCCAAATGAAGCCGATCATCCTTTCTTGGGTTATGGTTGTGAGAGCTTCGGCCTCAGCCCACTTAGTGTAGTAGTCTACTGCTACGACAGCAAACTTTACACCGCCTCTGCCAGGTGGAAATGGGCCGATCAAGTCGATACCCCATTTTGCGAAAGACCATGGGCTGAAAACCGACTTAAGCTGGTTGGCTGGGGAGTGGATGTTAGGTGCGAAAAGTTGGCACTTTCGGCACCTTCGAGCGAAGCTGATGGCATCTTTGCGAAGAGCGGGCCAGTAGTAGCCCTGTCTTATCGTTTTATATGCCAATGCTTGCCCCCCAGCGTGACTCCCACAAATCCCTTCGTGAATTTCTTCTAACACTTCGGACCCCTACTTCCTAGTTAGGCATTTGAGTAGGGGTAGAGAGAATCCACGTTTATAGAGTTAGCCATCCAGCAGCGTATATCTGGCAGCTTGCTTTATTAACCGGCTAGCTTCCCAGGTGTCCACGGGTGTTGTTCCGTCTGCTAGGTATTTTTGGATTGGAGTGCACCAATCTTCACCACCTTCACTGTCCTCCTATCCCCCTCTCGAGGTTTGATTTATCTTGTAATCGGACGTCGAGGGGTTTTTCAGTGTGGTGATCACAACCTCCATGAATTCGGCTTCGCCGTTGCTAGTAGCTAGCCGGGCTAGAGCATCTGCTTGTGTGTTCTCTAGCCGCGGTATTTGACTGATGTAAACTTGTGTAAACATCGAGATCAGATACGCAGCTATTTTCTGGCAGGTCATCATCTGCTGGTCTTTTGCCTCATATTCCCCCCGGACTTGGGATATTATTAGCTGGGAATCTCCGAAAACTTGAAGATTGGTTGCCCCCACAACTAATGATAGCCTAAGTCCTGCTATCAACGCTTCATACTCCGCCTCATTGTTGGTTGCTCGAAAGTCGAACCGAATTGCTGAGGTGAAGACTTGTCTGTCTGGGCTGATCAGGACCACGCCGGTGCCTGCTGCCATGCTAGTTGATGATCCGTCCACGTAGAGATGCCACGGAGCTATACGCCCCCTAGTCGGATCTTGTGGGAAAGTTAGCTCGACGATGAAGTCGGCAAGTGCTTGTCCCTTGATCGGTGTTCGGGGTGCGTAGGTTATACTGTATTGGCTGATCTCCAGTGACCATTTCAGCAGGCGTCCGGCGGTGTCTGGGCGCTGTAGTATTTGACGCAGTGGGAACGTTATCAACACCTCTACTGGATGGTCAAAGAAGTAAGGCCTTAATTTTCTAACACTCATCACCAGTGCATAAGCCAGCTTCTCTGTTGGGGTGTACCGCAACTCAGCTTCATGTAAGACTTGGCTCACGTAGTACACTGGTAGGTGTGTTTTCGCCTCTTCTCGGACCAGGACGGAGCTGATGGCCACCTCCGATGTGGCTAGGTACAGATACAGCTTCTCTCCAGGTATTGGCTTCGACAGAACCTGTGTATCCGCCAGGTATGTTTTGATATCTTCGAAGGCTCATTGGCATTCATTTGTCCAGACGAAGTGGTTTTTGAGGTGGAGCTTGTTGGCTTTGGCCGCCTCTTTGTACTTTTGTGTGTTTGCCTTAATTGCCTCGAAAAATGGGCAATTTCGGTCGCCAGACCTGGAGATGAATCTGTTCAGAGCTGCCATGCACCCAGTCAGTCTTTGAATTTTTTGGACGGAATCGGGTATCCCCATCTCGATTATGCATTGGACCTGTGTTGGGTTGACCTCAATTCCCCGCTGGCTAACTAGGTTGCCCAGGAACTTCCCAGAGTGTACGCCGAAGCTGGTCTTTTTGGGGTTCAACTTCATGTTGTAGTGGCGCAGTATGTCGAAAGTCTGTTTCAGGTGGTCCAGGTGGTCCTCCTTTCTCAAACTCTTGACAACTATGTCGTCCACGTACACCTCCATGGATTCGCCAATGTGTTGGTCAAACATTTTGTTCACCAATCTTTGGTAGGTAGCTCCGGCGTTGATGAATCTGAACGGCATCCTTTCCCAGCAATACATGTTCTTGTTAGTGTAGAACGCCGTGTGTTACTGGTCATCTGGGTGTAGAGCTATCTGGTGATAGCCCGCAAAAGCATCCATGAATGTCATCATCTCATGGCCTGCAGTGCTGTCCACCAGCTGGTCAATGTGAGGTAGTGGGAAGTTGTCCTTCGGGCATGCTTTGTTCAGGTCCGTGAAGTCAATGCAGAGTCTCCACGTCCCATTGTGTTTCTTCACCAGGACGGGGTTCGCAACCCACTGCGGACACAAAGCTTCCTTGATGAGCCTGTTGTCTAACAACTTCTCCACCTCAACTGTTAGAGCTGCGTACTTGTCTGGTCCATACTTCCTCCGCTTTTGGCGTACAGGTCTCCTTGTCGGGTCTATGTTAAGTCTGTGGCAAGCATGTCCCAACGGGATTCCCGTCATGTCTTCGTGAGACCAGGCAAACACGTCCAGGTTGGTCATTAAGAACAGCTCCATCCTCGACCGGTACGGTTCAGGTAACTCAGAACCGATGAAAAGTTCTAAGTCCCTTTCCGGGTCCACTGGGAGTGCCGTCAACTCTTCCATGGGGGTTGCTTTTCTCTTTTGACTTTTCCACCTCGGGTCGCTGATGAACTCGTCCCACTCCCCTTGTGACATCTGCGCAGGCTCGTGGCCTATGTGTGGTTTGAGGTCATCGGGTTGGCTCTCAGCTTGGGCAAGCTCGTCAGCTGTGAACACCTCCGGTGGTCTGTCAGCTTGGGATGGTGTGATGACTTGGGGAGTTGGGTCAACGTCCATTGGTGTTGGTTCTTGACCTCCCGCAGGTCCCCCACCTTGGGCCTCATCAGCTACCTCCATGGGAGTAGGCTGCTGTCCCTGCGCAGGTACCGACCCCTACGCAGGTCTCAACACTTGGGTTTCTTCCAAGTCCTCCATTGGTGTCGGTTGTGTGTCTTGCACAGGTCCAGTGCCTTGGTTGATTTCTGACAAATCGCCTATCTCCATCATCTCAGTTTCAACCGAGATAACGTCTAGGATGTTTGGCTCGTCTGCAGGAATCTGTACGTCCTCTTCGAGGATGTGGACTTGTGTCACCGCTTTCTTAACCCGGCCGTCTTTGACCTGGAGTAAACACTCTCGGGCCTTTTTCTGGTCACCTTTTATAGTTCCGGCACCTTTTGGAGTTGGGAATTTTAAACAGTAGTAGTAGGTCGAACACGCCGCTTTGAATTCATTAATAAAAGGGCGCCCAAGGAACCCGTTGTAGGAGGACTGCTGGTCGACAACTAGGAAATCTATGAGCCTAGTCAGTCTCCTTTCGGGGTCCTCAGCCGATACAAGCTGGACGCTCAACCTAACACTACCTAGGGGGATGGTTACAGCTTCTCCGAACCCCACTATCCTAGCATTGCTAGGTTCCAGATACGACTCAAAATCACCTAAGGCATCCAAGGTGGATTTGAAGAGAATGTTGGTGAATGCGCCGGTGTCCACAAATAGCCTGTGAACTCGGACGTTCATGATGTTGGCGGTTATCACCAACGAGTCATTGTGGGGCATCAGTACCCCTTCCAGGTCCGCCGCGGAGAACGTCAGCTCGTCAGTAAGCTGTGAGACAGTCCTGGGGCTGGAGCTACCCTCCTGGACTTGGTTTATGGCCTGGATTTCAGCCTTCCTCTTTCTCCTAGACATGGAGGATCCCCCATCCTGGAGACCTCCGGCGGCTCCGATCTCCTCCTCGAGAACTAAGAGTTCCCGAGTAGGCTCCATGTTTTGCTGAGGTTGGAGAGGTGCCCTCCGTCTGTGATGGGGACCAGGTTGGTCTGCTTCCTCCTCCTCGTCATTGGAGGTAGCCCTCCTCTCGAACCTCGATCTCTTAGCTGGGGCCTTCTTCACGAACTCAGCCAATTTCCCCTCCTCGTAAAATTTCCAGAATTTGTTAGGATTGAGCTTCGTGCGGTCCTGGCGGATTCGCCTCGGCTCTTCCAACATGGCCTTGCCTTTGACAACAGTGAAGACATGGTCGACGGAGACAGTGAGGACCTGGTTGAGCTTTTCTTTGAGCTCGTCTCCCACGCTAAAGGCTTTTAAGTTTCAGGGAGCTTTGTAGGTGCCCCCGGACTTCTTCCCATAGGGCTTCCTTTCCTCGTGGGCACCAACTTCTTTCAGTAGTGCCTCCTGCATAGCCACAAACACCCCCGCCTTGTGGCGGAATTCGCTATAAGTGTTGGGACATGCGAGGTGCATCTCCTTCCAAAGGTCGGTGCCCCTCCTGAGTCCGGCCATCGCTGCGACGACCTTAGTGTCCTCACTCACCGGCTCACCTTCCAGCAGAATTTTGTCGAACCTTTCCAGGTACTGCTGGTCGGTATCGCTCTCGCCTTGGTGGATGTTGGCTAGTCGGTGTTTCTGGGTAAGGTAGGATCCGAACCCAGAGAAGTGGGCCAGGAACTCCCGTGGGGGCCTAGTCGGTCAGTGGCGGGTCTCCTCAGCCTTTCATGGGCTGATCTGCGTGGCTGCTGATCGGAGTCCCCATGGGACGCAGCTGGTGCCGCCGTATGCTCATTCTCTTCGTATCTTGGGCCCAGGCGGCCTTGGAGGACTTCCCTCCTTTGAGATTGGTGGGTGCCAGATGCCCCGGTGTAGGCCGACTCCCTTCCAGTGCAGGGAGCAGGACCCTCCTCCACCATTTTGGCCTTGCCGGTTCTATCTCTGCACTGGCGAGCCTGTGCCGAGCTCGCCTCCTGCTCGGTGGGGAGTACGCTGTAGTCCCCTCTGGTTTGGGTGCCCTGAGTGGGCCTGGTCTGCTCCCGGGTTTCGGCGGCTGGAGCTCGCCTGGGTACTAGGGCGAGCTCGTCCTGCTGTGGCTGCTGCAACATTTGAAAGGTCGCGATGGTGCGTTGGAGCTCGTCAGGATTGCTGACCAGGTCCCACAGAGCGGGGGCCAAGTCCTCATGGGTCACCGTAACTCGCGGAGGTCGCGGAGCTGTGGTGCTCTTCTGGGGAGGTGGTTGTGAGGTCTCCACCACCTGGCGTGAGGTCTCCACCTCGGCCTGGTTTTGATCACCCCCTTTAGACCTTTCCGCAGCGGCTGAGGCCTGTCCCTTGGCGGCTCGAATGTTAGCCATTTTTGGGTTTCGGAGGCGGTAGCTTGCTGCAGGTCGCCGAGATTGAGGGAGGTCGCTGGAGTGGTGGAGGTCGCCGGTGCGGTGGTTGTCCAGCTTAGGTGGAGCCGTGTAAGTTTTCGTCTAGCCTCACGTGTTGACGAATTATCCGAGATTTGGTTTATTCGTGTGCATTGTTCTGGGCCGATTTCGTGAAATCCAAAAATTCAGGTTTTTGTCCGGAAATCTGGGTTCTTCGTTCAAGGGATGAAGATGTATGTGTATCTTCAAGAGTTCTTGAGTTTTATCAAGAACACCTTCAAATCTTCAAATCTTCAAACAAACCCTAACTTTTTGTTCTTGAATTTTTTTTTAACTTTTCAGATTCGATCCCTTCTTCTAGCGCCAAATTGTTGATAGAATTTAATGATTGTGTTCGTTTATGTGGCTTCACGACGGATTAATTCTACCAAACAATAATCTTATGATTTTATGTTCTTGGGGAGGGAGAGTA
>JAPKLY010000648.1:66474-130158 GCA_026898435.1 Prunella vulgaris | reverse complement strand
TCTCTTGTAGAGGGTCTACCTAATGAAGTTTTTAGCAAAGACCACGTATGCGGAGCATGTCAGGAAGGCAAGCAAACCAAAGCCTCATTCAAAGAGAAAGAAGCCTTCTCAACTGACAGAGTGCTTCAGCTCCTGCACATGGATTTTTTTGGTCCAATTACTCCTGTCAGCATGAATGGTAGGAAATATACCCTTGTTGTTGTTGATGATTATTCCAGGTACACATGGGTTATTTTCTTGCTGAACAAGAAGGAGACTCAGGTCAAGCTTCCAGAGTTACTCAAGCAATTGAGTACTGAACAGGGTCAAAGCATAGTCAGGATCCGATCAGATCGAGGAACAGAGTTTATTAACTCTATTATAACTGACTTTTGTACGAACCATGGTATAGCTCATAAGACTTCTGCAGCCAGGACCCCTCAGCAGAATGGGGTAGCTGAAAGAAGGAACCGGACCCTGAAGGAAGCTGCCAGGACCATGCTAGCTGAGTCAGGACTGCGCAAGAAATACTGGGCTGAAGCAATCAATACTATTTGCTACACTCAGAACCGATCTTTGCTGATCAAACAACATGATCAGACACCTTATAAAACTTGGAACAAGAGGAAGCCTCGCATCTCTTATTTCCATATTTTTTGGTGTAAGTGTTTCATCCTGAACAATGGGAAAGACCAGCTTAAAACCTTTGATATCAAGTCTGATGAGGTAGTTTTCTTAGGATACTCCTCAGTCAGCAAAGCTTTCAGGGTGTATAACTGTCGGACCCTTTGTGTGGAAGAAACACCTCATGTTGTGTTTGATGAGACTGCATCAGTGCGTAGAAAACAGGTTCAGAGTCCCGACACTGAGGGGGTTACCAAGAGAGTAACAAGACTGAGCCTGAAAAATCCTGAATTCAAGATCAAGCTTGTCAGTGCTCCCAAAGGATGGGATGATGATGATGAAGATCAGGATGGACCTCAGGCCAACCCTCAGCAAGCCCCAGCCTCGGAGAATGTTGAGTCTCAGACGGAGGGACAGACTCAACCTGAGGTACGTACTGTCGGTGATGATGCTTCTGCACCTGAGACAGTTACTGAGTCCAACACTGTAGGGGGAAACAATGTCTCTGATGTTGCCCAACCCTCAGGAAATGACTCAGTATCCCCTGTTCTTGCTCGTTCCGCTTCTTTGCCTGTTATTGTCGAGACTAACATTTCAGGATCAGGCAAGGGAACGTCAGCAACTCCTAGTGCGGCCGTCAGCAGGAGGCAGTGGCTAGATGATCACTCATTGGCTGACATCATTGGTGATGTCAATGAGGGGGTCAGGACGAGGTTGTCCTTTGGCGAGAGCGCTATGTTCTGCTGCTTCCTGAGTGATCAGGAACCTAAGAGCATAGAAGAAGCTCTTGCTGACCCCAACTGGATCTTAGCCATGCAGGATGAGCTCAATCAGTTTGAGCGGAATCAGGTTTGGGAGTTAGTTGAGAGACCTAGGCGTCAACATGTTATTGGCACCAAGTGGGTCTTCAAGAACGAGAGGGATGAGAAGAATGTTGTTGTCAGAAATAAGGTCAGATTAGTGGCAAAGGGTTACTCTCAGGCCGAAGGAATCGACTATGATGAGACCTTTGCTCCGGTCGCAAGGTTGGAAGCAATTAGGTTATTTCTGGCATATGCAACATTCAAGAAGTTCAAGGTGTATCAGATGGATGTGAAGAGTGCATTTCTGAATGGTGTACTGAACAAGGAGGTTTATGTTGAGCAACCTCCAGGGTTCGAAGTTGGGAATAAGGTATATCACCTGAAGAAAGCTCTTTATGGCCTGAAGCAAGCTCCGAGAGCTTGGTATGATACACTTTCCCAATTCCTGATAGACCACGGGTTCGTGAAAGGAACAGTGGACAGGACCCTCTTCCGGATATCCGAAGGGGAGGACATTCTCTTGGTTCAGATTTATGTGGATGACATAATATTTTGATCTCCTAATCTGAAGCTTTGTGAGAAATTCTCCAAGCTGATGACTGGGAAATTTGAGATGTCAATGATGGGAGAAATGAACTTCTTTCTGGGTCTCCAAGTCAGGCAATCTGACTCCGGAATTTTCATAAATCAGTCCAAGTATGCGAGGGACTTGATTCAGAAATTCGGAGTTCAGTCCAGCAAAGTCTCACGTATTCCCATGAACACAAATGAGAAGATGGATCCTGACAAAGAAGGAGTCTCAGTAAATCAGACTGAATATAGGGCACTTATAGGATCCTTGTTGTATCTGACTGCTAGTCGCCCTGACATCACTTATGCAGTCGGAGTTTATGCAAGATATCAGTCTGATCCAAAGAAGAGTCATCTAGAGAGTGCCAAAAAGATATTAAAATACCTGAAGGGTACAGTCAATTTAGGACTTTGGTATCCCTCTGATGACAATCTAGAACTGACTGGCTATTCAGATGCAGATTATGGAGGCTGTAGGCTTGATAGGAAATCAACTACAGGCACATGTCAGTTTCTAGGGAGTAAACTGATCTCTTGGTTCTCTAAGAAGCAAACCAGTATTGCAACATCTACTACTGAGGCTGAGTATATGGCGGCAGGCAGTTGTTGTTCTCAGATCCTTTGGCTGAAACAGCAACTGAGAGACTACCAAATTGAGGCCACTGAAGTCCCAATTTATTGTGACAATAATAGTGCCATTGCCATATCCCAAAACCCAGTCTTACACACAAGGTGTAAGCATGTAGATATCAGGCATCACTTTATAAGAGATCATGTTGAGAAGAAGGACATCAGGATGGAGAGAGTCCCTACTGATAAACAGAGAGATGACATTCTGACTAAGGCTTTGCCTGAAACCAGGTTTGTTGAGTTATCAGTAAAGTTAGGACTCCTTGACCCAGACTTAGGAGATTCAATCTGAATCTCTAATCAGAATGCACAAGGTCAGGGGGAATGACTAACTAGGACTCAGGATGAAGGAATCTCATAGAGAATGTGAATGGTTGTAGGGGGAACATTCAGTATGAAAAGGATGATCAGTATAGACTGACTAAGTTACAGGACACTGAATTCAGGGTTTTTCACCCTGATAGGTCACATGTGGTATCAGTCAGAATACAAATCTGACTGACTGGTATGTTTCCTGACTTATTTTTAGTCATCATATCTTACTTGCATCATCCTTGATACTGTTTGCCGTATTGTCAAATCAAATTATTTTGTCATTTAATCCCAGGCGTTCATTTAATATTCAGTTATTATTTAATACAAATTATTTGAATTAAATATGGACATGCTCTGACGCGCATTTAATGCAAAGTGGGCGGGAACGGTTTTCGATAAAATTTTTGAATCATTACTTTTGAAAACCGAAAAGGCTCAATCTACATCCATGCATTTTAATCGTTTACTCTCAACCATTGAATTTCATAAGTCATGATTTCTGAGCCGTCCGATTAAACTGAACTTTTTTGTATAAATAAGGGAAGTCTTTGACATTGGAAACTTTACGCACTCAAATCTTTCTACTTCTCTCTGCAAATCTATCCTTCGGTTCTTCAAATCTTCATACCTCGATAATGGTTTCACCCTCAGTCGATTCGTTCTTTGGGAATCTTTTTCATCTTAGGAATAAGATTCATTGGGAACCTTATGGTGATTTCTCTTCTAATCATCCTGATAATTTGCCTGTGAAAGAACTGTTTGAAGATACAGGACTTCTTCGATTCATCACAGCAAAACCCAAGAGATTTCATCCTCATCCTGTTGCTGCCTTCTACATCAAAATGGAGCAGAACAAGGACTCTCAGGAGTGCAAAACCTGCATTCCCCTTACTTCTTGTGTGAAGGGGAAAGATGGTGAAGATGTGATGACCAGGAAGTGGGTCACTCTCAACATTAGGCAGAAGATTAAGGAGGTGTTTAATCTTCCCCACTCTGGACGAAGCCCTATCGACTACGGGTTTGGCACTGAGAAGGACTATCTCCAGTCTCTCTGTGATGGAGATGTTGTCCTGAAGTCGGGCCTGAACAAGTCCGTCCTAAGGCCTGATTGTCGTCACTTCTTCGACCTGACTAGTCAGGGGGTGATGGGGATTGCTGGAGGGTTGGAGCAGATCTCCCGGCCAAAATTGTATACCATGATGGCAATCAAAGACGCCTCGATGCATGCCTTCCACTGGGAGGATTACTTCCTCCAACTACTGGTAGCTGAGACCAGTAAGATCAAGTACTCGTCGGAGGGTCAGGCGACGTTTGAGGCCAAGATGCACTTTGGCACCAAGATTTCTTTGATCTTGGAAACCTTGGATCTCAGTGATGTGGATCAGGCCCAATCGATCCCAGCGAAAGTAGACCTCTTCAGAGTTTATTCCGGTGATGCTGGCACAAAGAAGCGATCGAGAACCCAGAAGAAGAATGCTCAGGCGAGCACGACTAGAGGAGTCAAGGCTCAGGCGAGCAAATCTTCAGGAGCCATTATTAGGAAGCCAGCGGAGGACAAATCTAAGCTCTCCGGACTCAAGCAACAGACGCTGACATTTAAGTATCCGGGGTCAGAAGAGCAAAAGAAGAAGCTCGTGGAAGAGAAGGCTGCTGAAGAAGTGATTCAGCATGTAACTACGGTGGGGGAACCTGCTCTTGAAGTTGCCCCCCATCTCTGCCTTTCCGGAGGTTGCATCCTCAGATCCGAAACCACTTGTCCTTGAGCAAGAAATGGCTGAGGAACAGATCCTCAACATTGTATCAGCTTATCAGGGCTTGAAGGCCCACTCTGGTGAGGATCAGGGAGAACCCACTCAGGAGGAACCAGTTACTGAGTCGGAGGTTGTGATTGGTGTGAAAATTGCTCAAAAATTGAGTGTTAAATTTGCATATCTTAATTTAATTGTGTGCATTATTTACACTTAAACGATTGATTTCACTTAACAATGAGAAGGGTATATGTTTTGTTATACTTTGCAGAAAATTCCAGATTTTTGTGAAATAAATAAAGCTGAAGAAACTTGAGTAAAAGCAGTAGTCTTCACACTACACCACAATCGCCTGCCCACAACCGTTGCTTCAATCCACCATCAGCCACTCATTCATCACATGGAATCTCACAACCACTCTGCAAAGCCAAGACACGCAGTAGGAATGCCATGGAGGCCACTCAACAGCCTGCTCTCTACTTCGCCGGCTTTCACCGCTCTGCAACCGACTGCACGCACCCCTGCTCTTCGCCGGAAAAAGCAGAGCCCGTCCATGGCCACACCTCTGTTCGAATCTGCACCCAGACGCTCCCGTTGTCCACCTCTGAAACCGCCATGGTCAACCGTCGCCACCTCTGCAACTCAACAGAACACCGATTCCATTTCCGCCGCCTTCAACCTCCCTCACCGTCCATGGAAACCGCCGCATCGGAATCCAAATTCGCCTGTCGATCCGCCGGAACCTGCAAACGCGCGACACCACGGCACTCGCAACTCCGTCGCCCAGCCGATTCCGCAACACACGCGACCGGAAATCCCGTCGCCATCTTTCGCCGCCTTCCGATCGATATCAGAAGCCAATCGCCGCCCCTACTCTCTTTCTGGTAATTGGAATTGAGAAATGGGTCCAAGTCTGAGTAAGCCCAATTCTCTTAAAACATTTCAGCTGTTATTATTAAGCCCAATGTTTGTTTTTAAAGTGTCTTGGCCCATCTTGCGTGAGAGAGAGAGGAGATTAGAGACGGAACTTATTGGATTCTTCATTATTATCCAATTTTCGGCAGTTTGATTTTAATTAGGAGATAACAGAAACACATTTATTTATTTTTTATTCCATTATTCACGTTTTACAGCATCAGGTTTTATTCGCATTCAGAGAGTTAGGGCTTAGACAGAATTCAATTGATTTTTCTTGGAATTTCTATAATTCACGGTGATATCATATTTCTTTTTTTATTCTTAAATTTCTGCAATTTCATATTCTTGCAATGGATTATTTGATAAATGTTATTGAATTTTTTTTCTTGTTTAATTGGATTATGTTCTAATTATCTTATGTTCTAAACATGTGATTTAGGATTGAGTACCCCTATTAGGATTAGATCAATTAGGGTTCCATAGGAGTTAATTTCATGTTATGATTTGAATTGTGAGATAATTGTTAGGAATTTTGGTTGTTCATAAATTGGATTTCTTGCATGCTTAAGACCATTAGGTGCTTGAAAATTGATTTGTGCAATTATATTATTTCTTATTAAGGGTCTTGTTAATTGGGCTAATGTATGGACCAGTGGTGTCAATTAGCTGAGGATGATAACATGAAACACTAAGTTAATAATTAGTGAGAGCCGAATAAATTAGTTTAAGTACCTCGTTGGGAAAGGATTAAATTATTCAACACCCTAGGTTTTTAATTTGTCTTGAAGACGGGAATGAGGGCTCTAGATGCACTTATCCCGACTCGTTGATGATGGACAATATAGACTAATTACTTGTCTATGAGTATTAGGATGAATTAAGTGGTGGCTTTTTATACTTCTATGTGAACACTTTTTAAGAATATCTTGGTCTAGACTAATAGGGGGAAAATAATCCTAAGGAATATGTTTAGAGCATAATCTCAATCCTTGCACTTTCATCCTTGAAAGTTAGTTATTTTGTTTTTAAGTTAAATTTCGTACTTAGTTTTTCTTTATTTAATTTTATTTGAATTGCATAAGTGATAGACCTTAGGAACAAACCAACCCCATTTTAGTATAATTTATTTTCAAAAATATAAACAAACACACACATACTCCTAATTTACCTCTCGTGGTTTGATAATACTTGGTCTCTGTACTTACACATACTGTACGATCCCTTCCTCTTGAGGGTTAGGATTTTGTAATTTTTGCAAAACATAGAACAAGTCAGGTTGTTGAAGGAAGGGTGGAAGAAGGTATTGAGAAGGATGCTGGAGTTGTTCAGGCTGATGTCCCATGGCCATTCCCCGCCCCTGATGAAAACACATTGCCTGACTTTGAGATGGTGGATAAGAGGTTTCCTGACCTCTCAGATGCTCAGAAGGAGGCGGTTGTGCAACTTCGCACTTACGCCATGATCAGGAGTGCCACTTGGCCTGAATTGAGTCAGCTCAGAGAATTGAGAGGATGGGATAAAATGGCTGAATCTGAAGCTGCTCTATTCGATCACTTTGAGGTAAATTCTTTACATCACTTGATCAAAATGGTGGATTTTATCAAAACTGTCCGCCGCATCTATCCTGAGCCCGGGCAAGAAGGAGTAGGGAAGGAACTGACTGTGGCTCCGAATGCTGAGGCTCAGGGAGAGGATCAGCCTGGGATGAATGCTGAGATGATGGAGAAGGAGAAGGAAGTTGAGAGGGAAGTGGTTATGATTGCTGATGATATTCAGCAAGGTGGCACTGAAGGGGTCAGTCCACTGGCCGATGAAGCACTCCTGGGACCCGGGACTGCTGAGGCTTCAGGAGAGGGTCCATCAGGTCTGGTCCGCGTGAAAGGTAGATGGATCACCCAAGAATCCTTATATGTTCAAAACTCCTCACGAGCTATTGCCAATCTTCACAGAAGGGTAATCCTCGTTGAGCGAAAGGCTAGTCGGGTTGGTTCCAATTCTGACATTTTGAACAAGAAGATGAACAGGCTGGATCGAGATCTGAACGAGATGGGGACGGATATGAATGCTGCGATCGATCTTCTCGGTGACGTTCGGGCACAACACTCAGTAGATCTCACTATTATTACTGAGCAAGCAAAAGGGGCCATTCAGAGTTGCAATCAAATGGTTTCTGATGCACTAACTCAGCAAGAGAATAAACTTGCCACTTTTCTTGATCAACAACTGAATGAGAGGGTCGATCAGTTGGTTGATGGAAAGTTGGCTAAGCTGAAGGCAGATCTGAAAGCGGAGCTACTGAGTGAGTTATCAGCTCAAGGGAAGTTGGAGATCGAAGGTGCTCTGAATAACCGGTTGGTTAACTTTGAAGCCAAGATAAAGGGCGAGCACAATGCAGCTGTGGATAAGCTCAGCGGGAGCTTGAGAGGGATGGTTGGGTAGATTGGGCAACTACAGTGCAAGCACACTGAGATGGACAGTCAGTTCACCTTGTTCGCGGAGTCAGTAAACGAGGTCGTTGGCCGAATCAACGACGATGATGCCAAAAAGGGGAAAGAAGGAAAGAAGCAAATTGGTAAAGCCAAGAAGAAGATCTTCCCCCCAGAACTAAAAGCTGCGGACAGGAAAAGGACTAGGTCCCTCGCTGCCAACGAAGCTGCTGAAGGCTCAGATCCGAAGAGATTGAGGTCCTCTGAAGATCCTGCCCTGGAACCCTTGTATACTGAGATGGAGGAACAAATGCACCCGGGGATGACCACTCAGAAGAAGATGGTGATGACTGAGGCGGAAAAGTTAGCGAAGATGAAGGAGATCTCGCTACTCAGTCAAATCCAACGTTTGAAAGAGTCCAACGAGTACCTGACTACGCAGGTTCAGAAGAAGAAATATGTGCCTTCTGGATCTCAGAAGAAGACTCAGAGGAAGATAGTGGTCAAACCAGGTCAAGGTCCTCCACCACTTCAGTTTGTGGAGGATTTCATTCCGCATGAGATGTTGTAGGTATGGATTCCGATCCGGAATAGGTGGGCCTATCTATTCTATGTGGTGGGGTTATGGGACGATCTAACTGAAGATAAAGACGTCATACTTCATCATTGGATGGCACAGGAGCATCCGGATCTCTGGGCTGAAATTATCAGATATGCTGACACTGAAGGTGTAGAGATCGCTCCTCATGAATTCATCAAGTATCCTCCCCCACTCTTCAGAAACTCCAAGCAACTGGACCGGAAAGCAATTTCTGAAGAAGTGGTCAGAGTAGGACGTGTTGCCGGTGCAGTTGGTGATCGGAACAGGATGAAGCAGGTCCTGAACCGAGTCTTGGAGATGTATGAAATTCCTCAAGCTGCTTGGAATAAGGATGAAGACTAGATCAGGAGTTAGTTGTTCAGGAAATTGTAATAGCTTCAGGATAATTGTAACTCTTATATCAATCAATGAAGTTATTTTATTTTCCTGAGTACAACTTCTTGTTGACTCCTGAATTTACTTTTCTGTATCCTTATCAAGAACTGTACTAACCCATTCCTTGTTTTCATCTTATAGACTAAGTGCCTAGTTTGTCAGGTGGTACTGAGTTGTTTTTCACTGACTAAGTCAGTTGATTGTATAGATGAATAGGAATTCGCTTAAGGGTTTTGGCATCATCAAAAAGAGGGAAATTGTTGGGACAATCTGAGTATTTTGATTAGATCCCAAAACCCCTGATGAATTTGCCTAAGTACAGTTGTTCAGGATTGTCTAGTTCAGGATAGTTAGGTTAGGAATTCAGTTCAAGGGGAACGTGCTGAAAACTGAAGAATATTGGAGTCGACCCAATTTACTGAAGTCTGAAGTGCAATCCATCCTGAAGAAGTCAGAGTCAGCCTTGCTGAAGATTGCCTGAACTGAAGCTAAAGAACGAAGCCTGATGATCCGTCCTGAAGACAATCCGAAAGTACCATTGGCTGATGTTTCTACCTAGTACACTAAGCATACTCAGGACAGAACTTAGTCAGTGAAGAGTAAGTATAACCTATCAGGATGTGCTGAATGCACATAAGACCTGACTTAGGCCTTGGTTCAGTTTACCTGAATAATGTAAGTCCAAAACAAAAAAGGTTACACATACTGGGCTGAATAACCTATCAGGCTGTGCTGATTGCACATAAGACCTGACTTGGGCATTGGTTCAGTTTACCTGAATCATGTAAGTCCAAAGCAAAAAGGTTATTTATGCTATGGGACAAAGAGACAAAGAGAATGTCAGTAAGACTCCGATAAAGACAAACATTCAGGCTGAGTTAGTATCCTTTGTTAGTTAGATTTTTGTTTTGTTTTCATGATTTAGGATGAGGAAGTAAGTTGTGATATTTTAATTCTTGATTTTTACATGTGCTTAATTGATAGTTCGGGGGAGTTTATATTGAGATGGTAGAATTTGTTTTGGATAGTGTTGTGCATGATTATATTTGGATGTGTGCTTTAATTGCTTAGCAAATGCCATATTCATCATTCTTTTCCAAACTTTTAGGATTTACAATCCGAAAAAGTTTGGGGGGGTGTGATCATTCTTCATATGGGCTATTTGATATTGATTGATGATGTTTGTGGTGTTTAAAAATTGTTTGAAGTGGTGTAGAAAAATTAAATTCGGAAATGTTGAAAAAAGGCTCTGACCGAGCGGCCGGCTCAAGGTGTCCGAGCGCTGGCCTTAGGCTGTCCTAGCGGTGGTGGTCACGTGACCGAGCGCAACCCTGTGGTGAGTCAATTTCTTCCATTTTTCGTGTTTTGTCCTCACTTTCTTCCTACACCATTGTACACTAATTTCCACACACAAAAACACATATTTTACACCACATTCTTGCATACACACTCATCCAAAAACACATGAGAAGAGGAGAGGAAAATTCTTGGAATTCAAGCTCTACATTTCTACTCTTCACTTCCTTCCATAGGTATGTTTTCTATTCTCCCTTCTTACTTATACTTGATACTTTCTTCCTTTTCCTCATGTTAGTTTGTTCTTTTGTAGATTGTTATTTTGAGCTTAATTGTTGATTCTTATGATATTTTGTTTAGGTGATGGATTATGATGACTATTGATCTTATTGCTTATGGCTATTATGTTTTGAGCTTTATTGTGCATTGCATGATTATTGTCTCCACTTCTTTGCCAAACTTTTAAGACCCTTGGTCCAAAAAAGTTTGGGGGTGTGATCGTTTCGTCATTCTCATGGCAATGCTATTTTTTTTTATTGATTTTTGGGAGTATTCTTATGATTTGATGCCTTTTGTATTGATGAGCCTTTGTTTTGCTTGTTATTTTTGGCCTTATGTTGCTAGTTTAGAGTAGTGTGGCATGAGATATGCTTATGATTTTGTGGGTGATGTAGATTGTGCATAGTTAAGTGTAGTGTGTATATTGCTTAATTCATTTTTGTCTATAGTGTAGTTGATTCTTTGATGCTTGATACATGATTGATGTGTACATGTTTGATATGATATGAGCCATGATCACCTTGACCCGTGAGGTTTGAGCCTATTTTGCCCGTTTCAATCTTAAACGGATGACATTTTTTTTATGTGAGATCCACATGGTGCATTTCCACTCTAGAACTTGATTTGAGTCTTGTTTGAGATCACATTTTGTAATGAGTTGTCAAAAATGATTTGAGGCCATCTTTGATTTTATATGAGTCACTTAGCCAAATTATCCATGTCATGACATTGATTCCATAGTTAGCCATTTTGTGCCTTTGGCCTTTTCTTTGGCAACCTATGATTGTTGCTTGATTATCCTTCATTTTGAGCCTTATTTTCCCTATTACTAGTGGAGCTTATATGAGGATATGAGGGTTACATGTGCTTTGAAAGCAAGCTTGGTGGATGAGATGGTGAAGAAAAGTGAAAGAGACAAAAGATGAAGATGTAAAAAAGTGGAAGTTGTGTTGAATGAAAAGATGTGAAGAAGAGCTTATGTTCCTAAGGTGTTGGTAATGTGATGCAAAATTGCAAAAGAAAGGAATTGGAAAAATATTTGAAAGGAAGAAGTGTGAAGAAAAGTGTTAAGTGGTTGAAATGGTGTTGCAACTTGATCACTTGCAACCTATCTTTGGAAGAGTAGAGTCTTGACCTCTTGCTCCACTAGTATGATAGTCACTTCTATCAAAAAATACCCCACCCTTACCAAAGAGTCAACATTACAACCAAATAAGAAGTCATCTTTGATTTGATGATAAATTACTTGTCAAGTGGTGGAGAATTTGAGACTCTTATCAAGCTTATGGTAGTGGATGTACTATGTGTGATGTTGAGTGAACCTCATACACTTGAGAGCTTAAGTGATACACTATCTAGTGAGGATTTTGACTCATTGATTTGATCTTGTGTGCATTGATGTTATGTAAATGGTTGATGAGATAATACTACATGATAGATTGCATGATATTATGTAATGTATATATGGCATTTGACTTGTGCTTGATGCTTCATCGACACAATTATTCCCCTATCTTATAGCTTTGTTGCTCGAGGCCGAGCAACAATCTAGTTTGGGGGTGTGATTAGGGTCATAATTGCATGTTTTAGCACTCATTTCTATATGTTTTTGGTGATATTATGTTCATATTTGACCCTATTATGTGATACTTTGTGTATTTAACCCTTTTTGGCTAGGAAGTTGTGATTGTAGGTGAAAATAAGCAAAATGAGGAAGAAACGAGCAAGATCGAGAAAAGTCCAAATTCTGGAGTTGCGCAAAATGGAGAAATTACTATCCTATGTTGAAGAGCTTGAAGAGAGGGTCGCAACGAAAGAAGAATCGAGTCAATCGGAGTTCTAGAGCTCAAGATATGACAAAAACAAGGAAATCACGCATCGACCGAGACTAAGGCCTCGGGCGACACGGACTCCTTCTTCGGAAGACAAGCTTTGCGTGACCTAATTACCTGGAAAGACAGCCATTTGTCGAGCTGGCTGTCGACCAAGCTTGGTCGACAGTTGCACACCTCTTGGACGACAAAAGGCACCCGTGTTGAGCAAGCTGTCGCCCGAGTGGTCGACAGGCCTACAGTTCTTGGACGATAGCAGCTCAGTTTTCTCGGATTTTCAGGGCTATTTTCCTAGTTTCGCACGTTTTAATGAAGGGCATCTTAGTCAATGATCCAAGGGTACTATATATATTTCCATCTCAGATTTTCTAAAGGACTATTACCATTTTCTTAGATTCATATTCTCTCACTAGATTAGGAGAAGTTAGAGGTAGTTTCCAAGTGGTGTTCTTAGATTTTCATTTACGATTTCGACGATTACTTGTGACCTACCGTTCGGATCGACGATCAGTTTTCTCCTGCATTCTTAGCATAGCTCAAGCTATATTTCTACCGATTGAATTTCAATTTCTATTGTCGGATAATTTTCTAGCTTCTAGAGGTAATCTTGTATCTTTTCAATTCCAATTGTTATAGGTAAATTCTTGAATACTTTGTATAATTCATGCATAATGATGATTGCTATTGCTTCTATTTCTTTTATGTTTACTAATTTAGTCATGGGCTAATCTTTTTGTGTTTTGGTGTATGACTCCTATGGAGTAGTATGGTGATTATGTTGATCTTTTGAATTGCTATGAATTATTGTATGATCAATTCTCTAAATTGATGGATGGTATGAATGCCATGGATGTTTAGTTAATCATAAGGGCCATTAGGAGATAGTCTCAATGAGAATTGGCCTATTTTCCTAAATCTTCTTGTACTAGGCCAAATGCATGCAAAGTGTTTGATTAAATTCCTAAGATAGTGAGAGCTATACTTAGTGAATAGGAGGAATAATTAGAGGCTTTAATGTGTTATTAGGGAGACCTCTTGCATGTTAAAGTGGTGTACCAATTGATTGTACACAATTCCATGGCATGATAAAGTGATACCTCACCATATGAAACATAGGATAGTACACTAGCACATAACACTCACACTCGCTCACTTTGTGAATCAAGGTGATAGGTAGTTTACAAGTTTGACGCACTAGTAGACATAGATACCAAATCCCCTTTATTTGCTTTGTGTTTTTGAATCAAGAACAATAGTCTTACCTTACAAATCCCCGTCTCCTTTGGGTTCGATATAAAATAAACTTGGTTAAGCTTGTCATTGCAATAACGATCGTGTACACTTGCACGTAGACACCTTTTGGCTAAACAGGCCGCCACCAAATCATTGCGACATTCATGTCCGCAGGACGCGCCCGCACACAAGTTCGAGGTTTTTAGGCCGAATTCGGCCATGATTTGAACCCCCCTCCCCCCACTGCGCGCATGCGTAGAGTGTGGAGGAGCATAACCCCATGAGTTTCTTACAAGCTAAGGATGAGTTCTTGCTTATATACACACTTCCTCAATAATTTTCCAATGTGGGACAAGGCTTTTAGCCTTTCCCTTTATTTCTCATTTCCCTTCCTTCCTTCCCATTTCTCTTTTGTTACAACAAACTTAAAAATTCAATTTCTCATTCACCCAATATCGGAATTGGGCGAGTAATATACCGAATCGAAGCTCTCTTCGAGGAGCACAAATTCCAACACATATTTCTCTATATATGCATGCTAATTTTAAAGTTTAAATTGCCTATATTATATTATTACACATATATTAATTATACATGTTTAAATTAATTATATATGTGTACTAAACTAATGTGATTATATATGTGTACTAATTAATATGCATTCTAATTTTAAAATTGCCCGAAATACCACATTTTACGTTATATGGCATAATATAGGTGATTTAATTAACAATTGTCATTGATTAATTTTGAATGCATTGGAAATCATAATTATAAAAATACATTATAACCCTTACTTTAATCAGAAATGGCATAATCAATTTTACCATATACACTACAACCCTTAATAAAACTCGTAAATTATTAATTAGTAATTAGTATCATTTCAAAATAAACCATTGACATAATTTTAAATTAAATGATCACATTATATAAAAATATTTATTTTTAATAACTTCAATTAAGATTGTTGTTGTAGCATAATTATTTCTAAAGGATAAAGGCTCGGCCTAACTCCTAAATAGTTCTTTGAGCCTCGAGTTAGAGAAACATAAGTTTTAGTCAGGCCTCCGAAGAGAGTTCAGGTCAAGCAGATACCAATAGAGTTTAGGTCAGGCAGATCCCAAAAGAGTTCAGGCCAGACTTACTGTATTCAAAGTTCATACAGTAATGTTCAAAATTTATTTACGTAATTAAATAATAAATTTCATTAATACTAAGTTCAAGTCTACCATATAATAAAAAGAAAGGTCAATTCATTATTACCAAAAAATAATATTAAAAATTTATTGACGTAATTTAATAATAAAATATCATTAATACTATGTTTTTTTATAATTTCTTAAATTAAAGGAACTCATTTAAAATAAGGGATTAAAGTTTGTTATTGTCCTACAACTTGTCAAAAATTTAAATTTGGTCCACATGAATTACACACTTTGATTTTGGTTCTATAAGTTTAAAAATATTTTGATTTTGGTTGTTTTACAAACTTACAGGACAAAAATTAAATTTGATTTTGGTCCTGTAAGTTTGTAAAAGGACCAAAATCAAAATATTTTCAAACTTATAGAACCAAAATTAAAATGTGTAATTTAAATGACCAAATTCAAAATGAAGCAAAATTATAGGGCTTATAAATCTTTAATTCCTTAAACGAAAAAATTGAAAAAGTCAAATTAACAAAATTATACTAAAAATCAGAATATAAATTTTTTAGAGATATCTATGTAGAAGAGTGTGATTAAGATAGCTAAAATTGCTACTAACGGATAAATCTGCACATGCTTTTACCAAGACACTGCCATAACATAACTATTTAACTTATTTAGAAAATTATATTATTTTTTAAGGAAAACTATTAATATTAGTGACAAAATTATTAGTGACAATTAATATTTTGTTACTGAAAACATGCATGTAGTGATAAAAGTTCATTATGTTAAATAATATAATTAGTGATAATTATTTATGTTGTTACTATTTAATTGAATTTTTGTCACTAAAAGCACTCAAATAGTGATAAAAAATTACTATATTACAAAATATTATAATTAGTGACAACTTTTTATGTTGTCAATATTTAATTATATATTTATTACTATAAACACATATATAGCAATAATAATTCTTTTACTACAAAATATTGTAATTAGTGAAAACTTTTTGGGTTGTTAATGTTTTATTGAATATTTGTTGCTAAAAATATATATTATGTGATAATAATTAATAAACGTTACGAAATAATATAATTAGTGACAACTCTTTGTGTTGTTAATGTTACATTGAATATTTGTTGTTAAAAGTACATATACAGAGGCAATAATTCATAATGTTACAAAGTGATATAATCAGTGACAACTTTCTATGTTGTTAATTAATTGAATATTTATCGTTAAAAATACGTATATAGTGACAATAATTCATAATATTACAAAAAAAAAAAAATTAGTGATAATTTTGTATATTGTTAATATTTTATTTAATGTTTATCACCAAAGTACATATAGTTACAAATGTTACAAAATGCCATAATTTTATGTTAATTGGTTAACGAAAATTTTATACAGTCAATATTTCATTGGATATGAATCAGGTGGGTTAGCTCACCTGACCAACGGGTTCCTCACTTGAGTGGGTGACCCGGGTTCGATTCCCCCTGGGAACGAATTGGGAGATGTGAGATATAAGGTTGACTAGAAGTTTATTCTTGGAGTGTTTGGAGACTTGATTTAACTAACTTACTAACAACTAATATTTACCGATAAAAAGAAAAATATTTCATTGGATATGTGTCACTAAAGGTACACATATAGCGACAAAAGAATTATCAATATACTACTCTATCATAATTTTGTAATGAGTACCACTATTCATACCCCCAAATTCTCTAAATATACTCTATAATGTTAGAGATAAAAATAGACACATATAAAAAGACTAAGTTATCTTTATATAAATATGAGATGATTAATTTAATTTTTCTAAGTTTTGACTTTAGACATTTAAGTTATTTAATTTCAAAATTAATTCTTGAATGAATCAGTCAATTCCTAAAATAAATAAATAAAAATTCTACTTGTAGTAGTAATTTAAAAACTAAAAACAATCAATTAATCTCTGATATTTTTTAAATTAGATAAATATTTAAATAATTAAATTAAAATAAATTAATTAAATATTCAAATAATCCCATTAAACTAAAAAAATTAAAAAAAAACCAACTAAATCTTTAAAATTAGTTAAACTAAGATATTAATTTTAAAAAAACTCAAATTTTAATTCAAGATAAATAAAAATTAAAATATACTCCCTTCATCCCCAAAATTTATTTCCACTGTCCATTTCGTCTGTCCCCCAAATTTATTCTTATTCATTTTTGAGAAAATATTATTTTACTATCAAACTGACAAACAATCACGTTATTCTTTAATGGACCCCACAATTATTCCACAATATCCATACTTTATCTCATTTTCAAAAAAATTTGTGACCACACAAGTGAGAATAAATTTGGGTGACCGATGAAGTAATTAACTATTAATTTAATTATTTATGAAGTTTAATTGAATTTAAAAAATAAAAAATTTAAGTTTTAGCCTATTTTTTAAAAAGAATTTTTTTTAAATTAAAAAAATTTGTTGATGATTTTTTTATAATTTTTACTAATTTTTAATTTATTTGATTTATTTATTGTTTTTCAGATTTTAATTAGATTTAAATAATTTTATTCAAATATTTCTCAATTAAATTATTTTCGAAGATTCATTTTATTTACATAATTATTTATAAATTTCATTTATTTTTTCAGATTTGTATTTTTTAATTGATTTTTAAAGTATAACATATTTTAAAATTTATTTTATAATTCAAATAACTTTTTTATTATTTATTAAATTTTTTATTATGTAAATGATTTTTTAATTTAGAAATTTTTGTTGATTTTTAAATATTTTTTAAAATATACTCAATTTTTTAAATTTTATTTACAAAATAAGAAAGAGTCAGAATTTTTTTTATTATATTTTTAAAGTAGAGGAAGAGGTAGGAAAGTTTTTTTTTTAATGGAACAAGGATATAATAGAAATTAATGGGGTATATTTAGTAATATATGTTAATTTTTTTAATTTTATTGAGGTATGTTTAACAAATATAGTATATTTAGAGAATTTTGAGATATGAATAGTGGTACTTTTTTATATAATAATTAGTGAATTTATTATATTGTCACTTTGTATAGCAACAATATTTGAAATATCACTTGTTATTATTATTTTATTATAACTTTGTATTGTTAGTAAAAAAGCATAAAAAAATATAATGCATTAAAAAACTCCTAAACTATCTAATTAATTTTAAAAGATCTTTAAACTAAATTTTATTTTTAAAACTATCAATATACTTTGTATCTAATTAATTTTAAAAGATCTTTAAACTAAATTTTATTTTTAAAACCATACTTGGTAAAGTTTGATTCTAATATTCGAATTCATGAGTTAAAGACTTTAATGTATATACTTGGTCAAATTTAATTTTTAATATTCAAATTTGAACACTAAATCAAATTTAATTTATTTAATTCTTAATATTTAAACTCAAATAAAAAAAATCAAATCAAATATCTTTGCTTCATAAATATAATCTCAATTCTTATATTATGTACTTACTTTAAGTACAGATAATAAAGATTTAATAAAAATATTTATAATTACAAGTTATGGCTTATATATGGGAAATTAAATTTAAAGTATTAACATTTTATACACAATAAATTAAATCACTGGATGACAAAAAATAATGGGAGAAGATCTATTTTGCCCTTTTTGAACACTCAATGATCTTTTTTACCCTATAATTTAAAACTGATCTATTTTGCCCTTTGATGATGTCATCAAAGTATAATTTATCCTATCCATGTTACCAAAGTCATTCTTCCAAACTACACTTTGGGAGATTTTTTTTTTTGTCATTTTTTACAAGGACAAATGTAAAAAGCAAGGGTGCAAATGGCGCTTGGCGGCCGGTCGAGTGCCGCCAAGACTGCCTAGGCGGTGCCAAGATTTTTCTATTTTATTATTAATATTAATTTTTTTTCTAAATATATATTAATAAAAATATACATTATAGATAAATTATAAATTTAAAACATAATTAATAACTATAAAAAAATATAAAAAGTCAACAAAATGTTAAAAACTATCATAATACAACATAGAACGAATAAATTATGAAGTACTAGTTCAATTAAACTTTCATTTTTAGTAATTTAGTAAATTAGTTTTTATTTTTTAATTTAGTTCTAACTTTTAAGTTGAAATAAAAATTAAAAAAAGAAGAGTAATGGTCATCTAGGCAGTGCCACGACGGCTTCGGCGGCTGCCTAGGCGGTCTCGACAGTGCCAAATCTGTTGGCGGATTTTTCTCGGCGATTTGACCTTGACGTCGGCGGCCGAGGACCTTCAAGCGCTTAGGCGGTCTCGGCGACCGTCATTTACATCCATGGTAAAAAGACATTAATAACCTTTGACCATTTTTAATTTCTAAATCAATTTTAATTTCTTATTCCCTAATTCATATACAACCAACATTAACCGGAAAAATAAAAACTAATTAATAAATCAAAATCAACAGATCTGATACGTGGATGGTCTTCATCCCTGTTCTTCACCCGATGCAACAATCGCCATATGAACAGGGAAGGGCTGGTAGTGGAAGGCGTTGACAGCTGGAGCGACGACGGATTCAGATGTCGCGATGGAGGTAAGTGGTTTCTTTCCGGTGGATCCAATCGGAGCTTTCTGGTGAGTTTGACACCGGCTTCAATGGCGGACGACAGAAATTGGAGGTTGTGCGACGCAATTCCGGCAGCGAGGTTGCAGACGCGCCACCGCGTCAAATTGGTGGTCCTGAGGGCTGAAGGCGGCGGCCCACCACCGGAACCCTTGTCCTGTTTAGTCGCTATCACCACCGATGCGGCAAACTCAAGAACGTCCATTAATTTAAATGAGAAGTAGTAGTCCTCCTCTGCCTTGACTCTGTCTTCTCTTGATAATAACAATGGGACATCGCCCCTTTCTCCTATTTTCCCTGACTTCATCTTCATCGTCTTCAATTGATGAGTCAGAGTGGGAGTATGTTGAATTTTTTTTTCTTATTCAGTTTTTTTTTTTAAATTCGAATTCATGTTGTTTGAATTCATATCGGGATAAACACGATTTGGGGACGCATTTGATTTTACGATTTGGGGATGAATTGCTTTTTTCGATTTTGGGACGAATTGATTTTTTCGATTTGGGGATGAACAAGTTGGTCACAAGATGAAGCAGTGGATTGTGTTAATTTCCAGATTCAAAATACAGGGTTGGATTAATTAAGGAATAAGTGAATTAATTTTGTTAATTTTCTAGTTAATTAAAGGGAGGGTTAATTTTCGTAATTTTTTGTTAAATAAGGGAAGAGTTAATTTCCTTATTTTGTTAATTTTATCGATAATTAAGGAGAATGTTTATTTAATGATTTAATTAAGGGGAGATGGGTGGGTATGTCATGTACAGTAATGCTTTTTTAACTTAAGTAGAAATTTTAAAAAATATAATATTTGTGTATATTAATTTTAAAAACGATAAATTGAATCTAATTTATATTGGTCATTTGATTAACAGAATAATGATTTGGATTTTGATATTTAAAATCCATTTTAGATCAAAATTTAAAAATTATTTAAAAAAAAAATCACTAAAGTTTAGTATTATTCAAATACTTTTTAATATAATTAATTTTGAAAATTTGTTATTTTTTAATTATTTATAAATTTTGTTTATTTTTCTTAGATTTGTATTTTTCATTAATTTTAAAGTTTAATATGTTTTAAAATTAACTTATACTTCAAATAATTTATTTTTTTAATATTTACGAAGTTTTTATTTTGTTAAATAATTTTTTAATCTATATATTTTTGAAAATTTTGTTATTTTTTAAATATTATAGGAATTAATTGGGTATGTTTAGTAATATATAATAATTTTTAAATATTATATATTAAATATTGTAGGAATTAATTGGGGTATATTTAACAAATGAAGTATATTTAGAGGATTTTAGGGTATGAATAGTAGTACTCATAAAATTATCAACCTAGGATTAATTTAAAACTAAAAAATAATAGGACATTTTGGTATCTTATAATTTATATCCTTAAAATATGAGTGACGATATTCATACTCCAAAATCCTCTAAACATACGTCATTTGTTAAACATACCCCAATAAAATTTAGAAAATAATCATATATTACTACACATACCCCATTAATTCCTATAATATCTTTACTCCATCAAAATAAAAAATAATGCATCCCACATTTTTCTCTACTCCAAAAACATAATAAAATAAATCTTGACTCTTTCTTATTTTATAAAAATTGAATATATTTTGAAAAATATTAATAAAACATATGAATTAAAATATTGTAATAAAAAAATAAAAAAACTTAATAAATGTTAAAGAATTAAATTATTTGAAGTATAAATTAAATTTTAAAATATATTAAACTTTAAAAATCAATAAATAACATAAATCTGAAAATAATAATAATAATAATAATTAAGAAAATAAAATGAATCTTCAAAAAAATTAAATTAAGTAGTATTTTAATAAAATCATTTAAACCTAACTAATATCTGAAAATAAAAATCAAGTAAAATAAAAAATAAGTTTAAATTTTCTTAAAAAATATATAAATATTCTACAAAATCTTCAAAAAATATTAAATTAAAAAATCTTTAAAATAGGCTAAGACTTAATAAAATCAGATTTTTAAAAACAAAAAAATCAACTGGACTTGATCAATAGTTAAATTAAAAAATAATTATATTTTAAATTTTATTCATATTAAATTAAAATTGAAAATTTTAAAATTAATTTCTTAAATTTAACTATTTTTAAGATTTTTTTTGAATTTTTTAATTATTTTTTAAAGACTTAATTGCTTTATTTTAATATTTTTATTATTTTATTTATTTTTTAATTTAATATTTTAAATATTGATCTAATTTTAAAAATAATTTATTATAGTTTAATTGATTTTTTATGTTTCAATTTCTATTTTATGTGTAATTTTTATATTTATTTAGAAATTGACCGATTCAAACTTAAATAATTAAAGTTAAAGTCAACAAAACTTAAAAAAAAAAAATTATTTATCTCATATTTATATTATTTTTACTCCTAAAATAATAGAATATTTTTATAAGTTTTTGGGTTTGAATAGCAGCTTTCTTAAATATACTCCCTCCGTCCTGTAGGAATTTGCCCCCTACGGGATGTCACATTTTTTAAGGAAAATATTTTTTATATATAAAGTAGTGGCATATGAATAAATATGTGTATAGGTTTGTGAGTGTGCATGTAAATTAATGTTTTTTTTTTTTAGTAGTGTGCAAATTTGTGTGGGACGTCCAAATAAGGAAAGTGTGCAAATTTCTACGGGACAGAGGAAGTAGTTTTTTATTTTTTAATCACGATTTCTCTTTGATAGAAGACCATACTTAGTTTTTCCTCTCTTCTCTCTGCTCTCATATTTTTCTTTTCTTTTCTCTCTCTATCTATACCAGCAGCGTCTCTCTCTCTAGCCAACCGCCGCGAAGAAGAAACTGCCATGGTCGTCGTCACCCAACACTCGCGCTACCAGCATCCCCCACTCACTCTCTACGACGCATAATCGTCACTGCCTTCCCATTTAGATCGGGCCTCTCTTCCTTCGTCACGACTCCGCCCCTCTCTCGATCCATCCATATCATAGCTCGCTCCTCCGTTGTCCATCCACGTCATAGATCTTGCTTCGATCTGCGTTTCACCCCCCTGAAGCCTTCGTCGAAAAAATAACCGCAAAGTCACCATCATTTCAATAGATCCGGGCATAGTTTCAATAGATCCGACCACTGATTGGCGTTGTCCCCTTCCCACTAGCTGTAAAAAAATTTCTTGACTTAGAGTTTAGAGTTTCTTTTTTGAATTTTTGCGATTTAGGGGTTAGAGTTTCTTTCCAGATTATTTTTCATTTTCCCATTTTTTTCTCCTCATCTTTTTTCGTATTTTTCATTATTTTCACAGGCAGAATTATTTTTTATTTTTCATTTTTTTTCTTATGATTTATTAGATCAGATGTGTTAAGGATTATAAGTATTGAAATGTAGGTGATTTAGTTAAGAAGTTATTATATACGTTCTTATATTCATTCTGTTCTTCTTATTGAAGAATATTTATGATCTGAAATCAATTGAATTTCTTGTATACATATGAATGAAATTATTTCTGTATCAGATTCACAATTTTTCTATATTTTGGGGTGTTATTAGTATATTCATAATTTTTTTCTTATGCAGAATTTTTTAATAATATTAAAAAAGACATATATGCAAAGTCAGTTTGCATAGAGGTATATATTTCATATGTAAATATATTTAATGAATAGAAATTTTAACACTATAAAATGATAAATCTTGATCCATTAATATTAATAAATTAGTAATATTTTATATAATCTGAATAATAATAATATTATAAATATAAAATCTCAAATTATAATAATAATAAAAAGAGGTAAACTAGAAAAGTTTGTAAAAATATTAGAGTAATAAATAAATAAAATTAAATAGTCAAAAAATTTGAAATCTACAAATTCTTGAAAGAGATGAACAACATTTATATAGAAAACAAGAAATAATAAAAAAAAGAAATTTAAATTTAAATTTAAAGTTGAAAATATAAGCACAAACCTACCATATATTTAAATTTATAAAAAACTAACAATTTATAAATTTATAATAGTTTAAAATATTAAATTTATAAAATAAAGAAATGAATTGGTGAAAATATCTATATAAATGAATTAGGCGCAAAAAAAAAAAAAGATAATTAAAAAATTAAATAAATGTGACTTAATTTGAATTTATATAAAGTTAAATTCATAAAAAAAATTATAAATTATAAATCTATAATAGTCTTAAATAAAGATATTAATTTGGCAAATTTGAAACTTTGGTTGAAAAAAGGTAAAATAATACCTAAATTTTATATATAAGGGAGTGTTTGTGGAGGATATGTGAGATAGGATAGTGGAAAATGAGTGGGATAAAGATGAAGTCATTGAGGGCAAATAGATCTTTTTTAATTCTTAGGGCAAAATAGATCATTTGGGGTAGAAAGGGCAAAATTGTGCTTTGTCTCAAAAATAATTTGAATAAAATTGTAAATACTTAAATATATAATAAGATGCGAAAGAATCACGCCATGAAAATTATCATGGTTGTAAATGCCGGCCGCCTAGGCGTTTGAAGGCCCTCGGCCGCCGACGCAAGATTAAATCGCCGAGAAAAATCTGCCAACACATTTGGCACTGCCGAGGCCGCCTAGGCAGCAGCCGAAGCCATCTTGGCACCGCCTAGATGACCATTACTCTTATTTTTTAATTTTTATTTCAACTTAAAAGTTAGAACTAAAATTAAAAAATAAAAACTAATTCACTAAATTACTAAAAAATGAAAGTTTAATTGAACTACTTCATAATTTATTCGTTCTATGCATTATTACTCTTTTTGTGTACTAAATTACTCTTTTTGTATTTCATTTAGAAGTTGGACAATGTCGTAATATGATAGTTTTTAACATTTTGTTGACTTTTTATATTTCGAAATAGTTATTAATTATATTTTAAATTTATAATTTATCTATAATGTATATTTTTATTAATATATATTTACAAAAAAATTAATACTAATAAAAAATTTAAAAAAAAAGAAAAATATTGGCACAGCCTAGACGGTCTTGGCGCTTGGTGGCACTTGACCGCCGGACGACCGTCAAGCGCCGTTTGCACCCTTGAAAATTATACATGTACTAATACGTAGGCCTACAAATTTTGCGGAATAACAAACAAAATTGTATATTTATATAATTAAAGATTTTTTTTATATTTTATTTGTTTAAATATTTATATATTTTAAGATTTAATTTTACTTCATAATATTTAGTTTAAATATTTTGGGTTTGTATATGTAAATTAATATTTTTATACGATTTAAACATAGAGTTGAGATTAAAATACTTAAAATATAAGATGCAAACTAATTAATGGTTAATATTACGCTTAATGTGAAAAGAGAGATTTAGGTTTTACATAATTGAAATTTATAGAAGTATAGAAATTAAAAAGATTGGTTGAGATTAAAAAATTAGATATAGAATTAATATTATTAATATATTTATAAAATTTATATAAATGATATATATTTATAAACTTTAAAATATAGAGATAAGGTTACATTACTTAAAATGTAAGATGGAGATTAATTTTAAATATTAGACTTAATGAGAAAAAAGACCCACACTTATTTAGATATAGAAATAAAATAGAATTAATAAATATAATTTTGATGGAAAGTAGAGAAATAAAAAATGTGTGGTAGAAATTTATCAAAAAAAAAAAAAGGAAATGAAATACTTAAAGTTAAAAGTAACAAAATGGAGCATTTAGCAGGGACAGAGTGAGTATATTTTAGTATTTTATCATTAAATTTTATTTTTTAATATTGGCCCTCAGTCTAAAATCTCTATCATTTATATGTGCATCCATATATGTCATTTTGTAGGATTTGGAATGGATAGAAGATGGATATTTCTTAAGAATAGAACATTACTTGTATATGAGAATGAAGTTAACCAGTTTTTAGATTTTGTATATTCGTCAAACCAATATATTTGAGAATGGAATACTAGAGAATATACTACACAAGGGTGCAGATAGCTCTTGGTGGTCGGCGGGCGCCTAGGTGGTGCCAAGATTTTTTTTTTATTTTTTTTCTATTAATATTAATTTTTTTCTAAACATATATTAATAGAAATATACATTATACGATAAATTATAAATTTAAAACATATATAATAATCATCACAAAATATAACAAGTTAACAAAATATTAAAAAATATCATTCTAAGCAATTAAAATTGATTGCCAAAATAAAAAATAACATGTAGAAATTACATGTTAAAATAATTTATTTATTGGGAATTTAGATTAATTCGATACCTAAAATAATAAATTAAATAGGACATCTAAAGTCCGGTAAATCAAATTGGACCTCTAAAGTCCAATAAATTAAATTGAACCTCTAAAGTTCAATAAATTAAATTGGGCCTCTAAAGCCTAAATAAATTAAATTGGGCCTCTAAAGCCTAATAAATTAAATTGGGCTCTAAAGCCTAATAAATCAAATTGCATCCTTAAAGTCCAACAAATTAAATTAAGTCCAGTATGACAAATTAAATCTTGAAAGCCCAACAAATCTGGCAAAATATCTTTGAAGATTATCAAATTTGGCAAAATATCTTTGAAGATTATCAAATCTGACATATTCTGGAAATATTCCCCAAATCAAATCTTTCGGCCCATCAAATCTGGCCTGTAAATCTAGAATTCTACACCTATAAATAGGGGTCTCATTCTAGTCATTTGACACTTACACAGAGCAAGTCCGATAAGCCCGCAAATCAAAGATCTTTTAAGATCGAAGTCCCGAAAATTCCCTAAAAATAACGTTTGATCTGAAATAAGGCTCGACACTCTCGGATTAACGTTATAAGTTCAAAATTAAAGATCTCTGAAGATCAAAGTCCGAAAATCAAAGATCTTTCAAAGATCAAAGCCCCGCAAACTTCGAAAAATTCAAGAAGTCCCAAAGTCAAGATTTAAGAGAAGAATCAGAGGAGAAAATTAGAGATTGTAGAATCCCAGAAATCTCGGTAGATCCGAAATAAATCAAATTGTAATCCATTTTTGCGTTATTAATAATAAATTTTAATTTAGTGAAAATTTTATTGTTACAAATTTTGGCACGCCCAGTGGGACAATCTCTACCTCTCATCTCTTCTCTAAAAAAGTCAGAAAAAATGAATCAACTCTTAAAGTCCGGTTCTCCAAAAACATATAATGTCAATGCTGTTATGAGAAGTATGTCGAAGAAGACATTGACGCACGCTTCTTCAGAAGCATACCCATCAGCAGATACAAGTGCGAAAAAGCTATCTTACATGGATGAAAGTGAAGGGGATAACTCTGCATGCTCAACTCCCCGTTCCTCATCTAGTTCTTCAACTGCGAATCTGGCTCCGGCCATGAAAACAAACGCTACAACTGTTGAAGAGCAACTTGCATGCCTAATGAAATCCATTGAAGGGATTTCACGGCAGCTCCAAGAACAAGACGCCCGGATCTCTAACTTGATGAATAGGGCGGACAACGACGATGTGAATCATGCTAAAGGTAAAATCATTGAGGGAGAGACCTCAACTAAACATCAAGCGGAAGGGAACAATATGGCTACTAAAGAGTTCCTGATATCTCTTGAGAATGGGATTAATATCGATCAACTCAAAGATCTTATATTGGAGACCGTGAAGGGTACAATTAACGACAGTTCCAAATAATCCTTTACATATGCCAAGCCATATACCAAAAGGATTGATGACTTAGCAATGACCCCAGGTTATCAGCCCCCAAAGTTTCAACACTTTGATGGAAATGGGAACCCAAAATAACACGTGGCTCATTTTGTTGAAACATGCAACAATGCCGGTACATATGGAGACCATTTGGCAAAGTAATTTGTCCGTTCTTTAAAGGGAAATGCCTTTTAATGGTACATCGACTTGGAGGCTAACTCTATTGATAGTTGGGAGCAGTTGGAATATGAGTTCCTAAACCAGTTTTAAAGCACAAGGAGAACTGTTAGCATGATTGAGCTAACCAATACCCGTTAACCAAAAGACGAGCCGGTGATTGACTACATTAATAGATGGAGAAATCTGAGCCTAAACTGCAAAGATAAGCTATCAGAAAAGTCGGCTATTGAAATGTGCATCCAAGGGATGCAATGGGGTCTAAGGTACATTCTTCAAGGGATACAATCGAGAACATTTGAAGAATTAGCTATGAGAGCTCACGAGATAGAGCTAAGTATGTCCATTAATGGGTTCGATGAACCACTAACTCGAGAACATCTCGATAAAGCTTATGTTAAACCTTCAAATAAGGAATACATAACGGACATGACTCACGATAGGGGGCAAAAAGGTTTAACTTTGAATGATTTGCGACAAAAGCAATATCCATTCTTAGACTCTGATGTCTCTAAGATATTTGATGAGCTGCTCGATGAAAAATTAATTGAGCTACCTAAGATGAAACGACCGGAAGAAGCTGGATGCATTGACAATCTAAAATATTGCAAGTACCATCGGTTAGTGGGTCACTCAATTGAAGATTGTTTTATCTTCAAAGAAAAAGTAATGCAATTGGTCCAACAAGGTGATATAGTGTTAGAAGAGACCATCTAAAGTCTCTCAAGTCCAAATCTCCTTGATAAGAGACTAAACTGTCGAGACACTAAAATCGAGTCGTTCAAATAAAAGCTCCTAAAAAAAATCTAAAGTCTCTCAAGTCCAAATCTCCTTGATACGAGATTAAACTGTCTAAGACTCTCAAATAGAGTCCATCAAATTAAAGCTCTTTGATACGAGAATAAACTGTCTAAAACTCTAAATTAGAGTACCTCAAATCCAAATCTCCTGGATACGAGAATAAACTGTCTAAAACTCTAAATTAGAGTTCCTCAAGTTCAAATCTCCTTGATACGAGATTAAACTGTCTAAAAACTCTAAACTAGAGTCCCTCAAGTCCAAATCTCCTTGATACGAGATTAAAATATCTAAAACTCTAAATAAGAGTTCCTCAAATCCAAATCTCATCGATATGAGACTAAACTTCCAATACTCTCAAATAAAGTCCCTCAAATTAAATCCTCTTGATATAAGAGTAAAAATGCATAAGACTCTCAAATCGAGTCATTCAAATCAATTCTCCTTGATATGAGCATAAATTATCTTAAATTTTAAAATCCAAAGCTTCATGACGCACGAGCCTAAACTGCATGTTGCTCCTGGTCCGCATGAGGATAAACTGTGTACGACAACCACCAAAGATGATTACATGTGGTTAAATTGTTAACTTATCCCACTAAAGGTGTTTAAGTGGTTAGATAATTTATACCCTACTGCGACTATGGTAGTAAAAAGTATACGTCCCTCCTGGCCCGCATGAGGTTAAACTGTGTACGGCGCCCCCCAAAATCAAATCAAGTTTCCCCTTTGAACTACGTTTTGACTTGATCCTCTTTTAAGAGGTACGTAGGCAGCTTAGAAATCTTTCTAAGTACAGTCATAACTCAAGATCATCTTATCAAGTTTGAAGCTTAAAAGATATGAACAACTGTCGAAGATTCATAAGTGAAGACTCAATCATAACTCAAGATCATCTTATCAAGTTTGAACCGTACAAGAGATGAACAGCTGCTGAAGATTCATAAGTGAAGACTCAATCATAACTCAAGATCATCTTATCAAGTTTGAAGCATACAAGATATGAACAAGTGTTGAAGATCCATAAGTGAAGTTTCACAATTCGTCCTCACCAAAAATGCACGCGAACGAAATGTGAGGGGGCAAATTTGTAAGCAATTAAAATTGATTGCCAAAATAAAAATAACATATAGAAATTACATGTTAAAATAATTTATTTATTGGGAATTTAGATTAATTCGATTCCAAAAATAATAAATTAAATAGGACATCTAAAGTCCGGTAAATCAAATTGGACCTCTAAAGTCCAATAAATTAAATTGAGCCTCTAAAGTTCAATAAATTAAATTAGGCCTCTAAAGCCTAAATAAATTAAATTGGGCCTCTAAAGCCTAATAAATTAAATTGGGCTCTAAAGCCTAATAAATCAAATTACATCCTTAAAGTCCAACAAATTAAATTAAGTCCAGTATGACAAATCAAATCTTGAAAGCCCAATAAATCTGGCAAAATATCTTTGAAGATTATCAAATCTGACATATTCTAGAAATATTTCCCAAATCAAATCTTTTGGCCCATCAAATCTGGCCTGTAAATCTAGAATTATACACCTATAAATAGGGGTCTCATTCTAGTCATTTGACACTTACCCAGAGCAAGTCCGATAAGTCCGCAAATCAAAGATCTTTTAAGATCAAAGTCCCAAAAGGTCCCTAAAAATAACGTTTGATCTGAAATAAGGCTCGACGCCCTCGGATTAACGTTATAAGTCCGAAAGTAAAGATCTCTGAAGATCAAAGTCCAAAAATTAATGATCTTTCAAAGATCAAAGCCCCGCAAACTTCGAAAAATTTAAGAAGTCTCAAAGTCAAGATTCAAGAGAAGAATCAGAGGAGAAAATTAGAGATTGTAGAATCCCAAAAATTTCGGTAGATCTGAAATAAATCAAATTGTAATCCATTTTCGCGTTATTAATAAAAATTTTAATTTTGTGAAAATTTGTTGTTACAATCATAACACGACATTGTCCAATTTCTAAATGAAACACAAAAAGAGCAAAATACATAGTACGAATAAATTATGAAGTAATTCAATTAAACTTCCATTTTTAGTAATTTAGTAAATTAGTTTTTATTTTTTAAATTTTAGTTCTAACTTTTAAGTTTAAATAAAAATTAAAAAAGAAGAGTAATGACCTTTTAGGTGGTGCCAAGGCGGCCTCGGCAGTGTCAAATGTGGTGGCAGATTTTTCTCGGTGATTTGACCTTGGCCGTCGGCAGTCGAGTGCCACAAAGCGCCTAGGTGGCCATCTAGGCGGTTTCAGCAACCGTCATTTACATCTTTGATATTACAGTGGTATTTCACGGTCAGGAGTTAGGATTTGATGAACATAAAAAAAAAGTCATAAAGTCGGCGTAGATGAATCTACTAAGAGTGTGTTTTCAAACTCTAAAAAGAACGTAAAATCACTTATTTTTTTGAAAAGTTGAGTCTTGCCAACTTAAAATAAAAAGTGATTCTATACTCTTTGTAGAGTTTGAAAACACAGTGGGAATCAAAATGATCTTATGGACATGCAAACCATGCTTGAAGAATTTTTTATATTAGTAACAACAAATGCTTGGGGAGAAGAATGTTCTATGAGAAATTGATAATTGTATAATTGATTTGAAGAAGTAGTTTGGGTTGGTTTGTATGTCTTTTAGGTTGGAAATGCACTTTGGTGTGAAAAATTAAATACATATTTTTGGGACATATATCATTTGTTATTAATAGATAATTTTTACTTTCTCAAATTAAACAAGCATGCAAGTGTACATGTGTAATTGCAGTAGGCAATGACCAAGTTAAAATATGAAACCTAAGAAAATAAGTATTTAAGAATTATAAGCTTTTAAATTTATAAAATATGTAATTTAATATATTTGAATTATATTTTATAAACTGATATTACCATAGCCTCTTTGAAATTTTATAGCTTCACCAAGTACATTTTTGTTAAATTTAAATTAATTTATAAAATGTGAAACTATTTTATCTTTTTCATATAATATTTCACAACATGCTTTATAACCAAGAAGATGTAATGTTACTGATATTTAAAAACAAAAAATCATCAGCTTGACCAAGCACATCTAATATATTAAATTATTCAATAATAATTTTTTTAAAATATATTTAATATATAATGAGCTTTGAAATTTATAAATATGTAATTTAATATATTTGAATTCTATTTTATAGATTGAACTCATCCCAACCTCTTTGAAATTTTATAGCTTCACCAAGTACACTTTTGTAAAATTAAGTTAGTATTTCAAATTAATTCATAAAATAATTTTATTAGTTATAGTGATTTAATAAAACTATTTAGGAAAATGTTCACAACATATTATAAGTAATCTTATAAAAAATATTGAAATTTATAGGCTTGACCAACCACTTTTTATCAAATATATTAAATTATTAAATAATGAATTTTATTAAAAATATATTTAATATATTATAACTTTGAAATTTATAAAATATGTAATTTGATATATTTGAATTCGACATGTTTTATAAGTTACCAATTTTTTTGAAAAATTGAAATTTATAAAGTTGACCAACCACTTCTTAATTATTTAACAATAAATTTACTAAAAATATTTAATATAATATAAAGTTTGAAATTTATAAAATATGTAATTTAATATATTTGAATTCTGTTTTATAAATTGATCTTATCCAAAATCTCTAGAATTTTATATCTTGATTAAATACACTTTTATAAAATTAAATTAGTGTTAATAATTAATTTATAAAATATTTATTGAACCCAGACCTTCCCTATGGCTGGGCAGGGCTCGAACCACTTGGCACAGGTCACAGGATCATAATTTATGCACCACACATCATATTAAATCTTCCATTATTTGGGCCTTTGAGGAATCGAACACGCAACCTCTGGGCGACTCAAAGGTAGCGTGTTCCACTCGGGCACTTATCGTTATTGTTCATTTTTATGCCATTAATTGTATATAACTCCAAATTGAGTCACATATTTTTTTAAATGCTTCTAATTAAATGAGTATTGTTTCTAACTTGTTTATGTATATATATATATTTCAATAAATATTATAATGTTGTAAATTTATTATTTAACATTATGAAATTTATTAATTTGTTCATTTTTTTTTGCAATTAATTGTATTTAACTCCAAATTGAGTCACTTTTTTTTAAATGCTTATAATTAATTCCTTATTATTTCTAATTTGTTTATGTATATAAATATTTCAATAAATTATAATGTTGTAAATTTATTATTTAACATTACGAAAATTTATTAATTTGTTCAATTTTTTGCAATTAATTGTATTTAACTTCAAATTGAATCACTTTTTTTTTTTTAAAATTCATCAAAATAATTCTTTTTTTTTTCAAAATTGTTTATTATAATATTTTTTAATAAATATTTATAATGTTCTAAACTAATTATTTGACATTACTAAAATTTAAACATCCAACATAATTTATAGAAAATAAAAATATTAAATGTTGGTCTCGAAACGAATATAATCAGTGTATGGGGGGGGGGAATACACTGATGTCAGATTTTCCCGAAATCTCAGGAAAATGCTCTTTCAGACTTAGTCAGGAAGCTCCTGAAAATGTTCAGTCTACTGATGGTCCTCAGGGGCAGCAGGGACGGATCAACAATGAACCAATTAAGCTAAGTCAGAGTTGTGCTCTCAGAAACTCAGTAGAGATAACAATCCTACTGACCACTCGGAAGCTAGTCAGTTGGGCTACTATCTCAGTAAGCTCAGTTTAGTGCGGAATGTGAGCCCTTAAGTGTTTACTCGTTTTAGTTCTGAAAACTTATCAGTTTGCTTAGTGAAAATGTGGTTAAGGCTGGTGCACAGTTTACTGATCAGGATGACAAGTCAGTCCTGATGGTTTTTCAGAAACAATGCAAGTATGGTTCAGTTTAATATGAATGTCAGTTTATGATCCTGAGCAAATAGTAAATCAGCACACAAGGGTGTTTTTAACGTGGTTCGGTGATAATCAACTCTTACGTCCACGACCTGATTGAACAGGAAGCTATCCTCAAAACCCTGAGGATAGGTACTTGGGTTTTACGTGCCAAGGGACACGAATAGCCAACTTCCTCTCTAAGGAACTGACCCCTGGGCGTTTTACAAGTCCCAGTCCTTCCTACCAACCAACTCACAACCTGAGGGGTTTGGTATTCACGTTTTCCAACTATTGTGTATTGATCCTTCTAACAAATCAGTTCTAAGGATAGGATCAATACTCTAAGCAAAATACAGAATAGATTCCTACTACAACACTAGGGAAATTTAAGGTTTCAGAGTGTTGCTTCAAGTGAACTTTGAGTGCTTGGAATCTTGAGAGTTTCTCTTGGAAATTTCCCGTTAGCCTTGAATGGGAGCATTGCCTTATGTATTTATAGGGAGGTTTGAAATAGATCAGTTGGAATTGATCCGTTTCAAACCTTCCTATTTAGGGTAGGTGCAGAAGTTGGTTGTCCTTGTCTGACAGAGACCATACCTAGTATGGCAAAGTTTCTGATTCGCCGCCTGCACCTCTGAGAAGCATTAAATGTGCTCAGTCTCCATACATACGTGTCGCCTTCTAACTGGTTGCTTTGTCAACGGCTAGTCTGTCGGCAATGACTTCAGTGAACCTCGTACATTTATAACTCTGAGTTCCTCGTTCTTTACTCAACATAAATGTTTGTCTTATGTTGGAGACTCTGACATTCTTTTTGCTTCATCAGACTTCCATTCGCACGTGTAACCTTTGGGTCTCAGGACTTACAAATATCAGGTTAACTAATATTAGGCCCATGTCAGGACTTATGAACATCAGTAAGACATTCATCCTGATCAAGGTTACATTGTGTCTTCACTGATAGAGACTTCCCTGAGCATGCTTAGTCTGCTCAGTTCTGTCAGGATTAGTGGTCTTCTTCAGGATGACTTCTAGGCATCTTCAGGGGTCTTTCTAGGTTTTACAGGTTCAGCTTCAGGTTGATCATTTTCAGGACGATCATGCCTTCAGGGTTGGAAATGCCTCAGACTTCAGACTTCAGAGACGTCACCATCAGTCTTCATTCCTCAACACGTTCCCCCTGAACTGAATACCTGTGAATAGAAAAATCAATTCTAACCTATCTATCCTGAGCCTATCATCCTGATGAACTATACTTAGGCAAATTCATCAAGGGGTTTTGGGATCTAATAAAAACACTTAAGATTGTCCCAACAATTTCCCCCTTTTTGATGATGCCAAAACCCTTAGAAAAATCCTACCATCTAAACAAGTTACTGATGTAATCAGTATTCAGTTCAGGAACCTATATCAGGTCCTTAGTTCTATAAGATGGAAACAGGAAAGGGGTAGTACAATTCTTGATAAAGAGCAGAAAAGTAAATCAGGAGTCAACGAGATGTTGTCTCAGGAATGTAAAAAGTTTCATTGATATAATGGTTAAGTACAGATTTCCTGAAACTATTACAAATGGTTCCTGAGACACTATTCCTGACAAACTAGTCTTTACTCTTCATCATCCCACCTAGCCAAAGATATCTCATACTTCTTCAGGACCCTGAGCTTGACTTCATGGAACATCTTCTGATCTCTGAAAGCTCCGGTTCTTGAAGCAATCATTGCAATCTCCTTCTGATCAGCTCCATGTTCAGGTGGTTGTCGATGCCGAGGGTTGGAGGCGGGTAGGTGATGTGTTCAGGTGCCCTGATCTGAACTTCTGCTCTGTCAGCATGACGAACAATTTCTCCCCAAAGTTCATTATGATGCAGGGCCATCCATTCAGCAAAGATGGTGTTCTTGTCTTTGCCTTCGGATGTCTTCAGCCAGTTCCTGACGACGTAGTACTGATCAATAAACTCCTTCTTGATCGGAACCCAAGTCTCGTTTAGGTCAGGAGGTACAAAATTGTCGACGTACTCAAACACACAGGGACCGTCATCCTGAGCATCAACCTTCTTCTTAGACGCAGCAGCTTTCTTCTTCCCAGCTTCAGGGGCAGGCTTTTTCTTAGGATCAGTCTTCTCTTTCAGCACAACCATGCCTTCCTTCAGCTTTTGGAGCTCAGTAGCCTGGCTCCTGACCTGCATCGCAATCTCCCGAGTTAGCTGTTTTGTCTTCTTCCTTCCCTCAATAATGGGATCATTAGGGAAGCGTTGCTCCTCACACTCCTCCATCAGATCTTCCACGGAAACATCAGCTTTCCGCTTCTGAGCCAACTTGGGATTTTTCAGAGCTTTTTTCCCTTCCCCCTTTTTGGCAGCATCAAAAGGGTCCTTGTCCTCATCGACTTTCTTCTGAATATCCTGTATCAGGATCCCCTGAGATGCTTGCTGATCGGCCACCACCCTGAACTCCTTAGCCAGCTTAGCATTGTCCTCAGCTCTAAGCAAGCTTTCAGTCAGATGACTATCAAACTCCTTCCGCATTGCATTCATCTCATCCTTCCTCTTGAGGTTTTCAGTGAGCATTGTGTTCAGAGATTTATGCGATGCTTCCTCAGAAGCTCGCTGACCCTCCCTCCATCTGGTCAGTAGATCGTCATCTGCCTTTCCAGCTTCTTCCCGAGCCATTGTCCTGACCTGGGCTTCCTGCCCCTTCAGTGCCTCCGCAATCAGTGCATTTATCCTGTCATCCAGGCCACCGAGTGAAGAGTCTATCATTGTTTGCACTTGGTCAGTAGTGACCCCGGTTGATCGGTGTTGTTCAAGACTCAGGAATCTATCAACTAATTCCTTCCTAGCCTTGTTCAACTCAGCAGTGAGATTCTTGATTTTCTCACGCTGACGATCGAGCTTGGCCAGAATTGTCTTCCCCATCAGTGACACTCCCACTGCAATGGTTCTGGCCCTTTTCTTAGCTGGCTTGGACTTGATGGTGACCTTCTTCGGGACCTCTCCTGAAGCCTCAGCAGTCCCGGTCCCAGGGAGTACGTCATCGGCCGGTGCACCTTCTCCCAACGTCGCACCTTCAGCAGCGGAGACCAGGGCAAGATCCTGAGGATTTGAATTTGGATTGTTTGCCCTGACCACCCTTAGGAAGTCCTCCTTGTTGACAACCTGGGCATATGATCGAAGCCCAAATCGATCAAGTATGATCTGTTCCTGATCCCTGAGCACCTCCTCACCAATAGCCTTAATCAAGGCAGCAACTTCAGGTACTGAGGCCTTCCTCACCATCACCAAGACCCTCAGTCTGATGACCTCCTCACCATAGGCCTCCTCCAAATCATGAAAGTGCTGATTGACAAACCTGATGGTCTGACATCTGGCATCCATCTTGAATGGAGTTAGCTTTGGTGGTGTGGATTCCTCCTGAGTTTCTTCCTCCGATTTAACAGACTCGGACTCAGCGTTATCAGTAACAGTCCACTTTCTTTCCCGATTATCCTCAACACCCTCATCATGGAGCTCCTCCTGAGCCTCCATGCCCACGACTTCCTGATGCTCACCTTCTCCGGCATTAGAACTCCCTTGCTCCTCCTGAGCAACTTCTCCTCCTCCTCCTTCACCTTCACCTTCACCTTCGTGCTCCTCCTGAGCAGGCACCGATGGTTCAACTTGAACCTCCTCTTCACCCAAGACCTCCACTATCTTCATCACTGGGTCTTCCTGAACAGGCTCCTGAACAGCCTGTTCCCCCTCAACTTGAGCCACCTCCACCTGAGGTGCTGGCTCAGTGCCAGATGCTGCGGCGGTTTCTGATGAAGGAATATCAGTGGGTGCCACAGAAGAGATTGGCACAGCAGCAAGAGTGGCAGTTGATTCGGAAGGTTGATCAGGGTGATCGGACTCAGTGTCAGAGTCATGAAGCATCGTCGCCTTTTCCTTGATCACTATCCCCTTCACTTTAACCCTCTTGGTTCCAGACTTCACTGGCTCCTCCTGAGCCTTAGAACTAGCTGCCTTTCCCTTGCCTTTTCCCCTTACCACCTTCTTGACCTCAGTGTCAAGCATCCTCTTGATGGTATCGACAAAGTTTTTGAAAAGAATATTCTTGTCCTTAAAGTCTTCACAACCATCCTTATCAACATCTCCAAGGAAGCCTTGGAGCATCACTGACAGTCTCGAACCAAAATGAGGGTTCTTGTCCAGCACAATCTTGTCTCCCACCATCCGAACCTTCTTTGACTCCTGGACAAGTTTCTGAAGGAAGAACTCCTCCCAGTCGATCAGTGCATTGTCCACCACGGCAGCCAAACCCCTAATTTTGGGCTGACTGATCTGCTCCATGCCTCCCATGAAGCCCATGATGCTCTGAACGACCACCTTGAACAAGAGCTTGTACTCCGGCTTCAGTAGCTTCTTGTTCATTGTGCTAAAAATTGTTGTAGGAATGATCAGGTACTCATTCGTACAATCCCGCTCCTCTCCAGCCTTGTAAGCAGTCAGGTCTGCCAACTGATTCTCCTTAGTATAATGAGGCAAATTGTAGGTCTTCCTGATGAGGTCCCTGACCTGGATCCTCTCAGTGAAATTTTGGACAATCTTCTTCCCATTCTTCTCCACAATCCTCCTGAGTGGAATCACTGATTCCCACTCATCGTCAGCATTCATCTTCATGTTGGTGTAGAAGGATATGATCTGATGAGGGCAGGTCTTGGTTGGCTTCCTGGTGACAAAGTCTAGGAGCCCAGCCTGATTGATGGCTCCATGGACTTGAGCAAGCTCCTTGATGGTGGATCGATGGGTGAAATCCACCAGCCATTCGTAAAACACCTTTGATTCCACCTCATTAATGGCAGCGTGGAATCTCCGAGTGTCATCAAGGGATTGAGCAGCAGAAGAAGCCATTGATGCAAGGAAATAAGAGAGATAATTTGCAGAAAGTTTGGGTTAGAAAAATATGAGTGCTCAAATTGTGCACAAAGAATGATCCTTCCTTTTATACCAAAAAATTCAGTTTTAAATGACGGTTTTGATGAAATATCTTTTGAAAAAACGGATTAGATGAAGGGGTATATCCGGAATAAAAACTTTACCAAATTCAGTTTTCAAAGCTAATAATTCAAACTTTATGGAAAATTGTTCCCGCCCACACTTGCATTTAATTCGTGTCAGAGGAATGTTTGAAATAAATACGCATTTTGCATTTAATAAAAACTAAAAAATAAATGAACGGCTGGGATGAGAGTTAAAAACCCTGTGATTGATGTGGTGTCAGATATGATCCGAATTGATGCAAGCAGGCCATAATTAAAGCAAAGGTTCAATAATACAAACCAGTCAGTCAGATATAGAAACCTGACTAATACCTCTGAGTCTGATCAGGGTGACAAGCCCTGAGCTCTGTGTCCTGAACCTAACTGTAAATCAGACCTGAAGATCCAAATCTGACGTCTGTTCCCCCTGAAAGCCATCCATCTTCCTGCAACCTGATCCTGAGTTAATCATTCCTCCTGACCACCTTGTTCAATCCTGAACTGAGGTTCATACTGAACCATCTACTCTTGGGTCAAGAAGTCCTAACCCCACTTACAACTCAACAAACCTGGTTTCAGGCAAAGCCTTAGTCAGGATGTCAGCTCTCTGCTTGTCAGTGGGGATCCGCTCCATCCTTATATCCTTCTTCTCAACATGATCTCTTATAAAATGATGCCTAATGTCTACATGCTTACACCTTGTGTGTAAGACTGGGTTTTGGGATATGGCAATGGCACTATTATTGTCACAATAAATTGGGACATCAGTGGCCTCTATTTGGTAGTCTCTCAGTTGTTGCTTCAACCAAAGGATCTGAGAGCAACAACTGCCAGCTGCCATATACTTAGCTTCAGTAGTAGACGTTGCAACACTGGTTGACTTCTTAGAAAACCAAGAGATCAGTTTACTCCATAGAAACTGGCATGTGCCTGTAGTTGATTTCCTATCAAGCCTACAGCCTCCATAATAAGCATCAGAATAACCAGTCAGTTCTAGGTTGTCATCAGAGGGATACCAAAGTCCTAAGTTGATTGTACCCTTCAGGTATTTCAGTATCTTTTTGGCACTCTCTAGATGACTTTTTTTCGGATCAGACTGATACCTTGCACAAACTCCAACTGCATAAGTGATGTCAGGACGACTTGCAGTCAGGTACAATAAAGATCCAATCAGTGCCCTATATTCAGTCTGATTCACTGAGGTCCCTTCCTTGTCAGGATCCAGCTTCTCATTTGTGTTCATGGGAATACGTGAGACTTTGCTGGTCTGAACTCCAAACTTCTGAATTAAGTCCCTCGCATACTTGGACTGATTTATGAAGATTCCGGAGTCAGATTGCCTGACTTGAAGACCTAAGAAGAAGTTCATTTCTCCTATCATTGACATCTCAAATTTTCCAGTCATCAGCTTGGAGAATTTCTCACAGAGCTTCAGATTAGGAGATCCAAATATTATGTCATCCACATAAATCTGAACCAAGAGAATGTCCTTCCCTTCAGATATCCTGAAGAGGGTCCTGTCCACTGTTCCTTTCACGAACCCGTGGTCTATCAAGAACTGGGAAAGTGTGTCATACCAAGCTCTCGGAGCTTGCTTCAGGCCATAAAGGGCTTTCTTCAGGTGATAAACCTTGTTACCGACTTCGAACCCCGGAGGTTGTTCCACATAAACCTCCTCGTTCAGTACACCATTTAGAAAAGCACTCTTCACGTCCATCTGATACACTTTGAACTTCTTGAATGTTGCATATGCAAAAAACAGCCTGATTGCCTTTAATCTTACGACCGGAGTAAAGGTCTCTTCATAGTCGATCCCTTCAGCCTGAGAGTACCCCTTTGCCACTAGTCTGGCCTTGTTTCTGACATCAACATTCTTCTCATCCCTCTTGTTCTTGAAGACCCACTTGGTGGCAATAACATGTTGACGCCTAGGTCTCTCAACTAACTCCCAAACCTGATTCCGCTAAAACTGATTGAGCTCATCCTGCATGGCTAGGATCTAGTTGGGGTCAGCAAGAGCTTCTTCTATGCTCTTAGGTTCCTGATCACTCAGGAAACAGTAGAACATAGCACTCTCACCAAAGGACAACCTTGTCCTGACCCCCTCATTGACATCACCAATGATATCAGCCAATGAGTGATCATCTAGCCACCGTCTCCTGCTGACGGCTGCACTGGGAGCTGCTGACCTTCCCTTGCCTGAACCTGAATTGTTAGTTTCGACAATGATAGGTAGAGAAGCGGAATGAGCAAGAACAGGGGACACTGAGTCATTTCCTGAGGGTTGACCAATATCAGGGACATTGTTTCCCACTACAGTGTTGGACTCAGTAACTGTCTCAGGTGTAGAAGCATCATCACCGATAGTACGTACCTAAGGTTGAGTCTGTTCCTCCGTCTGAGACTCAACATTCTCCGAGGCTGGGGCTTGCTGAGGATTGACCTGAGGTCCATCCTGATCATCATCATCATCATCCCATCCCTTCGGAGCATTCACCATTTTGATCTTGAACTCAGGATTCTTCAGGCTCAGTCTTGTCACCCTCTTGGTAACCCCCTCAGTGTCAGGATTTGGAACCTGTTTTCTACGCACTGATGCAGTCTCATCAAACACATCATGAGGTGTTTCCTCCACACAAAGGGTCCGACAGTTATACACCCTGAAAGCTTTGCTGACTGAGGAGTATCCAAAGAAAACTCCCTCATCAGACTTGCTATCAAAGGCTTTAAGCTGGTCTTTCCCAGTGTTCAGGATGAAACACTTACACCAAAAAATATGGAAATAGGAGATGCGAGGCTTCCTTTTATTCCACATTTCATAAGGTGTCTGAGCATATTGTTTGTTCAGCATAGATCGGTTCTGAGTGTAGCAAGCAGTGTTGATTACTTCAGCCCAGTACTTCTTGGGCAGTCCTGACTCAGCCAACATGGTCCGGGCAGCTGATCTTTGAGTGAAGCTTTGGTTTGTTTGCCTTCCTGACCTGCTCCGCACACGTGATCTTTGCTAAAACTTCATTAGGTAGACCTTCTACATGAGAAAGTCGAGAGATTTTGTTAATATTCTTGAAGTTTAAGTGACTCAGGCGTTTATGCCAAAGCCAACTGAGCTCAGAAGAGCTCTTAGCGACCGAACAAGTTTCAGGAGAGCTGCTCTTAAAGTCAGCAAAATATACATTCCCTCTCCTCACACCTGTAATCAGAACCTGCAGTGTAGATTTGTCTTTGACAAGGCATATATTAGATGTAAACTCTACACTATATCCTCGGTCACAAAACTGACTGACCGAAAGCAGGTTATGCCTAAGATCCTCAACATAGGATACATTAAGCACTCTCACTGAGCCAACAACAAGGGTACCGAATCCTCTGGTGAAACCCTTAGACTTATCACCAAAGGTTACCTGCGGGCCTTCCTGAGCTACGTAGTCCTGAAGGAGATCATGAAATCCGGTCATGTGCCTGGAACATCCTGAGTCCAATTACCAGTCCTTCATCAGACCCTCCTTCTTCTTCTTGTAGCCCGCAGCGACCTGAAAAGAATCAGGCCTCAGGTACCCATCTCGTATTGGGTCCTACAGTGTCAGCCATACCCTTCGGGATCCAGATTTGTTTAACAATTCTGATGGCATCAGAAGTGTAAACCTGTCTCCCTGAAACATCAACATACACTGTCCTCTTCTTCCTTTGTGCCTGGGAAGTTGAGGGTGTATGTGTGTCAGCCTGAGTCTCAGGAGCCTTGGATTGATTCCTGGGGGAGGGCCTCCTATTCCTCCTTGGCCTGGGTGCATTGGGCTGAGGTCTGTCTTGAGAAGGAGCAACTTGGGCCTGACCTCTAGGCACTTGAGGTCTGGCCTGAGTGTTATCGGAGTCAGGTCTCCGTTGCCTTTCAGGGGCCATTTGGTTTGTCCTTCTCCTCTGAGGATTGGGACGCTCCTGATGGGCCTTGTGCCCTGTGCCCTGTCTGAGGCCTCTGGACCTCAGTAGTCCTTGGCCTTGCCTGAGGCCTCCCCTGACTAGAGTTCCCTCTGCCCTGAGTATTTCTAGGCTGAGCCTGAGATGTACTTGGGGCTGAGTTCTTTCCAGTCTGAGGGTTCCTAGGCTGAGCATTGGAGTTCTCTTGGTCCTTCTTCCTCGACTCAGGATGAGGAGCCTGGGCCTTTCCCTTAGGTTTTGGCCTAGATTCCTCAGTCCTTTGCCTGACAGGTTCAGACACTTTCTCCTTCCCTTAGCCTTTATCCTGACGAGCAACACTTGGGCTCTTGTCGTCAGTTTGGGCAGGGACAAACTTCTTCTGAGAGTTGCTCCCTGAAGCACCTCTCTTCTTCTTGCCCTTTGGGTCTTTTGAGGCATCATAGCCTAACCCAGATTTAGCACCATCGGTCAGCTGAGAGAAACTTGTTAACTCATCAACCACTTGGGTAGATGTGTGTAACTTCTTCAGCTTTTCCTCAAGGTGCCCATTTTCCTTTTTCAGGGCCTCAATCTCAGTGGTGTACTGAAGCACCAGTTTTTCATGAGCATTCTCCTTTGAGATCAGCTCAAGATCCCAAGCAGTTTGCTCAGCACAAAGTCGAGCTTGACACTCAGTTTCGAACATCACTCTCAGAGCAATTCGCTCAATCATCAACTGTTCCTGAGCGAGGAACAGATCAGTGTCACGAGTCTCAATCAGTGAGCTGATTACACCTTTCAGTCTTTCAACCTCCAGTGGAGTTTCATCATGCTTATTCCAAGCATGAAGTAACTCTTCCTGAAGATTTACTAGTCTGAGGGCTTCCTCAGTATCTCTCATCCTGAAAGACTCAGTTAACCGATCATTCTCCCCACTCAGTTGTGCATTCACATCCACTGTGTGAGTATGAGTCTCCTGCAGCCTTGAGAAGTCAACCATCAATTGCTCTAGGGTGAGCTGAAGGTTGAGTTCTCCTGCTGAGTCTGAACTAAGCTCAGGTGCGTGATCAGGAGAAGAGGCAGAAGAACATACCTCATCATCTGCCATTAGGCAGAGATCATCATACTCCTCATCGGAGAAGAGTTCAGAGGACCGGTGTCCTGGGCCATCTGAATCTGAGGAATCCCCAGCGAGCATAGCTTTCCGGTCTGATACCCTGAGCTCTCTCTTGGCTCTTCGATCTTCACTCTCTCGAGCGCTGAGCTCCGGACAATCATACTGATAATGTCAGGTCTTGTGGCAGTGGTAACACTGATCTACATCAGAAACACCCTTTTTGTCAGTGTACCTTTTATCAGATGACTCCCTCCTGCTCCCTGATGATCGTTCAGGTTTAGAGCTGGATCTTCTGGGATCAGCATCATCTCTTCTCTTCTCATCTCTGCGCCGCTCAGGCTCCTCTCTCTCTCTCCTAGAATCTGAACCCCTCCTTTCTTCCCTCCGGGGGCTCGATCTCCTGGGGCTGGAATACCTACGATCACGGGAGTCAGTATAAAACTTCTTATACCTGCCAAAACGAGAGTTCAACTTCTCGGATCTCCTTGCCATCAGGCTGTACTCCAGGGCTAGGTCATCCTTGCTCATATCTCTAAGTGATTTCGAGCCAGATCCAGCCTCAGGCTCAGGAGTAGCTTTAAGAGCCAATCTCTTTTCCTTTTCAGGTGTCTTCTCCTCACTCACCTCCTCACTGACAGCACCCTCTTCTTCCTCTTATCGAGGTCGAATTCCAGAGCCTTTAACTCTGAGAATAGGTGAGAGTAAGGAATGTTTGTGAGGTCTTGCGTGTTCTTCAACAAGATCACTCCTGTGTCCCATCTTTCAGGGAGACAGTTCAAGATTTTAGACGACACCTCTCTCTTGGGAAAGTCCTTCCCAAGGGTTGCTAGCTCGTTCATCATCTTAATGAACCGAGCTTCCATCTGATCGATGGACTCTCCATCTAGCATCCTAAAGGCCTCGAACTTCCTGATGCCCAAATCCCGCTTGTTCTCCTTGATCTTCTCTGAGCCCTCGCTCATCTCCTTCAGGGCATCCCAGATCTCCTTTGCAATTGTTAGATGCATGAGCCTAACCGAGTTCTCGTAAGAAATGGTGTGGAGTATAATGTTCTTCGCAATATTATCCAGTCTGATTTACTTAATCTGATCAGCAGTAAGCACAGACCTCTCCACAGGCTCATCTCCGGCAGCCGGAATAGGGACATTGCCAGCTACAGGCCGGATGATCTGAAGATTCCTCATAAATCTGATAGGACCATGCTCAATCACCTGGGGCATCTGATCATGGATGGAGTAGAGATGTGCCAGAACCCTGAATTTCCAATAGTCATAATTATCAATAGAGAACTCAGGAAGATTGCCCTCAAGGTGCTTAGAACCGGATGCCATGGAATGCAAGTTTTCAGAAACAAGATCTGTTCAGTTGACCACCAAAAGTTTCTCCTCAGAAACTGTTGGTAAACATCAGTGGTCTTTTGAACCACTGCTTTGACACCACTTGTTGGTCCCGAAATGAGTATAATCAGTGTATGGGGGGGAATACACTGATGTCAGATTTTCCCAAAATCTCAGGAAAATGCTCTTTCAGACAAAGTCAGGAAGCTCCTGAAAATGTTCAGTCTACTGATGGTCCTCAGGGGCATCAGGGACGGATCAACAATGAACCAATTAAGCTAAGTCAGAGTTGTGCTCTCAGAAGCTCAGTAGAGATAACAATCCTACTGACCGCTCGGAAGCTAGTCAGTTGGGCTACTATCTCAGTAAGCTCAGTTTAGTGCGGAATGTTAGCCCTTAAGTGTTTACTCATTTTAGTTCTGAAAACTTATCAGTTTGCTTAGTGAAAATGAGGTTAAGGCTGGTGCACGGTTTACTGATCAGGATGACAAGTCAGTCCTGATGGTTTTTCAGAAACAATGCAAGTATGCTTCAGTTTAATATGAATGACAGTTTATGATCCTGAGCAAATAGTAAATCAGCACACAAGGGTCTTTTTAATGTGGTTCGGAGATAATCAACTCCTACGTCCACGACCTGATTGAACAGGAAGCTATTCTCAAAACCCTGAGGATAGGTACTTGGGTTTTACGTGCCAAGGGACACGAATAGCCAACTTCCTCTCTAAGGAACTGACCTCTGGGCGTTTTACAAGTCCCAGTCCTTCCTACCAACTAACTCACAACCTGAGGGGTTTGGTATTCACGTTTTCCAACTATTGTGTATTGATCCTTCTAACAAATCAGTTCTAAGGATAACATCAATACTCTAAGCAAAATACAGAATAGATTCCTACTACAACACTAGGGAAATTTAAGGTTTCAGAGCGTTGCTTCAAATGAACTTTGAGTGCTTGGAATCTTGAGAGTTTCTCTTGGAAATTTCCCGTTAGCCTTGAATGGGAGCAAGGCCTTCAGTATTTATAAGGAGGTTTGAAATAGATCCGTTGGAATTGATCCATTTCAAACCTTTCTATTTAGGGTAGGTGTAGAAGTTGGTTGTCCTTGTCTGACAGAGACCATACCTAGTATGGCAAAGTTTCTGATCCGCCGCCTGCACCTCTGAGAAGCATTAAATGTGCTCAGTCTCCGTACATACGTGTTGCCTTCTAACTGGTCGCTTTGTCAATGGCTAGTCTGTCGGCATTGACTTCACTGAACCTCGTACATTTATAACTCTGAGTTCCTCGTTCTTTACTCAGCATAAATGTTTATCTTATGTTGGAGACTCTGACATTCTTTTTGCTTCATCAGACTTCCTTTCGCACGTGTAACCTTTGGGTCTTAGGACTTACAAATATCAGGTTAACTGATATTAGGTCCAAGTCAGGACTTATGTACATCAGTAAGACATTCAGCCTGATCAAGGTTACATTGTGCCTTCACTGATAGAGACTTCCCTGAGCATGCTTAGTCTACTCAGTTCTGTCTGGATCAGTGGTCTTCTTCAGGATGGCTTCTAGGCATCTTCAGGGGTCTTTCTAGGTTTTTCAGGTTCAGCTTCAGGTTGATCATTTTCAGGACGATCATGCCTTCAGGGTTGGAAATGCCTCAGACTTCAGACTTCAGGGACGTCACCATCAGTCTTCATTCCTCAACACGTTCCTCCTGAACTGAATACCTGTGAATAGAAAATTCTATTCTAACCTATCTATCCTGAGCCTATCATCCTGATGAACTATACTTAGGAAAATTCATAAAGGGGTTTTGGGATCTAATCAAAATAATTAAGATTGTCCCAACATTAAATACTCAACATATATATAAATTCATTATTCAACAAGAAAATAAAATAAAAAAACTACTCGTCCGAATCAAAGTCACCGTCCTTATCAAGTCCGACAACGTCCTCACCCTCATAATCATCACTCCCATCACCCTGAGGTTCTTCTGCAGCGGCATCAAATACGGGAGGATCCACACCAATCTTTCTCGAGAGTAGCTCAACCCAAGGCTTCATCATTTCTGCCTCTTTCTCCGATTTCTTCATCTACTTCTTCAACTCCTTCTCCTTTGTCTGAGATCTCTCCTATTTCTTTCTAACATCGGAGAGTTGACTTTCAAGGTGTTCGGATGGGTAAGAGCTGATGGAATAGGACGAGCTCCCCTTCTGGGATAGACGGATAACCTTACTGTGACTGCTCAATCCTATATACTTCCCCTTCTTGGGTTTGACCAAATTCAAAAAGTTTTGGTTCTCGTCAATAGGGGTGGGGGAAGGATTCTCTGGGGTGGGTTCCGACGTTGTCTGAGCCTCTTCGAGGGTCTGCCTCATCTGATTCTGAAATTAAACAAGATATAATTATAATTTAATATTAATTAGTGTAATTTATAAAATGATTAATTAGAACATAAATTACAAAATACATACGTGAAGTTCGGTTGTGCGGCCATAGGTGGACTCTCCAATCTCCCCAACTAGGTGAGCAAAATGCATCTCCTCGATGAGGGTGGCCTTCCGTCCGTGCTCCATCTCATGTACAAAAAAAATAATTAAATGAAGAAAAATTAATAAATTTAAATCTGAGTAAATTAAAAAATTAAATACTTACAAAATGAGACCATGCTCGTAAATAGTCCGAGAGCCTGCTCGATGCCTGGCTACGCCTTGCCCGGTGGGGTCACTCATCCTATTTCTTCTGGCCGTCTCGGCCCTCGCAACATTCTTCGGGTCTAGCTAATAATTGACTAGTTCCTCCCAAATATTGCGGCCCTCTTCGTCTGTCCCCATGTTCTGAATAATCCCCTCATCCTTCCACTTGGCCTTAATATCGGTGACCAAATCTTTCATGCACAGCTGCACTTTTTCGTTGAAAAGACCGTGCACCGCTGTCTCGTGTCGAGGTTCCCAAACGCAGAGCTTCTGCAATAAAATTCATAATAAACATATAAATTAATAAAATGAATATTATTTATAAACATACCTTATACTCCTCAAAAAATGCTAACTTCTTGGACTCGGGAACTTTAGACCATGAAGCCACTCCATAAGGCCAAACAATAATGACTCGGAATCAAACTGCATAAATAATTAGATATGAATTTGTGGCAAACTTCTTGATAAACCTCTGCTTCTGTGATGCCTGGTACTTGTTATCGAGTTTGCTCACAAAACATCCTACATATAACAAATATTCGTATAAAAATAATAACATATTAAAATATATTTACAATTTATTTATAATGAATTACTCACTGTATGTATGGTTGAACCTCGGGCATATTCATCAAGACATACGACTGTAGTGTCTCTTCTTCCCAGTTATTTTTAATATACCGTTTGGTCTCTTTACCCAGTGGTCGACCAACATGTAAAAATACAGACAACATACCATCGAACTCACGAAGAGGATGTACTTCTCCCCGGCAATCGTAGTTGCGAGGCTCATTTCTGATCCTGGTTTGAACTTGATCACCGAAATAATAAGAACAAAATGTTCCAACCTCTTTATTTGCTCAAAATGTGTCCTCACGCAAGTGTATTTGTTCACTATTGCGGTGGTAAGCTTGACCAAGTTTTAATATATCGAACCCAAAGGAGACGGGGACTTGTAAGGAAAAGTGTTGTTTCAATTGGCTAGCTAACAAAGCAATAAAGGGGAAAGGTATCTATTGTCTACTAATGTATCAAAGAAGTAAACTTCCTATCACCTTGGGTTGCAAAGTGAGCAAATGTGAGAGATATGTGCTAGTGTACTATCCTATGTTTCACATGGTGAGGTATCACTTTATCATGCAATGAGATTGTGTACAATCAATTGGCAAGCCACTCTAACATGCAAAAGGTATCCCTAATAACACATTAAAGCCTCTAATTGTTCTTCCAATTCACTAAGGATAATTCTCACTATCTTAGGAATTTTATCAAACACTTAGCATGCATTGGCCTAATTACAAGAAGATTTAGGAAAATAGCTCTACTTTCGTATGAGACTAACTCCCTAATGGCCCTTATGATCAACTACACATGCAAAGCATTCATACAAATCTTCAATGTAGAGAATTGATCATACAACAACTCATAACATTCAAAAGATCAACATGTTCACCACATTACTCCATAGGAATCATACACCAACACATAAAGGAATTAGCCCATGGCTAATTTGGTAAACATAAGAATAATTAAGCTAGAAACAATCATCATTATGCAAGAAATGTAAAGAGAATTACTTATTACAATGAAATTGAAAAGATACAAATTTACCTCTACAAGCTATCTAGCCATCCGGCAATAAAAATTAAAATCCAATCGGTAGAAATGTAGCTCTAGTCGAGATGAGAATGCAGGAATAAACGGATCGTCGATCCAAGCGGTAGATCAAAAGTTATCTAAGAATTTGTAAGAAAAATCATAAGAAACCCACTAGTAACTACCTCTCTCTCTCTCTCTAATCTAAGAATCTAACTATGATTATGAACTAAATGTGTCTTGGATGCCTTGAGAATCTGATCCTTGGAGTATTTATAGGCCCACAATGCTTGGTCCAAAATGCCCTTCATTAAACGCGCGAAAAGACGAAACTGCCCTCGAAATTGGGACCATCCGAGCCATCGCACGAGTGGACAACAGTGGCCACACGAGTCTGGCTCGTGTGAGCACTCATGTGAGCTCACGTCGCCCGGACCAGGGATGTGTCGCATGAGTCTAGGCTCATGGTCAAACGAGTCTGGCCTGGCTGCGCTCGAGCTCGGCCTCGGCTTGTTCGATCGATCCTCGACTTCCTCATTTTCTTCATATCTTGAGTTCTAGAGCTTCGATTGACTTGATTCTTTTTCCGTTGCGACCCTCTCTTCAAACTCTTCGACATGGTATATCATTTGCCTCCATTGGATCAACTCACTATTTCTGGACTTTTACAAACTTTCTCGTCTCTTGTCGATTTTTGCTCGTTTTCACTACAAAACACAACTTTCTAGCCAAAAAGGGTTAAATGCACAAAGTATAGAATTTTAGGGTCAAATATGAACATAAGCACTTCAAAACTATATAGAAATGGATGCAAAAACATGCAATTATGACCCTAATCACACCCCAAACTAGATTGTTGCTTGGCCTCGAGCAACGAAGCGATAAGATAGGGGAATAATTGTATATATGAAGCATCAAGCACAAGATCAATGCATAGAATCATCACTCTATATCTAGCAAATCTAAGATACAATATCATCCAATCAACTATCAAAATCAAATCAATTAGCACAATATCAAATCAATGAGTTATGATCCTCACAGGATAAGTGTTTCACTCAACCCTCAAGTGTTTAGGCTCTCTCATGCATCACACCACACACACATACTACCATAAGCATGGCTTAAGTCTACATTCTCCACCACTTGTAATGACAAATCAATCACACATCAATGAGGACTTTTAAAGGTTGTAGTGTTGGCTCTTTGGTATGGAAGGAACATATGGGTAAAAGTGACTAAGTATGATTAATAAAGTATAGAAGGAATCAAAGTAGAGATCATTCAACTCTTCATGCAATTGTGCACATTCTTCATGCTCTTTCAAAATCACACTTCAAAGAATCAATCTTTCTTTTTTCACAAATTGTGAACATACTCACAACACTAAAGTCAAACTTGACCATAATTTTTCAAAAAGTTAACCTTTTTTTTCAATTTCTTGCAAGCACTTGCCTTTGAACCTTCTTTTTATAACAATCCATGCATAAAATTTCTTTCCACGTTGGCCACCAATTTCTTCATCATATCACCAATCTTCCTTCCTTCTTTTCACTCTACCAATCATAAGGACAAGAGAGAGTTCCAAAAAAAAAAGGAAAATAACTTAAAGTGTGGTTAGCCAAATGAAAGGATTATAAGTACAAAATGGGTAGCAAAGGATATTAATATCAATGGTAGGCTCATAGGGTTAAGTGGCTCAATATAGATCAAAGAAAATGCCTCATATCATCTCATGTGAAATCATTATCTAATGTAGCCTCAAATAAGACAAAAGCCAAGTTCTAGAGTATAATGCACATGTGTGGAACTCACATCAAGAAAAATATCATCCGTTCAAGATTGAAACGGGCAAAATTGGCTCAAATCTCACGGGTAACGGGTGATCAAGACTCATATCATATCACTATGCTCATATCAATGAAATCTCAAGAATCATGAAATCAAAAGTATCAAAGATAGGATAAGAATCAAACAATAAATCCACTATACTAATCATGACTTTCAACTCATCAACACAACAATAAGCATATCTCATGCATTCACTACTCAAAGCAAACAACAATATGGCAAAAAATAACAAGCAAAGCAAGGCCTCATCAAAAGCATATGGTCTAAAACATCATAGGAGCACTAAAAATTAATGAAAATAATAGCATTGCGAAAAGAATGGCAAAACGATCACACCTCCCCAAACTTTTTTGGACCATAGGTCTAAAAAGTTTGGCAAATAAGTGGAGACAATATCAAGCAATGCACAAGAATAAAGCTCAAACTCCTAAGCATCATCAACCATAAGATCAAAGTCATCAATAATCCATCACAAGCAAATACAAAGATAAAGCTACCTAAAAAGTACCACAACATCAAGTAATATCATTACAAACCAAATTAAACTAAAAATTCGGGATAGAAGCCATAATAGGGATAAGAAAGTGTTACCCATCCTTATGAAGTTAGATTGATATCGTCACTTCACGAAGGTGGATAACGAGGATGAGTGAAGTGCTCTTCTCCAATGTGCCAATGCATCATAGCCCTTTGTGCTTCGAGAAGTTCTTCCATATTAGTGTTCATGGTGTTGAAGTTCCGCAAACTTGGGCGAATTTAATGAAGTAACTCTTCTTTTCCTCGAAGAACAAACCATAGTTGGAAAGTGTGTCTCCACACTCCTTTAAACACTCATCCTCCCATATTGGATCATTCCAACCTTTCTTAGGTCTTGAGCTCGAAGCTTTACCCTTTCCTTTACTCCTCTTAGACATAGCCTACGAAAAATATTAAGCATGAGCAAGATATATGAACAATAAGCTCAAACATCGCACTTCCTAGAAGAATTCTATACATGAGCAAAGGAAGAACAATACACTCAAGTCATTATCAACTTCATTCACTAAGTAGAATAGATTGAACATAATGGGACTAATTCTAGAATCAAGGGAATCATGCCACTCATAGTCATGCTAATGTCATATATCAATAAAACCTCAAATATGCAAAAATCATAGGTGAATCAACATCATTAACTCAACCTAGCATCAATATACTCATACCCATTAACAATTAGCACAATATTATCATGATAATCCAAATTTAGCATAAAATTCCCAAAAATTCGTCACTATGCCTACACCCAAAATTTCAATCCTCGATTAAGTCCAAAATTCACAAAATTAGCATGCAATTGGGTTCCCCATGGATTACCCATCAATAATGTAGCATTATTTCATCATCAATTGCTAAAAAATAAACTAGAATAAAAAAATCCCCAATTTAAGCTCAAGAACCCTAAAAATTGAATTTCTCATTCTAGACAATGCTACCATGGAATTCCAATAAAATTGTAAGAAATAGATAGAACATACCTTTGGAAGGAATTGATGAAAAGAAATGTAGAGATTGAGATATGGAAATTTTCTCCAACTTTCTTCTTCTTGGTTTTGAGAGAGTATGGAGTGCAAGAGTGAAGAGAGAAGTGTGTGTTTGTGTGTGGAATAAGTGGGAAATGAGGACAAAGAGTGAGTAGACAAACCTAGGGAAGTGTGGTCAAAGTTGGACCAAAAGGTGGTCAAATCCGGATTTGCAAGCCATCACACGAGTGCCCTCTTGTTGCCACACGAACCCGGACTCGTGTGAGCTCCTCCTCGCGGTCGTGTGGGCCTTCATCTCCCGAACCAGAGGGATCCTGCACGAGTGTGAGCCTATGGCCACACGAGTCCAAGGCTAATGGTGCACGAGTCCGAGGCATCCTTGGGCCACTTCCAAATTTTCATCCCTTTATACATTTTCATGCTGTTTTCTTCCATTTTCCTACACAACACAACTCAAGACTCCTCATAAAATATAAATGGTCATTGAACATCATCAAATTAATCATGAAATTGAGCAATTAATCGAAAAATTTATCACGAAACACACCCCCCCAATCTTTTTCGGATCAAGAATCCTAATAAAGTTTGGAAAGAGTGATTAATCAAGAAACTCAAGCTCAATAAACCATTCACACTCCATGTCAACTCCTAAACCAAGAATATCTCAAAACCTTAAGCAAAACATGCTCCTCAAATCTATTCTTGCACATTATAGCACAAAATCCACAAAGAGCAATCAATGCACAAAATCATGAGCTAAAATGGCATTCATGCTTCTATCCCTAAAATCAAAAAGCAAAACCAACACAACAAAATAAAATCAAGGATACGAAAAAGGATATAAGGGTGGGTTGCCTCCCACCTAGCGCTTGGATTTAACATCCCCTAGCCGGACGCTATAAAGCTCAAGTGACATCAAACTCAATAAGGGTTGAGTGACTTACATCGCTCAATTTCCTTCTCCAAAAACATCCCTTCTTCACCACTTTCTTTACCACTTGTTTTACCCCCTTATCTTCATTCACCTTTTTTCTCTTTTCAAAAAGAATTTCCTCATTCACCTCACTCTCAAGATCACAAGTTCTCATACCCTTGCTAGTATTTTCATCCTCACGTCTTGGGGAACTCATTGAAGAATCATAGATAGAGAAAGTGTTTCTCTTATCATTCATCCTCAAGGTAACCTCACCTTTTTTAATATTGATCAAAGCATCCGAAGTTGCAAGGAAAGGTCTCCAAAGAATAAGAGGAGTATGCTTGTCCTCCTCTACATCTAAGATAACAAAATCAACCGGATATAAAAACTTACCAATTTGCACTACCACATCTTACAAAATCCCTCTCAGTTGCACCTTTGAATTGTCCGCCATATAAAGATCACTAGACATGGGCCTCATATCCCTCAAGCCAAGCCTTTGAGCTATGGATAAAGGCATAACATTCACACTAGCCCCAAGATCACATAAAGCCTTGATGCTCTTGCTCCCTTCAATATGACAATCCAAAACAAAGCTACCCGGATCTTTGAGTTTTTTAGGAAGATGCTTCATGATAAGCTTGCTACTCTCTTGAGTGAGTTTGACAATATCGGGCTCCTTTTTCTGCTTCTTTGACATGAGATCCCTAAAAAATCTTGTATACGTCGGCATTTGCTCAATAGCCTCTTTGAAAGACATATTAGCATACATCTTCGTGAACAAGTCAAGAAATTTCTTGAGCCTCTCATCAAGCTTGCTTTTCACTCCCTTTGAAACTTCCACCTTTTCTTTCTCAATCACTTTCCCTTCTTCCACCTTCCTTTCCTAACCCCCTAGTTCTACTTTCCCTTTCTCTTTCTTCTCTTTATCCATCACGCTCTCTTCTACCCCATAGACTCTCTCATTACTCTTTACCAATTTCACATTCTCACAATAAAATGCTTCCTCCACTATCTCATCATGAAACAATTTCAAAGGATCATTCCCTATCACCTCCCTCGTAACCTCCATACAAGAAATAGAATTGCAATGCTCACGAGGATTAATTTCGTTTGTAGAAGGGAATTTACCTTTATTGACTTGTGGACTCAAGGACGAAGCAATTTGCCCAAGTTGATATTCCAAGCTCTTAATTTGATTTGCTTGTGAAGTGTACAATTCATCAACTCTTTTGTTCATTTCACTATTCATCTTCCTAAACTCCACTTCAAAATTGTTAATCTTCTTCAAAATCAAAGTCAAGGTGTCTTCAATGCTCCACTTCCCCTCATTATTAGGCGGCTTAGACCCCGGATCAATCCCGGGTGGCAATTGAATTGCCCCCTTAGGATTGGAATATGAAAAATTCTCATGCCTCCTATTCGGATTGTACGGAGGGTTACTTTGATTCGGATGCGAACCCCCTTGTTATCTAAAAGGTGGAGCAACATATGACCTTTGATTATTTTGGAAAGAATTGTTGTATTGAGGACGACCCATGTAGTTCACTTCTTCTTGAATAGAGGTAGTAGGAGGGGGAATACTCTCGACAACACTTACTTGCATAGGAGCTGGAGCTTAGTTTTTATTTTGACCTCCATAGACCAAATTACACACATTTGTCAATCTTTCCTCGAGAAGTGCAACTCGATCACCCGTTCCACTATTGGACTCTCTTTGAAAAGCATCATTTGCAGCTCTATTCTCGATGATCTAGTTCACTTGACGAACGGTCTTAGTCCAAATCGATCCTCCGGCATAAGAATTCAAATAATTCTTGTCTCCTTCATACAATCCAATGTGAATGTCAAAAGTATATCTTCATCCTTCAAACCATGTTGAGGACAAGCCAACAACAAGGTTTGGTACCTCTCCCAAGCACTAGATATGGTTTCTCTCGCCTTTTGTCAAAAATTCTTTATTTATTCCCTAGCCTTTAGCATCTTTGATGGAGGGTAAAATTTCTTGAGAAATTGTGAACTCAACTCCTCCCATGTGGCTGCTTTTGGGTTCATAGATCGGATCCATGTCTTAGCTCTCCCGGTCAAGGTAAAATTAAAGAAACGAAGCTTCTTTTCATTATCCGACATCCCTTTGTACTTGATCGTGTCACATAACTCCATAAAGTTATTGAGATGAGCATTTGGATCTTCTCGATCACTTGATCCTTCGAAAGGAGACTCCATTAACAACTTCAAGAGATTCGTATTAAGCTCAAACTTCTTAGCATCAATCGGTGGTCTCTCAATACCATCATAATGCTCATTATCCCTTGGCTCAAAATAGTCACAGAGTAGTGGTTCATTGTTTTGAAGTGGGTTTATGATTTGTGGTCTTTGGTGTTGCGGTTGTGGTGGGTATGGGTATGGGTAGTAAGGATAGTTATGTGGTGGTGGTGGATAGTATGGTTGGTTTATACGGTAATTTGGGTAGTTGGGATATTGAGGTGGGTAGTATGGTTGATTTGGTGGTGGATAAGGTTGATATTGACGTGGTATAGGTTGTGGTTGTGGAACCTCCCTTTGAGCCAAGTGATCCTCACCTTGATGCACTTGTCCTCTTAATAGTTCCTCTTCTCTAATCTCATCTCAAGCTTTATTCATTTGATTCTCCATGTTCTCTCGATTCAATCTAGCTTCTCTTCTTCTCCTACGTAGGCTCGTTTATATGTCTAAGTCAAAGGGTAGTAAATCTCCCCCTTGACTTCTCGTGTGCATATACCTACACGGGAACAAGTATCAAATTCTCACAATAGTAACCAATCAAAATTCAAACATAAAAGTAACAACAAATAACCAAACAAACTAGCCATCTCAACGGCAACCGCGCAAAAAACTTGTTTGCTCAAAATGTGTCCTCCCGCAAGTGTACGTGTTCGCTATTATCGTGGTAAGCTTAACCAAGTTTTAATATATTGAACCCAAAAGAGACGGGGACTTGTAAGGAAAAGTATTATTTCAATTGGCTTGCTAACAAAGCAATAAAGGGGAAAGGTATCTATTGTCTACTAATGTGTCAAAGAAGTAAACTACCTATCACCTTAAGTTGCAAAGTGAGCAAATGTGAGAGATATGTGCTAGTGTACTATCCTATGTTTCACATGGTGAGGTATCACTTTATCATGCAATGAGATTGTGTACAATCAATTGGCAAGCCACTCTAACATGCAAAAGGTATCCCTAATAACACATTAAAGCCTCTAATTGTTCTTCCAATTCACTTAGGATAATTCTCACTATCTTAGGAATTTTATCAAACACTTAGCATGCATTGGCCTAAATACAAGAAGATTTAGGAAAATAGCTCTACTTTCGTATGAGACTAACTCCCTAATGGCCCTTATGACAAACTACACATGCAAAGCATTCATTTTAACCTTCAATGTAGAGAATTGATCATACAACAACTCATAGCATTCAAAAGATCAACATGTTCACCACATTACTCCATAGGAATCATACACCAAAACATAAAGGAATTAGCCCATGGCTAATTTGGTAAACATAAGAACAATTAAGCTAGAAACAATCATCATTATGCAAGAAATTTAAAGAGAATTACCTATTACAATGAAATTGAAAAGATACAAATTTACCTCTACAAGATATCTAGCAATCCGGCAATGAAAATTAAAATCCAATCAGTACAAACGTAGCTCTAGTCGAGACGACAATGCAGGAATAAACAGATCGTCGATCCAAGCGGTAGATGAAAAGTTATCTAAGAATTTGTGAGAAGAAATCTTAAGAAACCCACTAGTAACTACCTCTCTCTCTCTCTAATCTAAGAATCTAACTATGATTATGAACTAAATGTGTCTTGGATACCTTGAGAATCTGATCCTTGGAGTATTTATTGTGCCCACAATGCTGGGTCCAAAATGCCCTTCATTAAACGCGCGAAAAGACGAAACTACCCTCGAAATTGGGATCATCCGAGCCATTGCACGAGTGGACAACAGTGGACACACGAGTCTGGCTCGTGTTAGCACTCGTGTTAGCTCACGTCGCCCGAACCAGGGATGTGTCGCATGAGTCTAGGCTCATGGTCACACGAGTCTGGCCTGGCTGCGCTCGAGCTCGGCCTCGACTTGTCCGATCGATCCTCGACTTTCTCGTTTTCTTCATATCTTGAGTTCTAGAGCTCCGATTGACTCGATTCTTTTTCCGTTGCAACCCTCTCTTCGAACTCTTCGACATGGTATATCATTTGCCTCTATTGGATTAACTAACAATTTCTGGACTTTTACAAACTTGCTCATCTCTTGCTGATTTTTACTCGTTTTCACTACAAAACACAACTTTCTAGCCAAAAAGGGTTAAATGCACAAAGTATAGCATTTTAGGGCTAAATATGAACATAAGCACTTCAAAACCATTTAGAAATGGATGCAAAACATGCAATTATGACCCTAATCACTCTTCAGTAAGGTATGCATTAACAATGAATGCTTCAATGTGTGCTGTATTTTAAATATTACGTTTCAAGTTGTGCAGATACCTAAATATAGAAACATTCAATTGATCAATATTTAATATAATTAACAAAAAACTTAAAAGATTTATACTTACCTCTCGAAAGGGTACATCCACCTATACTGCACTGGACCACCGTGTAAAGCTTCATACCGTAAATGAACAGGTAAGTGCTCCATCGAGTCAATGAAGCTGGGTGGAAAAATCCGTTCTAACTTGCACAGTATAACAGGGATGTTTCTATCAAAACGCTGCATGTCGTCCACTGTAATCATTGAAGAAGTTAAGTCTCTGAAAAATAGACTTAATTCCGTGATCACACTGCATACAGGCTTTGGAAGTGTGTACCGAAAGCAATCGGTAGCAACCGCTGCATAAAAATATGACAGTCATGACTCTTCATCGCAGTGACCTTCCCTGTTTCTGGATCAAACGATCAACCCATGTTCGACACGTAATTGTCCGGAAAGCGCAAATCCTTCACCCATTGAAATAATTTTTTCTTATCTGCTTTGGAAATTTGGTAGCTTGCTTGTGGAAACTCACCTGGTCGTTGACAACTAGAGAGACTAGGACGAGAACAGAACTGACTTAACTCTTGTCTGGATCTTGCAGTGTATTTGGTCTTGCCTTCTGTATTCAGGATCGTGTGGAACAAATTATCAAACACATTCTTCTATGTATGCATCACATCCAAGTTGTGTCTAATCAATAATTTACTTCAATAAGACAAGTCCCAAAAGATGCTCCTCTTCTTCCAATCTCCAGGGATCCATTTGTTGTGATCCATTGCACCCTCCTCAGTGGTTTTCCACAAGCCAGTTACTGTAACCTCATACAACAATGAATCACCTAAAATAAAGTGTGTATGGTTAAAATAAATACATGAAACTCTTATCATAAGTAAGCATTGATTAAAATATAAACAATGTTTATATACCTGTTCGAACTCGTGGCCTTGGACGCTTTACATCATGTTTTCTCTTTAGAAAGTGCACTCTGTCCTTCCGGAAGGTATGATCATCACATAGAAACTTCCGATGGTTATCAAACCATGATATCTTTCTACTCAGTGGAAGATAAAATGCATCAGATCCATCCATGCAGCACGGGCAAGCTTGTTTTCCAGCTGTAGACCACCCAGATAACATAGAATATGCTGGAAAGTTGCTGATGGTCCATAAAACAGCAGCCCATAACGTGAAGTTCTCCTTCCTGTACACGTCATACGTCTCTACTCCCGTATGCCACAAATATAACAACTCTTTAATCAGTGGCTGAAGGTAGACATCAAGGTTATGCTTAGGATTTTGAGGACCAGGCACCAAGACAGTGAGAAAAATATGTTGAGGCTTCATGCACAACCAAGGAGGTAGATTGTACGGAGTCAGTAACACAGACCACAATGAATACTTCTTCCTGTGCATACCGAATGGAGCAAATCTGTCTGTGCACAGGACAAGCCTCACATTTCTCTTCTCACTCGCAAAATCTGGAAACTCTCTATCAAGATGTCTCCACGCATTAGAGTCTGCAGGATCACGCATTTCTCCGGAATTCTGACCAGAACACTCCTCAGCATGCCATCTCATGTCTTTTGCAGTGGCACTCGACTGATACAACCTCTGTAGACGAGGAGTGATGGGAAGATAATACATACACTTGAAAGTTGTCTTCTTCCTACGATCTGAGGGTTTGAACCTAGGGTAGTTGCACATCCTGCACTAATCGATGCTCTCATCGTCGCCCCAAAATAGTATGCAACTGTTGGTACAACAATCAATCTTCTCAAATGGTAAACCCATATCCTTCAACAGCCTTTTACTTTGATAGAAATTTTCTGGCTTTGTGTTCTCTTTAGGTAGGGCCCGTCTGAACAACTTTGCGAACTGATTGTAGACTTTCTGACTTACTTTGCCTTCAGTTTGATGGACAACATCTAAGCATTGAATGATAATTGTGTCTCAGTATCACAACCAGGAAACAACTTCTGATCGATAGAATTAAGCATCGCAAAAATTTCTGCGAACGAGGATTTGGTTCCTCATCCATGACATTGTGGTGACCACCCAAACCAGACTCATCAATCATCGTATGATAGCTTTGGAATTCATCCACCGGTGTCTCAGAGCATGGAGTAGGCGAATCACGGCTCGAACCACCAATCTCAAATCTCTCACCTCCACCACTACGAAACTGATCATAGAAGACAACCACTATTTCAAGATTATAATTTCACCGGGTTTCATCATGTACGGTCCAATTGTAATAGTATGGAGTAAAAACAGACATCACGAGATGAGTTTTAACATCATCAATGCTAAAAAATCTCTTGTTACTGCACTTTTTTCTTGAACAAGGACATCTAATTTGGCCATACCTATCCATGCAGTGTGGATTACAAGAGGCAAACTTAATAAACTCATCAATGTTCTCGTTAAATTCAGGGTTGGTCGATCCTTGTATCAGACGAGGTATTTCATACATCCAACGACGACCAGGGAGTTCCATCTGATTTAAATTAAGATTATATCACATTAGAATTATAAAAATATTCGCCAGAGTTTCGACTGTAAACAAGCATATCCGATTTTTTAAAACAAAAAATCAACTATATATAATCATAAATCAATTACACAATTACATCAATTACATAACAAAATTAGGATTAATCTCCAATAAAAATAGATGTATCCATAAATAATTAATGTACAACAAGCAAAAATACTAAACTTATCATAAATCGAACACACAAATTATGCTTTATATCTAATATGTATTTAATCAACAAAATAAACTTTATTCAACATTAGAAATTAAACGGTAAAAGTATAAAAACGTACGGTCAAATTGAAGCAACGAGCACAATGTGACAATGGACCCGAACGATTGTAACCAACACGTTAAAATAATATTTCTTCATATTTGAGAGATTTTTTGAAGGTTGGGGGGGTAACTTTTCACGAATGAAAATGAAAGAAAAGGGCTGAGATTGTTCTATACTCGAAATCTACCGACCGTCGAAGCGGTCGCTGATAATAACATCGAATTGGGCAATAATTGCCCACCTATCCGCTTCCGGATCCAGACTTTAGCGATCGATTCGGCGGTCGCTAATATCAAAATAAATTAGCGACCGCCTTTTCGGTCGCTAATTTGTTGGCTGACCAAATTAGCGACCGACTATAGGCGGTTGCTAATTTATTGACTGGCGGTCGCTAATCGGTCGAAAAATGGTCTTTTTGACCATTAGTGAAAGTCGGTCGCTAATTTTCGGTCGGTAATTTGCCTATTTTTTGTATTGACCAACCACTTCTTATCAAATATAATTTAACAATAAATTTTATTAAAATTATATTTAATATATTTTAAGCTTTAAAATTTATAAAATATGTAATTTAATATATTTGAATTCTACTTTAATATATTTGATTCTATTTTTTTATAAGAGAGAAATATGCATGTTAAAAAGGAAAAAAATAATAAACGACTTATAAAATTTTTTACTATAAATTTTTAATACAAAAGATATTTTGGCATTATGAATGCAATAAATCAAAGTTTTTACTTTTTAAAAAATATGTTTTGATGGATCATACGATATATTAAGAGATTTTTTTTGTATTGTATTACTAATCAATATTACCGGATAAATTAAATGCAACTTTAGTTGAATTATTAGTTAACTAAATTGAGCAATTAAAAATAAATGATAAACAAACATTATTATTAACTAGAATGTTTTAATGAGAAAGTAGGAAAGAAATGTCCACTACTCCACATCCCTTCATGCATGCTTATTGTCCCTCATATATATATATGCACGTCATCGCATAACACTATTTTAAATTTTTTATTTTTTTGCAACTTTTTTATTTCCCTCTGATATTCTCTTATTTCCCTCCAATATTATCCCTCCAGAATTTATTAAGAATATTGAGATACAAACAACTGCTTAGTGGTTGGATCTTTCTTCTTTCTCCTTCTTCTCTAATATTAATTTATTCATTAATTAATATCTTCCACTGTATTCTAGTTTTAAATATGAGCACCTCAAATCGAGAAATCGAGCATTTTTTCAAGATTTGGAAAATTAATCCGGTGAATGTGACATCAATACTGCAGGTTACCTATCAAAATTTTTATCACCATTGACATATACAGAGATTTGTCAAAGAAGAGGAAGAGGGAAGATCACTTGAGTGTCAGTTGAGATGAAGAAGGGTGGAGTTGAAGGTGGAAAGCTAAATATAATTGTTCATCATCACGAATTGATTTATGTGCAAAATTCTCCAAAACTAATCCAAGAGATACCAAGAGAAAGTTGTGGCTTGAATTGAAGGTACGCACACTATTGTTTCTAAAAACTTTTTTTTTTCAATCGCATTGTTCATTAATTATTGTGTTTTTTCATGACTTGTAATAAAATGTAATCTATATTGTAGCAAAAATTAAATCTCGAATAGGATCAACGAATGGCAAGAGTAGTCTATGCCCAATTGAACCGCCAATATCGCTATTACCATAGCAAGTTACATACTCATTATCTTAAAAAATAAAGAACTATGTATTCTAATGTAAGTAATTATATGTTATTATTGGTGCGATTTTTTTTTAAAATAAATACTCATTAGAATTTTTTTCTTCTTTTCGTGTTACAGGTTTGAAAGACTTGAAAGAGGACTTTTGATTAGCTTTGTACTATGACAATTCATCTAACTTGATGTTTATTTAAGGCTTAATTGCAAAATAAATCACTACTTTTTCGCGAATTTCAATTTAATCTAAACTTTTAAATTTTGGCAAAATAAATCACCACCTTTTATATTTTTTGCAATTTAAACTTCGGACACTTTGCTCCTTGCCCAAAAGAAGATGTGGACGAATAAATGCACATTCATCATCTCAATAAGCATCCACATCATTAAATATCTAAAATTATAAATAAAATTATTAATATTATAAATATAAAAAATAAACAAAAAATACATATAAATTTTTTAAAAATAGATATTTTTTTAAAATTTAATAATTTGAATGTATTTTAGGAAATAAATTAAAATTAGAAATAATAAATTAAACACTATATTTTCTACAAAATAAATAAATATTTTATTATATATAAATACATAAGTAATATATATATATTAATAATATAAAAATTAAACCTTTTAAAATAAAATATTCAAAGTACAATAAAAATATTCAAATATATTTACAATAACTCTAAATTTAAATATTAAAATTTTAAAGAAAAATATACATATATAATTTTAATTTTTAAATATATTTTTAGAATCATGGATTTTGGGTGAGCTTTTATAAATTTAAGAAATATATATAACTTTTAAAATAAGCAATTAATTAAATAAATACTATAAAAAATTTCTAAATACATATTAATTATAATTTATAAAAGAAAATATATTATTCTATTTTAACATAAAAATATTTTTTTGAAATTTAATTTTTTAAAAAAATTCAAATAAAAAATATTAAAATAAATAAAAAATTATATATATTCTCTCTAAAAATAAAAATATATTTAATTAAATTAAAAATTAAGTAAATTAATTAAATCAAAACTTAAATTTTAATAAATATTTATATATATAATAATAATATATTTTAAATATAAAATATTATATATTTTCTTAAAATTATAAAAGCTCACGTAAAATTCATGATCCTAAAAATATATTTAAAAATTAATATATATATCACTTATGTATTTAAATACAATAAAATATTTATTTATATTTTAGACAATATAATGTTTAATTTATTATTTTTTTAATTTTAATTTATTTCTGAAATATATTCTAACTTTTGAATGTAAAAAATTTCTAATTTTTTAAAAATTATATGTTTTTTAATTTATTTTTATACTTATTATATTAATAATATTATTTATATTTTTAGATATTTATTGATGTGAATGCTTATTTGGATATTGAATGTGTATTTATTTGTCCACGTCATCTTTTTGGCAAGGGGCAAGTTGCCCGAAGTTTAAATTGCAAAAAATATGAAAGGTGATGATTTATTTTGCCAAAATTCAAATGTTTAGATTAAATTGCAATTCATCAAAAGATGGTGATTTATTTTGCAATTAAGCCTTTATTTAATTATGTTATGTAATTTTTTTATCTTAAATTATCTCCTTTATAAGCCTGCCACGATTTATACATTTGTTTCCATTATTAATGTATTCAAAATCTACATATGT
>JAPKLY010000648.1:0-66374 GCA_026898435.1 Prunella vulgaris | reverse complement strand
TTTTATATTTTATTTCAATTGTTCTATACGTATTGAAAATATTGGGAAAATATTGTCATACGCTTAGAACTATAGAGATTATTTAATTAAATTAATACTAATAAAAATTTGCTAAATTTTAGGTTTTAGTGATAACTATATCGTAACTATAATTAAAATATATTTATCACAATATTATAAATTTATAGTAATAATATGAATTTTATTTAAAAATATTAATACAAAAATTAAATTGTGATGAAATTTTTAGTCTTTAGTGATAATTAAGTCTTAGTTACCAACATCTATAAATATATAATAGCAGCAATCCTTCCTATTATATTTTAGGCGCCAAATTATTATATTTGTTGATCATTTCTTTTTTTTTCTTTTTATTTATGTGAGCTATTGGATCTAACAATCCCACTATTAAAGTCATTCCACATGTTATAATTTGTAACTTCATCATCATCATCATTCATTTGCTTATTAGTAATTAAGATAAATGAGCATATAATTTGTGCAATTGTTGTAAATTAGGAACCGTTTAATTTGACATCCTATTTATATTATTACATATGCTCATCAATATCTTCGCCACCAAATCTTCAAAATCTTTCATAGTGTGGTTTTCATATTTTTTTTAGTTCTTAGTGTTCTATTGTAATTTTTTTCTTAGATATTATTTGTCAAAAATATGTATTTTTTATTGAATCTGTATTTCTTTTCTTTTTTATAGCCTATACTTCTATTGGAGATCATATATTAGTTCATCATTGATTCATCTTGAGTACAGCGATGCAACTATTTTAGAGGAGATAGTTGTAAAGGATAACTTGTGTAGTGATTAAACTGCACATTAATATGATGAGAGTTTCATGGTAATTGTGGTGGGAGGACATGCAGCTGCCACTATTGTGAAGAATACCTCATCTGTCGAGCGATTTGAGCATGGAGAAGAAGTTTAATTCTAGAGTGGGCGTGTATTTTTAATTATATTTAATTTTAAATTGTAATAGTATTTATATTATAGATATTATTATAACTACTATTTTGTATAATTTTCTATTTTTTATTAGAGTCACACATGAAGAAGATATTTGTGGTAGATATTCGACTGACAACTAGAGATGTTAAACGGGCTGCGGGCTGGCGGGCTGGCCCATTTAACCCTGTAATTTATAGGGTTAGGTCCGAGCATATGGTGGCCCGTATAAAACCGGGCCTTTTTGGCCCGGACCGGTAAGCTCGCGGGCTAAACGGGCTAGCCCGCCGATTTTTTGGGCTGGCCTGGTAGCCCTTTTTTTATTAAATTAATATATAATATAAATTTATTAAATTGTAAAGTGGTTGTGGGCCTGTGGTGGTGTGGGCCAGTGCCGTTCATTAGGGGGTGTGTCCAGTGACATGTCACAGGGCTTCCAAATTTTAGGGGGCCAATTTTTTCTTCTTATTCTTAATTTATCTAATATCTGATTTAAGAAAAAACCTTTTATCTTCTCGGATTCTAAGCATAAAAATCTTGTATTTTTCTTCTCAATTTAAAGCTAATAAATTTTTTCTCAAAAAAATCACCAAATATATGGTGTCTAACGGCCAAAATTGTTTTAATTTATGTTGGTTGAGAGATGGTTAATGATAATCATTAATCCATAATCCATATATGTATGTTTGAAGCTTGAGGGTTGAAATTTCAACAAGGAATTGCAGATCGTCTCCGTCCAATTTAGATTAATTATTCTGAACGCTTAACACTCTTGGTGAATTAATGACTAAGAGTAGTCAAACACTTCCAGGTTTATTCTATCCTTTTATTATTTAATTTATGAGTTTTTCTTTTTCTTTTTTAAATTTCACCATGCCTCCTATAATTAGAAAACATGAAGTTGGGTGTGAAAAACATAAGAAAAAAAAAGAGGCGTGAAGAGCTAACTCAATCTCAAAGAGGAGATCTTGACAAGTTTTTTTTAAAAGAATCACATAATTCTAATGAAAATACAAATATTGATGATGTTAATGTCAATGATTCTATTAGTTTGAATGATGATTGTGTTGATTTGAATGATCCGAAGAAGTTGAGACCCTTTGAAGATTCGGCACTTGAGCCGTTATATAAGGAGATGGAGGAACAAATAATGCCATCTGGGCTGACCACTCAGAAGAAATTGGTGATGACTGATGCTGAAAAGATAGCAAAAATGAAAGAAATTTCGATGCTCAGTCAGATCCAGCGCCTAAAAGAATCTAATGAGTATCTGACTTCTCAGGTCCAGAAGAAGAAATCTGTATCATCTGGATCTCGGATAAAGACTCAGAGGAAGATTGTGGTCAGACCAGATCAAAGTCATCCTCCATCGAAGTTTGTTGAAGACTTCATTCCGATTGAGATGCTGGAGGTTTGGATTCCGATCCGGAATAGGTGGGCATACCTATTCTACGTGGTGGGGTTATGGGACGATCTGACTGAAGAAAAAGACGTCATACTCCATCACTGGATGGCACATGAGCATCCTGATCTATGGGCTGAAATCATCAGACATGCTGACACTGAAGGTGTAGAGATCGCTCCTCCGGAATTCATCAAGTACCCTCCTCCACTCTTTAGGAATTCTAAGCAGCTGGACCGGAAAGCAATTTCTGAAGAAGTCGTCAGAGTAGGACGAGCTGCCGGGGCCGTTGCTGATCGGAATAGGATGAAGCAGGTCCTGAACCGAGTACTGGAGATGTACGAGATTCCACTGACTGCTTGGAATAAGGATGAAGACTAGATCAGGAGCTAGTTGTTCAGGAATTTTGTAATAGCTTCAGGATACTTGTATTTTCTTATCAATCAATGAAGTTATTTATTTTTCCTGAGTACAACTTCTTGTTGACTCCTGAATTTACTTTTCTGAATCCTTATCAAGAACTGTACTAACCCATTCCTTGTTTTCATCTTATAGACTAAGTACCTAGTTTGTCAGGTGGTACTGAGTTATTTTCACTGACTAAGTCAGTTGATTGTATAGATGAATAGGAATTTGCTTAAGGGTTTTGGCATCATCAAAAAGGGGAAAATTGTTGGGACAATCTGAGTGTTTTGATTAGATCCCAAAACCCCTGATGAATTTGCCTAAGTATAGCTGTTCAGGATAAAATAGTTCAGGATAGTTAGGTTAGAGATTCAGTACAGGAGGACCATGCTGAAGACTGAAGAATATTGGAGTCGACCCAATTTACTGAAGTCTGAAGTGTAAACCATCCTGAAGGAGTCAGTCAGTCTCGCTGAAGATTGTCGGTTCTGAAGCTGAAGATCGAAGCCTGCTGATTCATCCTGAAGTCAATCCTGAAGTACCATTGGCTGATGTTTCTACTGAGTACACTAAGCATACTCAGGACAGAAGTCAATCAGTGAAGAGTAAGTGTCACCTATCAGGCTGTGCTGAATGCACATAGGACCTGACTTAGGCCTTGGTTCAGTTCACCTGAATCCTGTAAGTTCGAAGGAAAAAGGTAACACATACTGAGCTGAATAACCTATCAGGCTGTGCTGAATGCACATAGGACCTGACTCAGGCTGTGGTTCAGATCACCTGAATCATGTAAGTCCAAAGCAAAAGGTTATTTATGCTATGGGACAAGAGACAAAAAGAATGTCAGTAAGACTCCATTAAGACACACGTTCAGACTGAGTTATTAACAAGAGACTCAGAGCATTGAATGTACGAGGAAGGACAAATGTCTGAAGGTCAACTAGCCGTTATAGCGGAGAGCCAATGATCTTTCGACACGCATGCACGGAGTCTGCGCAACATTTAATGCGGCATTTAATGCATCTCAAAAAGTTGCAGGTGATGTGACAACTTGCCAGAATAAGCATGGCGGGTAGGTCGAACAGTATTTCTAGCCTGCAATCTACCTAAAATAGGAAAGATTTGATTTGATCTCCTCCAACGGATCTATTTTGAATCTTGCCTATAAATATGGAGAACCTTGCACCCATTCAAGGTTAACGGGAAATTTCCAAGAGAAAAATCTCAAGAATCCAAGAACACAAAGCATATCATAAACAACACTCTGCAATTAAATTTCCCTAGTGTAGGATCGGTAGCGCTGAGTAGAACTGATGTACTATCCTCGCAAACCAACACGGGTCTTTTCTAGCGTGCTTATGTCCTCACTCGCACACACCCTGAGAACTTCCCAGGGGGTCACCCATCATGAAATTGCTCCAAGCCAAGCACGCTTAACTTTAGAGTTCTTTCACAATGGGCACCAGAAAAGAAGATGCACCTTGTTGGTATGAGTAGTACAATCAATTCCTTTAAACCCAATATCTAGCTTCAGCGCCACGGGCGGCACGCAACTATGCCTTTAATCAAGCGAACGAGTGGACGTGAGCGCAGCTCGCCTCCAAGGCAGGGACTGCTAGGATTTCTCCCAATACCTAGTGTTGTAGTAGGATTCACTCTGTATTTGCTTAGATCGATAGCTCTATTATTTAGCATTGATTTGTATTGTTAGAGCTATCTTAGTTGGAAACCAGAATACCAAACCACTCAAGGTGTGAGATCGGTTGGTTAGAAGGACTGGGACTTGTAAAACGCCCAGGGGTCAGTTCCTAAGAGAGGAAGTTGGCTACTCGTGTCCCTTGGCACGTAAAACCCAAGTACCTATCCTCAGGGTTTTGAGGATAGCTTCCTATTAAATCAGGTCGTGGACGTAGGAGTTGGTTATCTCTGAACCACGTTAAAAAGTCCCCTGTGTGCTGAATTACTGTTCTGTTCAGGATCATAACTCTCATCATATTAAACTGAACATAATGCATTGGTTTTAACTTCAAGACTGAATCAATCATCCTGAATCTGAATACTGTGCACTCAGCCTTAACCACCAATTTACTAAGCAACTCAGAGAAAACGTTTTCAGAAACTAAAATGAGTAGAATCTAAGGGCTCACTTTCCGCACGTACTCTGACTCACTGAGATAGTAGTCCAACTGACTCTCTTCTGAGCAGTCAGTAGGTTTGTTATCTCTACTGAGCCTCCGAGCACATTACTCACACTCAGTTTATCTGACTCGTTACTGAACCGTCCCTGCTGCCCCTGCGGACCTTCAGCGTACTGAGTACTTCAGGGAATCCTGACTGAGTGCGTTAGAGCATTTTTCTGAGTCTTTCAGAAAAATCTGACATCAGTGTATTCCCCCCCATACACTGATTTAACTCATTTCGGGACCAACATTGATTTAAATGAAAATATTTCTGTTGACAGTGTTAATTTGGATGATATTATTAACAGTGGTACTAATCTGATTAGTGATACTGATAATGATGTAGATGTTGAATGTTTGCCTGATTGTTATTGAAATAATCGACGTGCGTGCTTAAGGAAGTAATTAATCAAGTCCGGATTGACGTGTCCAAGAGAATTGATCAAGCACGAAGAAAGAACCAGATCGAAGAATGCTCTTGAAGGCATGATTATCCCGTCTTTATAAGACTTGCCACCATAGGCGATACGCCTTCTCGAAGCGATAATCCTTCTTGAAGGCATGATTATCCCATCTTATAAGACGTGCCGCTATAAGCGATGCGCCTTCTCAAAGCGATGATCCTTCTTGAAGGCATGATTATCCCGTCTTTATAAGACGTGCCGCCATAGGTGATGCGCCTTCTCGAAGCGATAATCCTTCTTGAAGGCATGATTATCTCGTCTTTATAAGGCGTGCCGCTATAAGCGATGATCCTTCTTGAAGGCATGATTATTCCATCTTTATAGACAATGCCGCGATGCGCCTCCCAGAGGCATGATTCCGCCTACATAGGCAATGCACCTTCTCGAAGCAATAATCCTTCTTGAAGGCACAATTACCTTGTCTTCATAGGTGATGTCCAACCCACCTATATTGACGATGATGCACCTTCTTGAAGCGATAATCCTTCTTGAAGGAGAATATAATTCTTTATCAACAATGCAGGTTGGCAATACCCCGGAACATTTCAAATCATTCAACTCTTGATCATAAATCACAATCGATAGTTGAATGGAGGAAGCAGGAAGCAATGTTGATAAAGAGCAGCAGCACCAACAGAAGTGCCACCATCTTTCCTCTGTTGCTTTGATTCTTGCGGCGGACTTTTCCGAGCAATAAATGCAACAACAGGAGCAACCGGGGCAGACGCAGGCACCGGTGGTGCCGGGATTTGAGCTCCTCGCTTCTTCTGTAATGCCACCATTTTAGACGGCATGGTCCATCTTGTGTTTGTTCAGTCTGGTACCAAGAGCCATTACTCTCTGACAAAAAGTATTGAATTCTTGAGGAATTGCAACTGTAACGCCTTGATCTACAACGAGAAAATAATAAATTACCAAGAGATAGGTAGATCAAAGACGACGAATAGATATGCGAGCGCGAAAGTATTGATACCTCAACACTACGCTGGGGGCAGACCCTGACACACAAAATCATCAAGGAGCAAAAAGCTTGAATTCATACTGATCACAAACATCGGGCAAAGGAAGCTTTGGCCAAATTGATAAAGAGCAGTTAGCTGGTGGTCTGACTCAAGCAGACAACTCAAGATCAGGATGCTCACGATGTGCAGTTTGTTACACTAAACCGATAATAAATGTTATAGACAGCCTTTTTTAAGAGGTTGCAGTCTAATTGAAATAGCCTAACTAATATGTGGCTGTAGAGGGTTAATGCGCTCCAAGTGGAGCCATAGCTCTGGTTGTCGAGCACGCTCCTCGTGAAGTGACAAATTGGTATTGTACAATATTAATACGTCCTGCACCAGTTAGAGCTAAAGCATGTCGTACTCTCTTCTTAGGTTGAAATGTTACGGCGTTAAATACCTAATAACTCCCGGATAATAATCGAGCGTGATGCCCCGAAAGACCATTCATATAGGGACCTGAGTGTTGCTTTGGACGCTCATCCAAAGGACGTTAAATACGCTCTGGAGGATAGCAGAGCGAATGTACCCGGTAATACCAGGACAGCGTTTCATCCCCGCCAAAGGGACGCGAAATACGCTCCCGCGGATGAAGTGAACGCTTCCTGATGCCCCACTTCCGTGCGAGTGTCTTTATTCGTTACAGCTGAAAAATCTATTCATAAACACCAAAAATAGGCAAAACGAAGTGAGTTAAAAGACCCGGCAAACACGAAATGCGATATAACGATTAGACATAAATGACATTTCATTAGAGTTCATCAAAAATAAAACAAGAACATCAAAAGCATCCTTATCAGAAGAGTAAAGGGAGTCACAGAATGAAGCAAAACTGATGCCTAAAACATTTAAGATATCAGACAAACAGTACAAGAATGCTAAAGCAAACAAGCCTAAACAGTTGGGGGCACATTCACCAGCGGCAGGAGTAATTTATCTTACAACCGGAGTGAATGATGACATCTCATCTGACTAAATTTCATCCATCAGTATGAAAGAAGCAGGGCGCGATACCATAACGAAAGTCGCAAAGCAACCAAGCGAAAGCGCTCACCAAGAAACTATACATCAAATATTCCAGCAATAACAAAGCATAATAGAGTCTCCAGAGAGATCGAGAAGCTGCAAACTATTTTCTCAAATGCATCTACTTGAAGGTATAAAGAAACACAGGAAGTCAATGCTCATTCAACCCACACGAATGGAGCAATGAACGCAGGCATTCAAAATAACCTACGGGTATCTGGAAGGATTGCACGGTACTCTTTGTTTCTTACGACCGGTTTATCCACAAGGGTGGTTTACATCTAGGTTTTTAATGAGGCCTGTTGATTAGGGTCATAATTGCATCTCTTTACATCCATTTTTACATGGTTTTGACGTGCTTATGTTCATATTTGACCCTAAAATGATATACTTTGTGCATTTAACACTTTTTGGCTAGAAAGTTGTGATTATAGGTGGAAATGAGCAAAACGAGGAAGAAATGAGCAAGATAGAGAAAATTCTAGATTTTTGGAGTCAAGCTAATGGAAGTAATTGTTATTCCATGATGAAGAGCTTTAAGAGAGGGTCGCAATGAAAGAAGAATCGAGTCAATCGGAGTCCTAGAACTCAAGATATGACGAAAATGAGGAGAGTCGAGCATGACCCGAGCTAAGGAGTGGGATCAGCAAGGATGCTTCTCAGATCGGCAGCACGTCAAAGGGGATCGCGCGCCAAATCCCTGGAGCGGCAGCTAGGGGCTCGCGCGAGTGGTCACGTTATGGCTCGCGCGAGTGGTCACGTTATGGTTCGGCAGGTGGCACGTTATGGTTCGGCAGTTGGAGAAGTCGCACGATCGGCAGCCATCAAGCTTCAGTTCGGCAGCAGTTCAAAATATCTGAAATTTCAGGGCTATTTTCCTATTTTTGCGCGTTTAACGAAGGGCATTTTGGACTAAACATTTTGGGCACTATAAATACTCCAAGGATCAGATTCTCAAGGCATCAAGTCATAATCCAAGTCATTAATTAGTTCTTAGATTAGATTAGAGAGAGAGAGAGAGGTAGTTACTAGTTGGGTTTATAAGAATTCTTCTTACGATTTCTTCTATAACTTTTGATCTACCGATTTGATCGTTGATCCGTTTATTCATGTATTCTCGTCTCAGCTAGAGCTACGTTTCTACCGATCGAATTTCATTTTCTATTGCCGGATTGTTAGATAGCATTTTAGAGGTAACTTGTATCTTTCCAATTTTCATTGTAATTGGTAATCTCTCAACATTCCTTTATATTTCTTGTATGATGATGATTGTTTCTCTATATTGATGGATTGTATGAACGTTTTACATGTGTAGTTGATCATAAGGGCCACTAGGGAGTTAGTCTCATACGAGAGTTGGACTATTTTCCTAAATTTTCTTGTTATTAGGCCAAGGCATGTTAAGTGTTTGATTAAATTCCTAAGATAGTGAGAATTATTTTTAGTGAATTGGAAGAACAATTAGAGGCTCTTATGTGTATCTAGGGAGACCTTTGCATGTTAGAGTAGCTTGCCAATTGATTGTACAATACCTCATTACATGATTAATGGATACATCACCATGTGAAACATAGGATAGTACACTAGCACATATCTCTCACATTTGCTCATTTTGCAACCCAAGGTGATATGTAGTTTACTTTTTTGACGCATTAGTAGACAATAGATACCTTTCCCCTTTATTGCTTTGTTAGCTATCGAATTGAAACAACAATTTTCCTTACAAATCCCCATCGGAATCCATTTCAGATATGATGTTAAACCTTAGAGAAATGTTCACTCATCAGAATCGTACGACTAGATAAATCACCACGCGAGACATATTATTGCTGAAAATGGTAGAGAGAACGCTTGTAAGGGAGCACGTTCTCAAGATGATGGGCTACCTCAACAAGTTAGAGGTACTTGGAGTGGAATATGATGCGGAAATGCTAGTTGATTTCGTTCTCCACTCTCTTCGAAAAAGCTTTGAGCCATTCCAGTTGAATTATTTGATGAATAATCAGGAGTTCACGTTGACACAACTCTTGTAAGCTTTAGTATCGGTGGACACACTCATGGGAAACCAAATTCATGTCTTGGTGGCAACCGGTCCGACTACTTCCGCATTGAAAAGTGGGAAGAAGAAGAAGACCAAAAGCCCCGAACCAAGCAAAGAGCAAGGTAACCAAGGAGGGAAGTGTCAAGAAAGTTACTAAGGGGAAGTGTTTCAACTACGGTGAGAAAGGACATTGGAGGACGGCCTGTTCCAAGCTTAAGAAGGCCAGAAATAAAGGTAATTTTCATGCACTTGTTGTTGAAATTTGTTTAGCGGCGTATGCTTCCCATTCGTGGGTAGTGGATAATAGAGCCACTGATCATGTATGTTTCACTTTACAGGGGTTTCGGAAAACCCGACAACTTAGTGCGAATGAGATCCTCATCACATTGGGTGATGCTACAAGGGTAGCGACTGTTGCAGTGGGAGACGTGCACCTATCTTTTGAAAATAGAGTTTTAATTTTAAAAGGTGTTCTTTATGTTCCAAGTTTTAGAAAGAATTTAATTTCAGTTTCTAAATTGTATGTTGATGGATACTCAATTTCTTTTAATAATATGGTTGTTATATTTCGAAACGATGAGTTCATCTGTTCGGGAACATTGGTGAATAATCTTTATACTATTAAAAGTACACACCACACACAAAATGCTTCTTATAACACATTGACAATTTCTAAGAAAAGAAAGTTTTCTTCAAGCGTGAACGAAACACTTCTATGGCATCTAAGACTTGGTCATATTAATCTAAAAACAATTCAAAGGTTGGTGGCAGACGGCTCATTGGAGTCTCTCCATGTTGAGTTGTTTCCAATGTGTGAATCTTGTTTAGAGGGAAAGATGACCAAGAGGGCCTTCGGGGCCAAGGGAAATAGAGCTAGTGAAGTGTTGGAAATCGTTCACACTGACGTATATGGGCCAATGTCGATTCAAGCTAGAGGATGTTTTGAGAATTTCATAATATTTATGGATGACTACTCAAGATATGAATACGTTTACCTTATGCGGCACAAATCGAAAACTTTTGATAAATTCAAAGAGTTCAAAGCCGAGGCCAAGAAACATTGGGGAAAAAGTACCAAGTTCATACGATCGGATCGTGGGGGCAAATACCTCAACAATGTGTTGGTCCCGAAATGAGTATAATTAGTGTATGGGGAATACAGTGATGTCAGATTTTCCAAAACTTTCGAAAAATACTCTAAGACGAACTTCAGGTTCTTCAGGGATCAGCTTCAGGTCGAGCATCTTCAGGATAAACTTTGACCTTCAGGATTGAACATGTTTTAGACTTGGAATCTTTGGGACGTCTCCATCAATCTTCAGTCTTCAATGCATTCCCTCTAAGTTGATTACCTGTGAATAAAAAACATATTCTAACCTGACTAGTCCTGAGGTAAACAATCTTCAAAAACTACACTTAGGCAATTCATTAGGGGTTATGGGATCTGAATCAAAACACTTAGATTGTATCCCAACACAATGAATTTTTGACCTACTTGTCAAGAGAATGAATTGTATCCCAATTGACCGCACCCGGTACCCCTCAACAAAATGGGGTTGCAGAACGAAGAAATAGAAATCTTTTAGAGATGATCAGATCCATGATGAGTTATTCGGAGCTACCCAAGTCGTTTGGGCTATGCCATGGAAACAACGGCTCACATTCTAAACTTGTTTCTATCCAAATCGGTTCCTAAAACCCCTATAGAATTGTGGACCAGACAAAAGCCTAGTTTGAGACACATAAGAATCTGGGGGTGTTTGACATATGTGTTGCATAAGGAAGCTAAAAAATTGGATCCTCATTTGGAATTGAGATTGTTTGTAGGAACCCCAGAGGAACGAAAAGGGGTATGTTTTATAGTCCCAAGGACCGAAGAATTGTAATTAGTACACATTCTAAGTTCTTAGAAGAAGACTATTTGAACAATAGAAAGCCCAAAAGTGAAATTACCTTAGATGAGATAAAAAGGTCTAATCATATACCAACGGTACAAGTTGATGTACCACGCGACACACTGACACAATCAGAGCTTCATCGTAGTGGGAGGGTTGTGAGATAACCCAAGATATTCATGTTCGTGGGAGATTCGTCTGACTTGGTCCCCAGGGAAGATGAATTAGACCCATTGACATACGATGAAGCACTCCAAGACAAGGATACAGATTCTTGGCAAACAGCAATGGAACCCGAGATTGGTTCTATAGATAAAAATGAGGTGTGGGAGCTTGTTGAGCTACCCAATGGGGTGAAACCCATTGGATGTAGGTGGGTCTATAAGAGAAAAAGAGGATATGACAGGAAGGTTGAGACCTTCAAAGCTAGACTTGTGGCGAAAGGATATACTCAAAAAGAAAGGATAAATTCTGAGGAAACCTTTTCACCGGTAGCCATTCTTAAGTCCATCCGTATTCTCTTGGCGATAGTTGCACATCTAGATTTTGAGATCTGGCAAATGATTGTCACGATAGCTTTCCTTATTAGAAGTCCTGAAAAAGAAATCTATATGTGTCAACCCGAAGGCTTCATTAAAAAAGGCCAAGAGCACCTTGTATGCAAGCTTAAAAGGTTTATCTACAGACTCAAGCAAGCATCGCGAGCTTGGAATTAATATTTTGATCAAGTAATAAAATTTTATGGTTTTGATCAAAATGAGTTTGAGAGTTGTGTGTACAAGAAGTGTGTCGGAACTGCCGTGGTATTCTTGATATTATATGTAGATGATATTTTGCTCATTGAAAACAATATAGCGGTGTTATAAGATATGAGGGTATGGTTGTCAAATCAGTTTGATATGAAGGACTTGGGGGAAGCTGATCATGTCTTAGGGATCAAGATTACTCGAGATCGCAAAAAAAGAATAATCAGCTTATCGTAAGCTTCATACATAGACACTGTTTTGAACGGTTCAGCATGTAGCATTCTAAAAAAGGTTTTGTACCTTTAGACATTGGATTCATCTATCGAAAGAGATGTGTCCGAAGACACAAGAAGAGATAGATTGCAAGAAAGACATCCCGTACGCTTCGGCAGTTGGAAGCCTCATGTATGCTATGCTGTGTACGAGACCGGATATCTACTTTACCGTAGGCATGGTAACACGATATCAAAGTAACCCCAGGAAATAGCATTGGACGGCTGTTAAAAATATTCTAAAATATCTCAAGAGAACTTGAGATAATGATTAGGGTCATAATTGCATCTTTTTGTATCCATTTTTATATGGTTTTGATGAGATTATGTTCATATTTGACCCAAAAAATGATATACTTTGTGCATTTGACCCCTTGTTGGCTAGAAAGTTGTGTTTATAGGTGAAAATGAGTGAAGAGACGAGCAAGTTCGACAAAGTTTAGATTTCTTGAGTTGATCCAAATGGTGCAAATGATATATCATGTTGAAGAGCTGAGAGGGTCGCAACAAAAAAAAATCAAGTCAATCGGAGCTCTAGAACTCAAGATATGAAGAAAATAAGTTTACCCGAAAAATTGCACTTCGCGCGCGATCGCGCGTCCAGCTGTTATGCTCACGTGCTGATGCTCTGCCCGCGTGAAAATTGCGCGTGAGAGCTCGCACCCAACACACAAGATCGTGCGTCCAAGGCCATTTTCTCAGATTTCAGGGGCAATTTTGTCTTTTTGGGCGTTTAATGAAGGGCACTTTGGACTAAACATTATGGGCACTATAAATACCTCAAGGATCAGATTTTTAAGCATCTTCTTCATTATTCCAATTTCTTAGATTAGTTTAGAGAGAGAATTAGGTAGTTACTTAGTGGGTTCTTAGTTAGATTTCAATCTTCTTACTACCATAACTTTTGATCCGTCCGTTGGATTTTTGATTCGTTTGTTCCTGCATTCTCGTCTCGATTCAAGCTACATTTTTAAGATTCAATTTTGTATTTTACATTCCGGATTAGAAGATAGCTTTTCAAGGTTTGATAATTGTATTTCCATTCTTCTTCATTTGGTAAGTTTCTCTTTAATTCTCTTGTTTTAATGTTCAATAATGATGATTAGATTGTTAATTGTTGATTTTCATTTCCAATTAGCCATATGCTAATCTCCTTGTTGCATGGTTGTATGAATACTATTGTGTAATTTGGTTTCTTGTTAATTCTATGCATGAATTAGTGATCTTGATGGATTAGGTCTCTTATTAATGATTTGTATGGATGTTTGGTATGCCAATTGGATAACTTGAGCCTATATGAGTTTGCAAGACATGAGAATTGAGCTTATTCATAGAATCTCTTAGTTGAATGTTGTGCACACCAAGTGTTTGATATATGGCTTGTATGACGAATGAGAATTGCATTTAAGCCTAGACCTCTTACTTAAAGTATTGGGTGTTGTAGAGAGATCTAGACACCTAATAGAGCCCTTTAGCTTGTGTTGTACAGAGATCTAGACATTAGTTAAAGTCATTAGCTTAATTAAGATATTAAGTGATCTTTTGCATGCTAGGATGGATAAGAACTAGGTGAACCATAGTAGGAGTACTTCCATGCACACACATCCTACATTTGCTCATCTTGTTATAAGGTGATAGTTAGATTTACTTTGCTTGTTGAAGTAGATAGAAACCATGATCTTTTCTTTCTTTCACTAGCTATTAGCCTTTGTGAACATTCAATACTTTCTTGATATCGCATCATTTCCCTGTGTTCAATATTTTAACTTGGTTACCCTGCCCCGTCTACTACGATCACGTACACTTGCGTGGGATATAAAATTGGCAAACAGATAGAATGTTGATTTATCAGTCAGATAGTCTAATCCCCGTTGGTTATACGGACTCAGATTTTAAATTAGATTTATACTCTAGAAAGTCTACCTCAGGTAGTGTGTTCTGTCTGGGAGGTGCAGCGGTGACATGGAGAAGCGTTAAGCAAAAATGCATCATTGATTCTACCATGGAAACTGAATATGTAGCCGCTTGTGAAGTGGTGAAAGAGGCAGTTTGGCTCAAGAACTTCTTAGTGGACTTGGACATAGTTCCGGATTTGCCCGGCACCATCACGGTCTATTGTGACAATGTCGGAGCAGTTGCAAATTCAAGAGAACTAAGAGCCCACAAAGAAAGCAAACACATCGAAAGGAAGTACCATCTTATAGGAGAAGTCGTGAAGAGAGGAGACATAGAGGTGGCAAAGATCACAACGAAAGACAACCTAGCTGATCCTTTCACAAAGGATCTGCCTCTGTCAACATTCGAGAGACATGTCAAAGGAATGGGGGTCAAGTGTGTTGCCAATCTGTTTTGAGTATAAGTGGGAGAAATTATTAGGACATATGTAGTACATGGATATGCTGTAGTATACTTAGAAGCAGACTTTGAGTATAAGTGGAAGATTGGTAGGGTTATACTAGAAAGTATGCTTTTACTTTGTATAACTAGACTGAATCATTGAGTTTTATCTGAAATAAATTTTTTATCACTGTACTTTATATAATATGAATGTTATTTTTATTTATTTCAATCGCACTGGAATTAAAGCACCACACCACTCTCACCCGTTTCCTGCAATCGCCACCAACCACTGTTAACGAAATCTCCGCAAAAGAAACTTTTATGTGGCTTACGAGTGTGATTTCATTAACAATCGATCAAATACGGATTAGCGGAATTCCAAAGTGTATAGTTCTGGAAAGATTTCAATAGAGCTTCGTAAAAGCAGAGAAAACTTCCATTACTCTGAAAATGGAGGCCTATTTATAGGTAATTTTACAAGCAGATGGTGGCAAATGCTTTGCCACTCTTCCTAAGGAGCTTACAAGTGTCCCTCACCGTTTATACAACATAATTACAACGGAAAATTGGCTAAAAATGATGAAAACAAGGCTCTAGTGATCAACTTAAAAACTGGCGAGCAGCTCTTTATGTCAGGCGAACAGCTTATTGGGCGAGCAGGTGAGCTGCTCGCCCATCACAACATTTGCAAGACCTGCTCGCCTATGGTGAGCTGCTCGCCCTTTCCTCTTTGGCATTGCTGCTCGGCCATTTCTTATTTGACCAACGATTCTTCTTCTTCTGTATTGATTCTCCTTAGTTTTTCCCATGTTCATCATGTTTGATTAGTTGTTTTGGGACACATCACCCGTTATTCTGCTTATTACTTCCTTAAGCATCTGGATTAGATTATTTCATCAACAATTGCCCCGTAGCTTGATATTTGTTTGAACCCTCAGGAGAACAACAATTATCGAGATATCTAGATTATCTGTGAAATTTCCTCGTTGTGTAGAAGTAATCAAGGATTCTTCGTAACCTGTAAACATTTAGAGTATGGATATAATGAAAGACCCCTGAGGCCTCATTAAAAACTTAGCGGTAAACCACCCTTGTGGATAAACCGGTCGTAGGAAAAAAGAGATACCAAGGTGTACCCTCACATATCCATGTCTAAATGATGTAAAACACTAATAATATGGTTAGTGCAAGGTTGGGTTGCTGAAATCGGTGAACATCAGCTTGAATTGATGTAGGTGAGCAGGTGGCGAGCAGCTCACTGAGTGAACAGGTGAGCTGCTCGCCTGTCTGGCGAGATCTTGGGTGCGGAATACGAACTGTCTTCTCCTTATTTCACGTGCCACTTTCCTTTTTTAAATAATTGCGATTTAGCCCCCGGATATTTGCAAATAGGGGCTTCTCTTTTCCTTATAAATACCCAAACCCAAAACCTTCATTATCTTCTTTCGTCTTCTTTGTCTCTGCAAATGACTTCCGGTAATTTTGTCTCCAAAATTTCATCGTTCTTGTTCTTCATCTCCGTCGAGCGAAAAGAAGGTAGTTTAATGGTTCTTATTCCTTTATTCTCTTTTTTTTCTTTGTTCTCTGATTACTTCCGATCCAAACTGATTCGTGGATGATTCATCGCCGGAAACTATAGAACCTTAGGTTGTTCTTCACTGAAAGTTAGATTTTGGACTTAGTTTTTAGGTTTTACCGTTGCCTATTGTCCTTGATTGGTTGAGTGTGTTAGTTTCCTGGTTTTTGAGCTCTATTTGCCAGAAAAAATGGCGTCGCCATCGTCTTCCGGTGGCTCGCCGCCGCGTAACCCAGAAAAGCAACCAATGGTGGAATCACCCCTCCATGACCTTTGGGACTACTCCCGTTTAGCAAGAAATAGGGGCACGAGGAGTTTGGTGATCGGAACGGAGTCTCACGAGCTCGATCAGGCTGTGCAAGAGAGGAGGCGAGCAGCTAAGCTTGAAGGTGAACGAGCTGCTCGCCTGGACGTTGAAGCTTAAGGAGCTGCTCGCCCAGAATTGGGAGCTCTAGGAGCTGCTCGCCAATCTGCGTGAACAGGTGCAGCTGCTCGCCTGGATCCTGAAAGAGCTGCTAGCCTGTCTAGGCGAGCAGGTGGAGCTGATCGCCGGTCTAGTGAGGAAGCTGCTCGCCTGTCCGGGCGAGCAGGTGGAGCTGTTCACCCCATTGCTCACGGAGCTGTTCGCCGGCCAAAACAAAGGGTTGTTCACCCTCAGGGAAGAGGAGCTGCTCGCTCTAGGCGAGCAGGTAGAGCTGGTCACCCCCAGCCTTGTGACAGAGATCTGCGAGCGGCTCGTCGGGAGCAGATTGCTCGATTTTGACAACTGGTTTCTCCCCCGCGGGCTACGAGAAGATTACTATTAGCAGATGAAGAGACTGATAAAGAAACTGACTTTGACACTCGTTCGGTTATCCATGATGCTTTTGGGACCAGTTCAGAATCTCCGGGACCTAACGCTGAAGATACTGAGACTGTTCGTGAGATCTCTGAAGCTCGAGATCAGTCTGGCGAAGCTCCAGAAGAGGTTGGCCTTCGAGAGGGTGTTATCGATTCTAAACTTGGGGAAGATTTTGAACGGGGTCCCGGGCCGAGTCAATAGGAGATTTGGGATGATCTGTCCCAGCTTTATCAGCCTCCAGCGCAGTTACTCGAACAGACGATTCCAGAGGGAGTTGCACAAGAGATGAACTGGGTTGTATACCTGGATCGATATCGGGATCAATTCATTCGACCTTGGATCCGTCCTATTCCGTATGTCAAGACGAGGTATACTTCCACCAAGCATCGCAGTCTGTTGACCGAAGATGATTTGACCGCTCTTTGGATGAATATAAGATTTCGCTCGAGATCCACATGTATGTTCCACGTGATTGCGAGTGAGCTGACCGGCCACCGCCGGGTTGTACTGCGATGAACATTGATGTTCTCGAAGCTGGACTTCCACTTCCTCTGCATCCGGTCAATGGCCAATTTTTTATGGAAATCAACTTAGCAATCACCCAAATTACACCGAATGGGTGGAATAACTTGCTAGGTTATCTGACAGTGGTGGGATTTGAGGGATATCCCAACCGACTGATGGCCCCTAAGATTCATTATGCCATGATGATCTCGGAATGCAAAGAGGAAGGGTACGGCTACTATTACGTGAAAGCCCGGGAGAGGATGAAGATTGTGGAGTTGCTTCCGAATAAAATAAAACGATGTAAAGATCAGTTCTTTTTCATTGGCGGGGATTGGCGTGCCTCCACGTCTTATACTGGCGCTAGAGAGAGAATTAGGACTCTGGAAGAATATGGAAAACTGAGACGTAAGTATTGTTCTCCATGTGTCTTTTATTCCAGAATTCAGTAATGTAAACTTCATTCCTTTGCATGTCCGAGGCTTCCGAAGTGGGGACAAAAAGGAGTTCCAGACCTGTTTATCTATGCGCTCTCCAACACCTCCTACCGATGCGAGCAGTTCCAGACAGTGAAACACTTGTCGAGCGAACATTACAGATGTGCAGCCGGCTTGATCACTAGTCTGCATCATCTCGCATCTCAAGCTCCGCCTCCAGAAGGTAAATATTATTTGTTTGTTATCATTCCTCTGATTTGCTCACTTTTAAATAATAAGTTCTTTTGGCAGATCAAGGAGTTACGGTCGCAATTCCTTCGGAGTTCAATGCTTTCTGCCGATGAGTTTAAGATCTCAAATCCGGGCTAAACAAGCGTAAGATGGATCCCCTCAACTGCATTGATCCAGTTGCGGAAAAAGAAAGGTGTTAGGATATCTATGTTAGATGTTTTGATGATATAATAAACCAATCAGCTTGTAATAGGACCAGCTGAACATGTTAGTCAGCTGATGAGTAGTTAGGATTAGATAGGTTCAAGTGAGGGGGAATCTACCTTGCTGCCTAGAAGATCCGAAGCTATCATAGAAGGGAAGACCAGCTAAGACCTTGTGGACTTAGCCGACTTCAGAAGACAGAAGATTTATGCAGCTGACACTGGAGCATCGAGAGCAGATCATCAGAGAAGTTAACATCAGCCGATAGCTGAAGAGCAGATCAGCTGATATCATAAGATTAGCAGATCAGCTAAGAGCACGTCGCAGATAAGACAAGGACCATGGATATAAGACGTATTCAGACGAAGTCAAGAAGACCAGCTGAGGTGCACACCAGCAGACTTGCACATCAGCTGAGGTCCAAGTATCAGCAGACTGATACACCAGCTGAGGAGACAGGCCAGCTGAGGTCTTGTGCTCAGCCCAGATTCTTCGGAATCAGTTTTAAGGGTTGACTTGCGACATAATAGGAAGATTCCCAGAATAGAAGATCAATCAATCAAGGGGACAAACTTGATTGATTGAAGATCACGAAGATTGACGGGAATCAAGAAGGAAATTCAATCAATCACAAATGATTGATTGAATACGAGATTATAGGATCTCAGATTTCTAGTCTTTTCCAACGGCTAGTTATTTGACCCTATAAATTAGAGTAATAGTGATAATTTCAGTATTGATTCACACGCATATTAAGCTAGCCAATACTTTGTCAGATTTATCACTTACGCTCAAAAACCACCATTCATACTTATCCTTTGTAAAAGCTTTGTTGAAGCTGTGAGAAGTCAATTGCAATTATAGCATTGACAAGTTGTAAAGAGAGAAGTGAGTTAGTGGAGAGCCCCTCAAGTCCAAGTTGGATTGAGGAGAGCGGATGTAGGACAGTTGGTCCGAACCACTATAAATCCCCTGTGTCTCTTCGTTTTCTTTTTGTTCTTATTTGTGCACATCACCTAAAAGCCGATTTTCATTAAAAATGTTTTTGCACTATTCACAGCGCACTACTTTCAAAATCAGACTACCTCAAGTAGTCTGCTGGTTTTCTGAATAAGCCGAATAATTTGAAAAAGGTTTTTGAATACTTACAAGTCTATTCAACCCCCCCTTCTAGACTTGTTCAAAGGTATTCTTTCATAAAAACCTACCTTTGGGACCAAAAAGTGGTATCAGAGCTGTGTGTCCAAAAGACCACAACCTGAGAAAGCTTTTGGTGGTCACCTGGACAGATCCCTGAAAATCTGTTTTTAGAAAATTTTGTGTGCTTTTTATCTAATCATTTGCAGATATGTCTTCCTACAAAAAGAGTGGATCCAAGACAAGGAAGTTGCCTGAATTCTCCATAGAGGATTATGACTACTGGAAATTCAGAATGGAGAATCATCTTGGAGCCATTCATGATTGGATATTAGATGTTCTGGAGGAAGGGTCAATCAAGTTCTTCTGGGAAGGAGTAAGAGATGGCAAGACTCCAGAAGCTGAAATCAGTGAAAGAAGGAAGACAGAGAAGAAGAAGAGTGAACTAAACGATGCTAAGGAAACTCTTCAACCTCGATCAAGTGGCCAGAACAGAAATCGTTGAGACACTCTCCAAAGAATATATAGAGAAAATCAAGACGTGCAGAACTGCTAAGGAGATGTGGGAGAAACTCTCCTTGATGTGTGAAGGGACAAATCAAATCAAAGAGAACAAGCTTCAAGCTGTTCTACATACCTTTGACACATTTAAAATGAAAGCTGATGAAACCATTGATCAGCTAGATATGAGGCTGACAAACATACTGAATAAGGCAAGCTCCTTAGGAAAGGATTACTCGGAGAAAGAGATTAATAACAAAATTTTGAGATCTCTTACTCCAAGATGGAGAGTGAAGGTGACAGTAATTAAAGAGACAAAGAATTTATCTGAGATGAGTCATCATACACTGCTATCTCATCTGAAGGCACATGAGTTCGATATCCAAGAAGAAGATCAAGAAGATGAGACTCCAACTTCATCAGTCACAAAGAATGTTGCTTTCTCTGCTGCTGCTGATAGTCAAGAGAAGTCCTCTGCTCCAGAGGACATGAGCTTAAAGGAGCAACTTGCTTTATTGACCAAGAAGTTTGACAAGATGTCAAACAAGTTTCAGAAGTATAGATCTCATTGGAAGAAGAATAAGAGTGATTCTTCCAGAAGATACCAGAAGTCATCTGATGCCAGAAGACCATCAGATGAACAGGAGACCAGATATAAGTCTCCAGAGAGAAGGAGGGAACCAAGTCCTAGAAGAGGAGGAGATGGTGTTTGTTTCACTTGCAACAAGCCAGGACATCTCAGTTATGATTGTCCTCAGCTTACCCCAAGGGAGAGAGAAGAGAAGAGGATCAAGAGAGATCACAAGTTCGCTGATAAGAGAGCTCTGCTGGCAGAGGAGGAGAAGCAGGACATCAGCTCATCCTCATCCTCATCCTCATCTGATTTTGAATCAGAGGATGATATTTGCCTCATGGCTAAGGTAGAAGAGGTAAATTCTCCTACCCCCTCTGTTAGCTCATCTTGCTCCTCTACCTATTCTATGGAGTCAGATATACACAAGTTGTTATCTGATCTCCAATCCTCCTTAAAAGTCTGTTCTAAGCTGGAAGAGGAGAACTCAAGTCTGAAAGCTGAAGTTTTAAGCTTGAGATAAGATCTGGAAAGTGCTAGACTACCAGTGATATCCTATGACTCACAAGCTAACAAGTCTGCTGACTTAATAGCAAAATGTGAGGAACTGGAAAAGCTGATAGAAAAGCTACTTTCTGAGAGCACTGTCTTAAGTAAAGAACATAATCTGCTGACAGCTAAGTTCGATGAACTCTTCAAGCAGAATGAACTGATAACCAAAAATTCACAGCAGCTTCAGCTGAAAGTGGATCAGCTGACTAAGGCAAAAAATGTCGTGTCTGAAATAGTTGAGTCCTCACAAACTGTGAATGATAAAAGGGGTCTTGGTTATCCCAAACCCAAACCACAAAAGAAGAAGAAAGGTGACAGTGGATTAATTAGGGATCCTCGAAAGGGTAAAGAGCCAGCTGAGCCTGCATCTGGATCAGAAGGGCAAAAGAGCAGAGGGACAGAAAAGGTCCCAGCTGGACAGAAGAGCTCCAGAGCTCAGAAGTCTGCTGGTGATCAAAAGGTTTCAGCAGAGCAGAAGAGTACTAAAACTCAGAAGCCTGTTGATAATCAACATAAGTCCAAAGCTCAGAAGCCTCGAGATCAGAAGAGGAATCCAAGTCATAGCTCAGCTAAGACAAGGGGACCTCAGCAGAATCAGCAGAGGAATGATAAGCCTGGGTCATCTCAGCAGAGTAAACCCAAGCGAAATAGACTTTAGCCCTGGGTTACTTTTAATGTAACCAAAGTAGGCAAGCCTTCACCGGCTAAAGTTTATGAGTCATTCGGAGGCTCAAGCCGAAATTATCCTTTTGAGCAACCCACCTACAAACCTGCTGTTATCACTCATCGCCCCAGAAAAAATCCTCTGAGGGAGATGATTTTTGTGGATAAGTATGGTAGAAGGTTGAGATCTCCTAAACCTCATAAGGATGATCTCTACCTATGGATCCAGAAAGTCGATACTAACCAATCAGGACCCAAAGATAGGGTACCTAAAGCCTGAGTTTTAATTTCAGGTAAACTCTAGCCCTATAGAAAGAGGAGAAGCCAAGGGTCATGTCTGGTACATTGATAGCGGTTACTCGAAGCACATGACCTTTGAGAAGCATCTTCTCCAGAACTTTGTAACGCTGGATGGGCCTAGAGTTGTGTTCGGTGACAACAATTTTGGAGTCACCAGAGGAGTAGGCACCCTGCTGATCAAAGGAACAAGAGTTGAAGAAGTCTACTATGTAGAGGGACTCATGCACAATCTTCTGTCTGTATCCCAATTCTGTGACAAGGGATATTCAGTAAGATTCTCTAAGAACTCTTGTCTTGTTATTAATGATTTAAATGAGCAGGTGCTACTAACTGGCCTCAGAAGAGGTAATATGTATCTTGCAGATTTTGCAAGCTGTCCAGCTGACTCATGTTTGGTCGCTAAAAGCTCACTAGAGATCAGCTGGCTCTGGCACAAGAGGTTAGGTCATCTGAACTTCAAGACTCTCAACAAGGTTGCAAGGAAGGGTCTAGTCAGAGGTCTACCAAATGAGGTGTTTGCATCTGAGCAGAAGTGTGATGCCTGTCAGAAAGGAAAGCAGACTAAAGCCTCATTCAAAAATGTGCAGAGTACTTCAACAACAAAAGCACTCCAGCTACTTCATATGGACTTGTTTGGACCTGTCTCTCCTCTTAGTTTCAGTGGAAGGAAGTACACACTGGTGATTGTTGATGACTATACAAGATTCACTTGGGTAGTGTTCTTGTTCAAGAAGAATGAGACTATGGTCAAGATGCTGGAGTTGTTCAAGAGGATTCAGAAGGAGCTAGACCTCAGCATAGTCAGAATCAGAAGTGATAAAGGTACTGAGTTTCTTAACTCTGTTGTTTCTGACTATTGCAGGGATAATGGTATTCAGCATGAGACATCAGCTGCCAGAACACCTCAGCAGAATGGGTTAGCTGAGAGAAGAAACAGAACCCTCAAGGAAGCAGCAAGGACTATGTTAGCTGAATACCAGACTCCTCAAAGGTTTTGGGCATAAGCCATCAACACTGCTTGCTTCATCCAAAATAGGTGTCTACCAGTCAAGAGAGATGGGAAGACTCCTTACGAAATGTACAAAGGTAAAACTCCTAACCTTTCCTCTGTCCATACTTTTGGGTGTAGGTGTTTCATCCATGACAATGGAAAGACTTAAAAACTTTTGATGCTAAGGTTGCTGAAGGAATATTCTTAGGATATTCTGGAAGTGGCAAAGCCTATAGAGTCTTTAATAAAGTCTCTCTCTGTGTGGAAGAGACACCCCATGTTGTATTTGATGAATCTTTTCATGAGTACAGCAAGGAGAAGCTAGCAGAAGAGGTAGATCAGCTGAATCTGTCAGATAAGCCAGATCTGATTAAGGTAGTAGTACCTAGGATAGAATCAGACTCAGATTCAGATGATGAGCCCAAATCAGCTGATAAGTCCTCATCAGCACCAGGTGATGGCACATTGACTCCTGACACTAACCAAGGGAGAATTTCAGACAAAACCCAAGAGGAGCAGACTATGGCACCTCAAAGGGGAAAGAAGACATTGTCTGATTTCCCAGCTGAATAGATTCTAGGAGATCCAAGTGTAGGTGTTCAGACTAGAAGAAAGCTAAACTTGGGTGCCCAATTTAGCTGTTATGTGTCTCTGATAGAACCCAAGAATATCCATGAAGCTCTTGAAGACCCAAACTGCATTGTAGCTATGTAAGAGGAGCTAAATCAGTTTGCGAGACAAGAAGTTTGGACTCTAGTGGAGAGGCCCAAATATCAGAAGGTCATAGGCACTGAGTGGGTATTTAAGAACAAAAAGGATGAAAATGATGTAGTGGTTAGAAACAAGGCAAGGCTAGTAGCCCAGGGGTATTCACAGGCAGAGGAGATTGACTATGATGAGACATTTGCTCCTGTAGCAAGACTAGAAGCCATTAGATTGTTTCTGGCCTACGCTGTTTTCAAAGGGTTCAAGGTATATCAGATGGATGTCAAGTCAGCGTTTCTGAATGGAATCCTGGCAGAAGAAGTTTATGTGGAACAGCCACCAGGATTTGAGATTGGGAACGAGGTTTATAGGTTGCAGAAGGCTTTATATGGACTAAAGCAGGCACCTAGAGATTGGTATGATACTCTATCACAGTTCCTACTGGATAGTGGATTCAGTAAAGGAAAGATAGACAAAACCTTGTTCAGAAAGGAAGACGGAGATGATATCCTCTTAGTGCAGATCTATGTGGATGATATCATCTTTGGCTCCCCCAACAAGCTGATGTGTGATGAGTTCAGCAAGCTGATGACCAGCAAGTTTGAAATGTCCATGATGGGGGAGATGACTTATTTCCTTGGACTGCAGGTGAAGCAGATGTCCAATGGAACTTTCATTAGCCAAGCTAAGTATGCCAAGAATTTGATTGAAAAGTTTGGAATCAATAGCAGCAGAGAAGCTAAGATTCCAATGATGGCAAACTTTAGCATGGATCCAGATGAGGCTAGTGAGAAAGTGGATCAGACACAATATAGGGGACTTATTGGTTCTCTGCTGTATCTCACTGCCAGCAGACCTGATATCAGCTTTGCAGTTGGGGTGTGTGCAAGGTTTCAGGCAAATCCTAAGAAATCTCATCAGGAAGCAGCAAAGAAGATTGTAAAGTATTTGAAGGGTACTTACAATTTAGGCCTCTGGTACCCAGCTGATGACAACTTTCAGCTGAGTGGGTACTCAGACTCTGACTATGGAGGGTGCAAGATTGATAGGAAATCAACCTCTGGCACATGTCAGTTTCTGGGAAGTAAGCTGATATCTTGGTTCTCCAAGAAGCAGACTTCAGTAGCTACTTCTACAACAGAGGCAGAGTACATGGCTGCTGGTAGTTGCTGTTCTCAGCTGCTCTGGATCAGACAACAGCTGAGGGACTACCATGTGAACACAGAAGAGATTCCCATCTTCTGTGATAGCACAAGTGCAATAGCCATTACTTAGAATCCTGTTCTCCATACTAGATGCAAGCATGTGGACATAAGACATCATTTTCTTCGGGATCATGCTGAGAAGGGAGATATCAGGATGGAGAAGATTCATACGGAGAAGCAGAGAGTAGATGTGCTTACCAAACCCTTAGCAGAGGTAAGATTCAGAGAATTAGTAGCAGAGTTAGGAATGATAGATGGAAGAGCAGTTCTTTAGAAAGAAAGTTTTTGGGTAAACGAGTACTCAGCTGGTACCCAGCTGAGGACTATTCTGCTGAAGTAATCAGCTGATCCTCACATCAGCTGATCTGGTATGTCTACTTTTTCTTTCCTTTTCTCTATCTTGTTAGGACTAACTTGATACAGGGATAAGTTATGAAAGTCAGACAAGGCTACTTTGCTTCAGATGGTCCATGTCAGCTGACATTAAAAACCCAGATGAGCAGAAAAGATTTTCATGAGGATCGCTCTTATCAGCTGACTTTGCCACGTCAGCTTCCCGATAAGTATTTCTATGATCTTTATGTCGGTTTTTAAATTTTTATTTTATTTATCAAATCTTTTCAAAAATTAAATAAATCCCTAATTTCTAAAATTATTTTAGAAAATTAGCAATCAAATCTTCTCTCTTACGAAAATTCGGGGATTTATTACCTTTTTCAAAATAAGGTGTCAGTTGTAATTAATTTAACACCACCTAAATTTTCTCAAAAAGCGCTTTCATCATTACCTTTTTCAAAAAGGCGAATCTTTTGAGGCGGTCAAAACCTTTCGAAATCCTGACACCCACGCATCACCTCCAAAATTCTCAAAGGTCATTTATTCTGGACCTTTGATTTGTGTGATGCAAGATACAAATCTACGATCAAAACTGATCGGTTTTAATTTAAAAAAAACTGCTCATATCTCTCGATACTTATATATACCCTTTTTAACTTCTTTCTGAAAACTTCTGCTCCTAAATCTTTCTACCCGAAGTATTCCTGCATTCTATTCTCTCTGCACACAATCTCTGTTTTGAAGGTATGGCATCTAAGGCAATGCAAAAACTTTTCAAAGAAAAGATGCATGCGGAGATGTGTGTCGATTTCGACACGACCAGGGTTCCTGAAATTAGAGAAATCCTAAACCTTCTCCAACATCAAAATCTCCGAACCTTCATCTCCATGACCCCCCTGACCATAAAACCCTAAACTTCTATGCCTTCCAATTCCTTCTCAAGGCCCAGTTCAGTCCAAACTCCATCGGCTCCTTGGTTGATGAAGTAGCTGTTGTTATCTCCAAAGATGTTGTTGCTGATATCTTTGGTCTATCCTCCACTGGTGTCCAACCTCACAAATACAAAGAAGTCGACTACCTGAAAACTTTTAAATTAATGGCCAGGAAGAGTCATAGGGACACCACCACGAATCTGAAGAAATCCATGCTGAGGAGGCGTTTCAGGTTCCTGATGGATGTGGTGACCAAGGTTATCTTGGCGGAACAAGGGAGTTTGGATGCCATTACCAAACTCCGCCTGAGCGTGGCCCGCACTATCCTTGACGGGGTACAAGTAGACTGGGTGAGTCTGCTATGGTTCCGACTGGAACAGGAGTCCAAGAGGTGTGTTGCGAAGGAAGTGGGTGGACAACATGTTTATGGCTTCAAATCCAAGTGCTCCATGGCCCCCAAGATAACTATCATCCTGGATCATCTGCTGCCCCAGCATGAATGGGATGAGGAATGGGTTGTTGAGTACAACCACACCAAGTTCTTGAGGGGAAGTAACTTGGACGTTATTGGGCCAGCAGATTCAGACTCCTTAGCTGATCCTGTAGCTGCTGCCCCTGGTCCTTCTGCTGGTCATGGGAAGAAGCAGAAGAGGAAGGCTTCAAAGCCTGCTGGAGGGGGTAAAAAGAAGAAATCTAAGAAGGAAACCACTCCAGTTCAAAGGAAGCTTTCCTTTGATTCAGATGAAGAGGATGATACTGCTGTGTTGAGCAGTCTGAAGAAGAAATCTTCAGCAGAGAGGGCCACTCTGCTGGTTGACGAGTCTTCTGATGAAGAAGAAGAGCAAGCTGTTGAGAAATCAGCTAAGAAGAGTGAATCAGATGAGGATTCTGAGTCTGGCTCTGATGGTGAGAAAGAAGAGTCAGAGGAGAGGGAATCAGCTGAGCCCTCAGTTGCTGAGACTGAAGTGCTACATTCCTCTGGAGATGCTCCATCAGCAGAGACACCTTTAGCTGCCTCACCTATCAGGTCAGCTTCACCTTCTCCCCTCTCTGATCCTTCCCTACATTCAACCACCCCAGCTGATCCCATACCTTCACAAATTCCAATCGGCAATGAACCAGAGGAGATAGCTACCTCTGGTGAGCCTTCAGCTATCCCCAAACTCTCTCACCCTAAACCTATCAACCTTGATAACCCCAACTCCCCCTCAGAAATGGCTAAACAAGCACGCCTATCTCACCATCGTTCAAAGGGGCCTCTTGAATGAGGGATGATCATATCTGCCCTAGCCCACATTTCCCTCTACATTCCTAAACTCAACCCTTATCCAGCCTACCAGGACATTCTTGCTGATGGGCTTGCCTGGGCGCAAGCAAGAGAAGGGTCAGTCACCTTCTTTCTGGCCCTAATAAAGGAGATGAGAGAGGCAGCATTTACTGAATGGGAGGAAATTTTGATGGAGGCCTTGGAGGTTAAGGCTCCATCTCAGCTGACGACCCCTGAAGGGCTGAGGAAGGTGGCTCGAGCTCTATTGCTCAAGGATGGGGTGGCACTGGATTGCCCTGAAACAGCAGAGACTGAATTTATTCCTCTAGCAGCAAGCTTTGAGATCTCCCCTGCTGATCAGGTAACTCCTGCACTTTTGGATCAATTGAAAGACTACTTTGATGACCACATCAGGGAGGTCAAAGCTACTCTTCTGGCTGCCAAGTCTGCTGCCCCCTCTATGATTGAAAAGCAAGTTCATCAAGTCCTGCTGGACCATCGTAACAAGCTGAAGGAAGCTATGGAGGACAGCTTGTATGCTACCCGGATTGAATTCTTCAATACTCTCCAGAACTTTAAGGCAACTGCCAGAGCTTTCAATGATGATGCATCTGCTTCACTTGTTGCTGAGTCTGAGAGATTCAGATTGGTCTCCGAAAGGTTGGAAGGACAAATTGCTGAGTGCAAACACGGTCAGGAGGACCTTAAAGCTGTTGTGGACAACCTTCCTACCTCTCTACCCTCTGCTACAGTTATTGATGATATCAAAAAGGGGGAAGAGAAGAACTCAGATGCTATTGCTGCCTTGCAAGCTGAGATGGCCTCTCTGAGAGCTCTTCTGGTGGACAATCAAGGGGTTCTATCTGCTAGGATAGAGAATGTTGAGGATTATATCAACACCAGGAAGATGGCTGCTCAGAAGACTCAGGAGCTGAGAGATCTTAAAATAGCTGAGGCATTGCAGAAGCAAGAGGTTATTGCTAAAGAACGGGAGAAGAAGAAAAGAATCATGAATGCCGAATTAGATGAAAAGCTGGCTAAGGAGTTGCAGCTAGCTGAGAAAGAAACTCCAGAAGAAAGGAGGAAGAGGCAGGAGAGAGAGATGAATGATGAGCTTGAGAGGAGATATCAAAGGACGCTGAAGAAGAAGAAGGGGAAGGCAGTCGCTCAAGGCAGCAGGACTAGGAGTGGAAAGTTCATTCGAGATCCAAATGAGCCTCTAGTTGATGGACCAATTGATATGTTCTACAATCAATTGTCTGATGAGCTGGTGGATCTCTGGAAAACTATTAAAGCCAAAACCATGATCCACTTCGAGGTCCTCAGAGGAGAAGATACCAGAGGAGAAAGAGAGAAAAATGCTGAGTTCAAAGACTGGTTGAAGGAGACTTTTCCTAAGTTCTTCAGAGCTATCACAGAAGAAATGCTTAAGGTAGAAGTTCAGCCAGAGTTGCCAGAGATTGAGTATCTTCCAACCCCAACTGATGAGAGTGGGAAGATAGATTGGGTGGAAATCAGAAAGCATTGGCTGCAGATCACTCAACTCTTTCATCAACTTTCTGACAACTCCCTGCCAGCTTTGAAGGAAATAGAGAAGAGATTCCTGGACTGGTTGCAAGTTCCTCTCAGCAGCAGAAGACCTCTCCTCCTGTAATAGTCCAGCTGAGTCAGCTGATGATTAGGTATATTTATCTCTGATTGTTCTTTCTCTTTTGATTTTAATAAAGCTTTATGATTCCAGACAACTACTTGTTGTCAGCTGCATTTTGATTCTGTCTAAAAGATCTTACTTAAAGATCTTCTTTTCTGTCCTATGTTGATCTTGATTTTGATTAAATATGCTTATCTGTTGAGATCAGCTGAGTTGGTTTTGATATCATCAAAAAGGGGGAACTTGTTAGGATATCTATGTTAGATGTTTTGATGATATAATAAACCAATCAGCTTGTAATAGGACCAGCTGAACATGTTAGTCAGCTGATGAGTAGTTAGGATTAGATAGGTTCAAGTGAGGGGGAATCTACCTTGCTGCCTAGAAGATCCGAAGCTATCATAGAAGAGAAGACCAGTTAAGCCCTTGTGGACTTAGCCGACTTCAGAAGACAGAAGATTTATGCAGCTGACACTGGAGCATCGAGTGCAGATCATCAGAGAAGTTAACATCAGCCGATAGCTGAAGAGCAGATCAACTGATATCAGAAGACTAGCAGATCAGCTGAGAGCACGTCGCTGACGAGACAAGGACCATGGATATAAGACGTATTCAGACGAAGTCAAGAAGACCAGCTGAGGTGCACACCAGCAGACTTGCACATCAGCTGAGGTCCAAGTATCAGCAGACTGATACACCAGCTGAGGTCTTGTGCTCGGCCCAGATTCTTCGGAATCAGTTTTAAGGGTTGACTTGCGACATAATAGGAAGATTCCCAGAATAGAAGATCAATCAATCAAGGGACCAACAAAAGGGATCAAGCCCCCTGTGCAACGAACAACTGTGCCACCTCCTGTTGCTTCTGCTACCAACCCTCCTGCTCAGATAAGTCCACCCAAGAAGTCGAAGCAGCCAAAGAAGGGTGGCGGCACCTCTGCCGGTGACGAAGAGGATGCCAGTCGACACAAGAAGAGCAAAACTGCAGCAATTACTGGATTTAGTCGCTCGGTTGCCGCCCCTTGATCTGGGGATCTTCGCGACTCATCTCCACCATCTCCTCGTGAGTCCTGTTTTCTCCGAGATGACTCCTATCTTGGATGGGAACGGGATACTCAGGAATCGTGAGTTTCCACTTTTTCCGATCACTTTGTATTTGTACTATTCCTTCGCTTACACCGTTGTCATTTTTTTAGTTATCACCCGGGTAATCATCCTTTCTGCTACAACGCACTTCATCAGGCCGCTTGCTCCAGGGTGCCGAGGCACATGTGTGATATTCCCAACAAGGAAGTCCAAAAGGCCACTGAGTTTGTTGCTAAGTCCTGGAGCAAGTCAAACGACCAAGCGATTCACCAGCAAACTTTGAGCAATAACTTGCTCATGTGTGGAATGTTTGCTAGCTCTGCCGCCATCACAGCCCAACGGGTCCTGGACCAAGCAATCGAACTCGGTAGGGCGAAACGTAAGGCTCAGGAAGAGTGCGAGGAGAAGGCTTTGAAGGCGAAGGAGAATGAACTGGCCCAAGCAAATCTCAAGATCAAGAGCACTTTAGAGTTTGAGAAGAATGCTCTTGATACTATCAAGAAACTTCAGTACGATAACCGGAACCTCAATGAGCAATTGACTGCGGCTACTGAAGGTGTTGCTCGTCTCAACATCGAAAGGGCCGACGAGCATCAGCAGTATTCTGCTGCTTTAGACCGGGTTCTCGTACTGGAGAGAGAAAAAGCTGAACTCCAGAACACTGTGGAGTGTATGTACACTGAGGAAGATCTGGCGGAGCAAGTGCATGATGCGGCTAACTTCGGGTTTATCTGCTCATATGCTGAGAGCATCCAAATGATCCGTGCTGTCGAGGGAGAGGGGTCGAAGATATCTGATATAATGAAGAAGTTTTTGGACTTCATCCGAGCTAACCCGCCGAACAAGTCACAGGCTCTCCCACTGGCTGATTTGGTGGAGTCCGGACTTGACTTGGGATTCCTTGGAGAAGGATATACCATCATCCAGCCCCGACTGTGACCACAACCTGCTCCAGATGCTCCGCCGGCCGCTGTGATCTCCGAAGTCTCCACCTCTGTTCCAGGAACTGCTATTGCCACTGAGGCCTCTCCCGAAGAAGGTCATCAAGAGAGAGAGAATGAGATTGCCATGTCATACATCCGGACTCCTCCTGGCGATGACACAACAACTCCCGAGGTTCCGTCAACCGATGCTGCTGGTACCGCTGCACCCGCCACTGATTAGAGTTTTACTTTGTTTGCCTGATGTCTTCTCTGTTTTAGACATCAGTTTTGCTTTTTGTTGTACTCTTGTCTATCCATTTTTCCAATTCAGAATGTTATTGAACTTTTCACTTTCTGCTGTACTCCCATTTCTTCAATTAAGGATGTTATTCTGATGTACTCTTTTTGTTTTTAATGAACTCTAATGAAATGCTATTTATGTCTAATCATTATATATCGCCTTTCGCTTCTACCGGGTCTTTAATTCGCCTCGTTTTGCCTCTTTTTAGCATTTATGAATAGCTTTTTCAGCTGTAACGAATAAGATACTCGCGCGGTAGTGGGGCATCAGGAAGCGTTCATTTCGTCCGCAGGAGCGTATTCCGCGTCCCTTTGGCGGGCATGAAGCGCTGTCCTGGTATTACCTGGTACATTCACTCTGCTATCCTCCGGAGGGTATATAACGTCCTTTGGAGGAGCGTCCGATGCACACTCAGGTCCCTGTGTGAATGGTCTTTCGGGGCATCACGCTCGATTCTTATCTGGGAGTTATTAACCATTCAACGCCATAACATTTCAACCTAAGAAGAGCGTATGACATGCTTTAGCTCTAACTGGCGCAGGACGTATTGGTATTGTACAATACCATTTTGTCACCTCACGAGGAGCGTGCTCGGCAAGCAGAGCCGTGGCTCTGCCCGGAGTGCATTGGCCCTCTACAGCCACTTGTTAGTTAGGCAATTTCAATTAGACTGTGACCTCTTAAAAAAGGCCATCTATAGCATTCATTATCGGTTCTAAAATAAAATGTACATTATACATCCTTTATTGATAAAACTTCTTCAGATGAGCAGCATTCCATGTGTATGAAGATGGTACCCCGTCCAAGTCTTCCAATTCGCAAGTCCCATCTGACCAACTTCGGGAAACACGAAACGGTCCTTCCCAACCTGGTCCAAAAGTTCCGGGTGGAGTGGATAAGATTTTTGCAGTACTAGATCTCCTTCTTGGAAACTCCTGGCCTTGACTCGCGAATTGTAATACCTGGTGGCGTATTGTTTGTATGTTGCATTACGTACTTCTGCTGCCGCTCGCTTTTCTTCTAGGAAATCTTTCTCGATCGCGACGGCCTCATCATTTTCTTTCTCATCGTACATACAAACTTGCCATGTTGGATTCTGCAATTCCACTGGTACCATTGCTTCAATACCATATGCCATTGAGAATGGAGTTTCGTCTGTACTTGTTCTGAATGACATACGGTATGACCACAATACCTCTGGAGTTCTTCCGCCCAGCTTCCTTTCTTCTCCGTCAGACGAAGTTTCAACATCCGCTTGATAATTTTGTTGATAGCTTCGACCTAACCGTTGGACTGTGGGTGATACGGGGTCGAGTAATACTTTTTAATTCCCCAAGTATTACAGAACTCTCAGACTTTCTTTCCGTCAAATTGTGGTCCATTGTCAGTTACGATTGATCGAGGTATGCCGAATCTACAGATCAAATTCTTCCAGATAAAATTGATCATTTTCTCCTGAGTGACTGTCACAAGTGATTCGGCTTCAGCCCATTTGGTGAAATAATCCACGGAAACCACTGCGAACCTCACACTCCCTTTCCCAGGTGGGAATGATCCGATGATGTCGATACCCCATTTGGCGAATGGCCACGAGCTATATACCGCTTTCATCTCTTGTGGAGGAACGTGAATATTAGGAGCGAACACTTGGCATTTGCGACACTTTTTCGCAAACAAGATAGCATCTTCTTTCAGAGTAGGCCAGTAATACCCTTGCCTCATGGTTTTATGTGCTAGTGCTCGTCCTGCAACATGACTTCCACATATGCCTTCGTGGATTTCATCGAGAATTTCCCATCCTTGCTTCCGTGAGACGCATTTGAGTAAGGGTGATGAAAATCCTCTTTTGTACAATTGGTCGTCGATCATTACGTAACGAGCTGCTTGTTTGACCAACCGAACCGCCGCCCAAGAATCTTCGGGCCGTTCTCCCGTGGTTAGATATTTCCTCAAACTTGTTCTCCATTCGTCATCTTCCTCGTCCATCTCCTACCCCCATTCAATGTTTGATTTATTTGATAATCAAAGGTTGAAGGATTGTCGAACCGGGTGATGACGACTTCTGTTATCTCTGTTGCCACTGGCTGGATGCTAACCGGGCTAAGGCGTCGGCTTGTGTGTTTTCAAGTTGAGGTATTTGTTCGATGTATGCCTGTTGAAACATCGCTATTAGATGAGCCACTATCTTCTGATACAGTATCATGTGTTCATCCTTGGCTTCAAATTCCCCCCGGACTTGAGATACTATAAGATGTGAGTCGCCGAAAATCTGTAATCTCTTGACTTCAATGGTTAATGCAAGCCTGAGCCCAGCTATCAATGCCTCGTACTCAGTTTCATTGTTGGTTGCCAGGAAAGCAAATCGAATTGCTGACGTGAAAACCTGTCGGTCAGGGCTTATTAAAACCACTCCTGCCCCCGACGCTAAGTTGGTAGACGAAATGTCTACATACAGGTGTCACGGGTGTTCATGATCTCTTATCAGTTCAGATGGATAAGTTAGCTCTACAATGAAATGGGCCAAAGCTTGTCCCTTGATCGCCGTTCTCGTTGCGTATGTGATGCTAAATTGGCTGATTTCAAGTGACCATTTTAGCAATCTTCCCGCTGTATTTGGACGATGTAGAATCTATCTGAGTGGGGACGTCGTGAGTACTTCTACCTGATGATCGTAGAAGTATGACCGCAACTTACGTGTGCTCATGACCAGTGCATATGCGAGTTTCTCCGTCGGAGAATACTGGATTTCAGCTTCATGTAGAGCTTGACTGACGTAGTAGATCGGGGAATGAAACTTGCCTTCGGCGCGTACAAGCACCGAACTTATTGCAACCTCTGATGCAGCGAGGTAGAGAAAGAGTTTCACCAGGAATCGGTTTGGATAAATTTTGTGTATTGCCTAGATATTCCTTCATCTGCTCGAATGCTATCTGGCAATCTCTTGTCCACACAAAATTATCCTTCTTTTTCTTCATGGCCTCAAAGAATGGCCGACATTTATCTTCAGAACGCGAGATAAAGCGATTTAGTGCAGCTAGACATCCTGTAAGACGCTGAACTTTTCGAACCGAATCAGGAGGCTTCATGTCGATTATGGCTTTAACATTGGTTGGATTCACCTCAATTCCGCGCTGATTGACTAGATGTCCCAGGAACTTTCCCGAATGAATTCCGAAACTGCTTTTCTTCGGGTTAAGCTTCATGTTATAGGATCAGAGTAATTGGAATATCTGAGATAGGTGCTCAAGATGGTCTTCCTTTCGCAAACTTTTTACAACGATATCGTCCACACATACTTCAACCGAGCGGCTGATATTTTCGTCAAACATCTTGTTCACCAATCTCTGGTAGGTGGCTCCGGCGTTGATCAAGCCAAATGGCATCCTATCCCAACAAAAGAGATTTTTGTCGGTGTAGAATGCAGTGTGCTCCTGATCGTTAGGATGCAGTGCAATTTGGTGATATCCCGCAGAGGCGTCCATGAAAGTCATAAGTTCATGTCCTGAGGTGTTATCAACTAAATGATCTATGTGGGGAAGTGGAAAGTTGTCCTTCGAACAGGCATCATTTAGATCAATAAAGTCGATACAGAGTCTCCATGTACCGTTGGGTTTACGAACAAGGACGGGGTTCACAACCCATTGTGGGCACAAGGCTTCGTGTATTAACTTATTGTCCAGCAACTTCTTGACCTCAGTCGTCAGTGCTTCGTATTTCTTAGGACCAAACTTTCATCTTTTTTGGCGAATTGGTCTGCGTGCTGGATCAATATTGAGTTGATGACAGACATGTTCAGTTGGAATGCCTGTCATATCTGAATGAGACCATGCGAAAACATCTGGATTATTCTTCAAGAAATTAATCATTCTTGATCTGAATGGTTCAGGCAATTCAGATCCGATGAAGAGTTCTAAATTTCTTTGTCTGGATAAGCTTGGATAGATGTTAACTCTTCTATCGGCGTAGCGCATTTTTGCTTTTCTTTCCACCTTGAATCTAGAATAGATCCGTCAACGTCCAGTTCATCTTCAATCTCCATCGATTCACAATCGAGCCTAGGTTCAAAATCTTGGCTGAGTAGGCATTCATCTGGGCGTTCGCCTCCGAGATGCCTCTCAGGCTCTGATTCCACAAGGACTTGTACAACAGGATTGCGTACACTCTCTGGTACGTGGTCTGGATTATCGACCTCTATTGGTTCCGTTTCAACTTGGGAAGCTTCCAATATCTCAGGTCCCAGATCAGTACGTGGGGGTGGGCTGTCAATCATGTGTACATAAGTGACCGATGGCGCGTTCAGAAGTAAACATTCACTGGCTTTCTTTTGATCGCCCTTTATTGTGCCAGCTCCATTTGGCGTCGAGAATTTTATACAATAGTAGTAAGTCGAACAGGATGCCTTAAATTCATGCAAAAAAGATCGACCGAGGAACCCGTTATAGGAGGATGGCTGGTCTACAACGAGAAAATCTACTTGCCTCGTCAACCTCCTCTTGGGATCATCGGCCGGTACAAGTTCAAGAGACAGACATATCGTACCTAGAGGAATAGTAACTACTTCCCCGAATCCTATAATCCAGTGATTACAATTCTCAATGTAGGATTCATAGTCCCCTATCTGGTCTAGAGTACTTTTGAACAAGATATTCGTGTAAGCTCCAGTGTCGACCAGCTGTCTGTGAACTCGTGCATTCATGATATTCGTGCTTATGACCAGGGAATCATTGTGTGGGGTTATGATCCCTTCCAAATCCTTTTGTGAAAATGTCAGTTCAGCAGTAGGCTTGGTAGAGGGTCCCACATAGGTTTCTTTTATCTGATCTATAGCGCGCAGTTCGGCTTTTTTCTGCCTCTTCGACAGAGGTGGCCTTCCATCTGTAGACCCGCCGGCTTGGCCAACCTCAGGTTCCAATACAAAAACATCCTGCACTGGTCCTGGCGGGGGGAGTAGGGCTTGCTGTTCTCGCCGGTGTTTCGGACCGGCTTTCTCTTCGTCCTCATGCTCGCTGTTCTCTTCATTCGCCCTCTGATCGGGCACACGCGGTCTCTTTCCTGGTGGTCTCTTCACAAACTCCGACAACTTGCCTTTTTCATAAAATTTCCATAACTGTCTCAATAGATCCTGACATTCACTCGTGAAATTTCCCGTTGCCTGATGATAGGTGCAGTATTTGTTCGTGTTTGTTCTCTTCGGATCTACTCTAAGCTTCCTTGCTGGTGGTAGAGCTCTACTCTCCTTGACCGCGTGGAAGAGTTGGTCAATGGACACAGTTAGGACCTGGTTTAGCCTATCTGCCAATTCGGCTCCCTCAAAAGATTTCAAATTTTTGGGGATTCGATACTTTCCCCCACCTCTCTTTACTGTCGCTTTCGATGCTTCTTTAACCTCGCCCATGGACTTTCTCAATGCTTCTTGCATGGCCACATAAATTCTGACTTTATTCCGGAACTCTACATAGGTCTTCGGACAAGCAAGCTGCATTTCCTTCCATAAATCTGAACCTTTCTGCAAACCCGCCATCGCGGTGATCACCTTGGTATCTTCGCTGACTGGTTCTCCTTCCAACAGGATCTTGTCAAACCGTTCGAGGAATTGCTGGTTAGATTTCTCAGGTTCCTGGACAAGATTCGCCAGTCGATGTTTTTGGGTAAAACAAGACGTTGCTCTAGAAAAATGTAATAAAAACTCTCGGCTTAATTGCATGAAAGAAGTTATTGATGCAGGGGGCATCGCAGTAAACCAACGGTGTGCATGATCTCCAAGTGTAAGAGGAAAGTTTCAACATTGGGTCGCATCAGACGCTCCCATAGAAATCATGTAATCGGTAAACTTGGACACATGCACTTTCGGGTCTGAAGTTCCTTCATAGCAGGGAACTGAATCTTCGGCTGAACAGGTGCCGAAAGTATTGCTGCTGATAGGGGTGAGACTGGATCTGTACTGCTGAGTTGTCTTCCGGGCGCAATGACACTTTTTCCTGAAGGTGTTCAATGACCTTTTTCATTGATCGTAGGATTTCATCTGAAGTCTCTACACTTGGATGGGGCGGCCGTTCCTCTCGCTCTGGGCGAGGGGAGCCGGATATCCTATCACTCGGGTGTGACCTAGCTGGAATACTACTAGCCTTCTGCACACCTTCAGGGCCAAGCCTCTCTGCCACTGGCCGACGCAGTCTGTCCCTGACTGACAATTGTCTTCCGGGATCTACCTTTGGTATCCTACTTGGTCTCCTTTGGTCTGCTTCTGGTAATCTATTCGTTCTCCTTTGGTCTACTTCTGGTACTCTACTTGGAGGTCGATAAGCCGACAGGGGTTGGCCATGCGACCTGTAATCTCGACGCTCCACAGGTCTGCTTTGTGGAGTTCCATGACTCGACTCGTCCACCACGCTCCGTGCTCTTCCACCTTGCCGGCCCAACCGGCCTGTCATCTTTGGCTCCAAATGATCTGTCACCTTCTGTATTCCACGTTCCTCGTGTCTTCTTCTCTGTTCACTGTCAGCCTCGGTCTCCGGCGGATGCTGATCAACCCTTTGAAAAATAGGCCTCGGATCAGGTCGCATACCAGAGGGACCGGCTGCACCTTGCTGATGTTCTTTCAACACCTTACAGAGAGTCGTCACCCGTGAAATGTCTTCAGGGTTCTGCAAGAATGGGAGCAATTCAGATAATCCTTGCATATAGTTCTGTCCCACTTGAGCTGCCAGAACTCCAGCTTGTTCGGCTTGTTGCCTATTTCCTGCAATACCCTGAATTGCCGTTGACTGTTCAAGTGTCGGGGCTCTTTCATTTTGTTGATTGTTGTTCCTCCCATGAGATGTCATCCTTGATTGAGATACCTCCCATGACATTTTACGTAATGTTAGCTGCTTTCCAAAAAGGCGCAGGTTAAGCTGTTATGTTGTTAGATAATCAACCGGGTGAACAGGTGAAAAAGAGCGAACAGGTGAGCTGGCGAACAGGTGAGCTAGCGAACAGGTGAGCTAGCAAGCAGGTGAGCAAACAGGCGAACAAGTGGAAAAATAGGCGACCAGGTGAATAAACAGGCGACCAGGTGAACAAACAGGTGACCAGGTAGTGTTATTTCTTGAATAATAGTCGAACAGCTAGGTTTCCTTCAAGCAATCAGGCGACCAGCTTATGTTCCTTCAAACATTCAAGCGAACAACTTGGTTTCCTTCAAGCGAGCAGGTTGCAAATCTTCATCCAAAATCCAAATTTCGAACTTTCCACTTCAGTATCTAACAAAATGCAGTAATCGGAGGTTCGAGGCCCTCCTTCTAGCGCCAAATTGTTAACAAAATCTCCGCAAAAGAAGCTTTTATGTGACTTACGAGTGCGATTTCATTAACAATCGATCAAATACGGTTTATCAAAATTGCAAAGTATATAGTTTTGGAAAGATTTCGACAGAGCTTCGCAAAGGCAGAGAAAACTTTCATTATTCTGAAAATGGAGGCCTATTTATAGGGAATTTTACAAACAGGTGGTGGCAAATGCTTTGCCACGCTTCCCAAAGAGCTTACAAGTGTCCCTCACCGTTTATACAAGATAATTACAATGGAAAATTGGCTAAAAATGATGAAAACAAGGCTCTAGTGATCAACTTCAAAACTGGCGAGCAACTTTTTATGTCAGGCGAACAGCTTGTTGGGCGAGCAGGTGAGCTGCTCGCCCATCACAACATTTGCAAGACCTGCTCGCCAATGGTGCGCTAATAGGCGAGATAGGTGCAGCTGATCAGGTGGTTGGGCGAGCAGGTGAGCTGCTCGCCCTTTCCTCTTTGGCATTGCTGCTCGGCCATTTCTTATTTGACCAACGATTCTTCTTCTTCTATATTGATTCTCCTTGGTTTTTCTCATGCTCATCATGTCTGATTAGTTATTTTGGGACACGTCACCCGTTATTCCGCTGATTACTTCCTTAAGCATCTGGATTAGATGATTTCATCAACAACCACCTCTGAAACCATCTCCAAGCCGAATCCAGAAACCACAACTCATCTTCTCGATCGAAGGCTCCGTCACCACAGTGTTCTTCGCCGCGAATCGCTCAACCACTGGAACCTGCAAATCCCAATCGCGCCCAACCTCCATCTCTGATTGAAGCCCTTTCTTCGTCGAAGAAGACCTGCCTGCAACTAGTCGCACTGCAGCGCCACCATGCCGATATTTGTTTCGACGCAGTTTCTGTTGCCGTCGATGCCAAAATCACCGGAGACAAGAATCGACGCCACCGCATGTAACCGTGAAGAAGTCGTAGATGAAGAAGGTAATGGGCCCAGTGTGTTATTAATATGTTAAAGTCCAAGTTCCTTTTAATTATTCTGGGCCCAATCATAATTTCCTGATTTTACTGTCAAGCCCAACTCTTTTGACATATGGGCCCATTTGTTGAGGAAGTATATATTCTGAGATAAAGAGTTTACGAGGAGGATCACGCTTGAGTAGATCACGCCATTAGGGCAGTAGGGTAGAATCACGCAGTAGTTTAGATTAATTTTGTGGTTTTCACGCACTCGAAGTTTTATGGATTAGAACAATTCTCTTTCAGTTTTGCTTATTTAATTCTTGTTCTTGGAATTTTATAGATTATTTATTATTAGGGGGTTTGAAGTATTTTTTATGTTTGCTTATTAGAAGTATTTTTTATGTTTGATTGCTTGAATGATTATTTATTTTAAGCAAGTTATTTCTCTTAGTAGTATTATGCTCAATCTTTTCACTTTGAGGTTATTTACATGATTTTGAATAGTTTACTCTTTGCTTTTAAATTTAATATGCCTTTTGTCTCAATTAGTTTAAGTAATCCTAGTCTCATCTTTACTTTATGTTATCTTCAATTATGCCTATTATCTCAGTTAATCCTATTCATTTATTAGTTATGATTTAGACCTTTTACTTTGGGTGGAATTCACCCGAAGCATGCACGTTTTTGTTTAGATTATTAGTTTAGAATTCTTTCTTTATTTTATTTTTGCTTCAATTTGTAAGTAGATAGAAACCCAAATCCTGCATTTTCATTCTTGTTTATTTGATTCCATAACTCTCACACACACACCTTAGGATTAAATTGTTTAATTGCTTCCTTAGGGTTCGATATTATTTATAACTTGGTCAGCTTACCACTACACGATCCTATACACTTGTAGGAAAGTGCATTTGTGTGCGAACACAAATCGCTAGTCAAGTTTTTGGCGCCGTTGCCGGGGAAGCAACATAGATAATTTAATTTTAGGTTTTGTGTGTTTGAGCATTTTAGTTCCTTTTAACTATGTGGATTTACTGATTGTTTTGTAGGAGTGAGCTTCATTGAAGAGGATGAACGGATAAGACATAGACTTTATGGATTATCCTTCTCCACCATACCACTGTCCTGATCCATATCAGCCCGATTACCACCAACCTCCTAATTCATACTACCCACAATCTCCTGATCCATATCATCCATACTATCCACCACCTGAATACAACCAACCTCCTCCACAGCAATACTCCTTTCCTCCTCAGCCGTATCAGGACTCAAACTCCTATCCATACTCGTATCCCTATTCCGATCCCTACTCTAATCCGTACCCATATTCTGATCCCTACTCTTATCCTTATCCATATCCAGATCCAAATCCTTACTCTGATGCTTATCCCAATTCCTACTCAAATCCAGAAGCTGTTATTCAACCTACACCAGAAGTTGATCCGAGATCAAAACCTCCAAACAGCGAAGGGAAACTCACTACAGACGAGATATTTGCTTTCATTCTAAAGAAAATGGAGGAGAGTAATGAGAGGTTCGACCTCATGGAGGAAGCTCAAGAGAGTTTGAATGAAGGATTGGATGACATAAATTCCCGATTAAAGACCATGGTGATCAGGCTGAGCAAATAATCAGTTTTCTGTCTGAGAATAATTTAGAAGGAAAGGAGAAAGAGGGCCCAAGCGAAGTGGATGAAGATGTCATTCCACTATCCAAAAGAGATGTAGAGAAATGTCCCTTGATGGAAATGAGCGAAATGGAGGAAGAAAGTCAAGTAAAAGTAGAAGAAGAGTTTGAGAGCTGAACAATCCTAAAGTTTTTACCTTTTCTACTTCACTTGATATTATTCCTATTGATTTTATTTTGCCTACTTACAGGTTTGATGAAAAAGTGGAGTTGAAGATAATCTTGGGAGTCCTCTAGAAAAAGGGAGAGGAATGGATTGAGATGGAGGTGAGAAGACAAAAAGTAAATACATGCAAACTTGGAGGTAAGACAAAGGGAGACTGGTATACTCATGGTTTAAGCCTCATTGACTTTGGGGCTAAATGCTTGAGATACAATGGCAAAGAGGACTGTTATCCTTGGCCATTTCGATGAGCATATGAGGTATTGTCCGGCATAGGACGTTAAAAATAGTGATTAATGGGAGGCAACCTATTTTATTGCTTTTGTTTATTTTCGTAGTTTTTATTATTCCTTTTGATTTGTTAGTTTGTTAATCCCTGTTCTCTCTGAGTGTGTGCTTTGTAGGTCTTGGATGGTTGTGTGCAAAGGGAACAAAGGAAAGGATTTGTGCTGATTTCAAGAGGAGTGGTTTAGTGCAGATTGAGGTATCACGAATCCAAACTTAGAATTGCTTAGCAATCTCTAAGTTTGGGGGAGTGATCATTTTTACAATTTTTATGCCTACACTGCACAGGCGCACATACATTGTTCTTGTTGTTCTAGTTGTTGGATTTGTGTGCTTTCTTGAGTTGTGGGAATGTGCCTATGTAAGTGTTGAGTTATTCTGTTTTGATTTGAGAGTCACATGGACACCCCAAGCTCAAACTTAGATTTCCTTAGCAAAATCTAAGTTTGGGGGTGTGTATGTTTATTTGAATGGATGTCTATGCATTGGCACATGCACACCTACCCGTCTTTCTGTTCATGGTTTTGTGATCCCTAGGTCCTGTTGAGATCATTGAATTTGTTGAAATATGTGGTGAGATTGAACAGGGTGATATTGGATTGAGAAGTGCAGATTTGTATTGTTGAGTGAAGTGCATATGAGTTGTCATTTTTTTTTTTTGAGCATATGAGTTGTCATTTGTGTTTGAGTAGAGTGTGTAAGTCATAGATGCTTTGATGCTAGGAGTTGAGATGAAATAATCTTGAGTCAATAATACTTGTCACAATCACATTGCCTGTGAGATTTTTGAGCCCATTCCTGTTCATTTTAAAAAGATGAAGTTTTCTTGGTTGTGTGGTCCTCTTAGTATGCTGTCACTCTAGAACTTGTCTTGAGTCTGATTTGAGATTACACAAATTAAGAATTTTGCAAAAATGAGATGAGGCCTTCTTTGAATTGCATGAGTCACTTAGCCATATTGTCACTGCCTGTGTTCATTGATTCCCTAGTCAACCCTTTTGAGCCTTATATCCTATTTTCTTGGCACCTATTTTGAAACATTTATCCAGCGTAGCCTTGTTCACCCAAGGGATAGTAGAGCTTGATTTTGTTGATTGAGAAATAATGTGAATCTTGTTGAAAAGAAAAAAAAAAGGGAATAGTTGGTGACAATCTGTGAAAAAAAATGGTTGGTACCTTGCTTAAAAATGCAAGGTGATGTTGAGAAAAAGAATGAGAAAAAAAAGAGTGGGAAAAGAAAAGCAAGAAAAAAAAAGTGAAGTAAAGTGAAGTGTAGAGTGAAAAGGTGTTGAATGCAATATGTGAGTCTTAAAGAGAAAGATGTTAGAAATTTTCTGCTTTACTAACCCCTTAAGTCACTTTTATCCTAAAAAGATTTCTACCCTAACCAAAGAGCCAACATTACAACCAAATGAAAAGCCCTCATTGATTTGCAATTGACTTACTTTTACAGTATTGGACAATAGAGACAATAGACAAGCTTATGGTAGTGCAGCTATTGAGAGTGATATTGAGTGCTGAAATTTTACCTATACACTTGAGTGATGAGTGATACACTACAGAGAGGATTGTGATAAGTTGAATTGATTTGATGTGTTTTATTCTTGATAACTAGAGTATAAGTTGATATGATGAGCATGCTTGATTGAACAATTGTGTGCTTGTGTTGTATGGAACTTGATGATATGATGATCACTAATTGATTCCAATATTCCCCTATGCTTTGATCGATTCATTGCTCGGGACGAGCAATACTCTAGTTTGGGGGAGTGATTAGAGTCATATTTGCATCAATTTGTGCTCATTTATAGATAAATTTTTAGAATTTTAAATGCATTTAGGGTCTTAATTGTTATCTATTTTGGTGATAATTCATTGTGCTTGATTTAATTGAAAAGGGAGTAATATTGCACTAATTTTGATAATTTCAGGTTTAGTTTGGATAATCATCAGATGTGGCAATTTCCTAGGGACCACAAATCAATTCACGCTGCAGTCCTAAATTCACAAAATGCCACCACAGGTCTGCCAACAAACACAACAATCTGCAAACTTCTGATCCAAATTCACAATTCCACCGCATGAACCACCGATTCAACCCGGAAGCCGCGATCAGAAATCCTCTGCCATTTCGCCTGGAAATCAGCCGCCACTGCTTCTCTGCAATCAGTGTCCTCACTGCCGGTTCCTCACCGTCACCGCCATCCCTGCAATTCCTCGAATCCGCCCCAGCCACGAAGCAGCCTCGCCGCCTGGAACCTCTCACACGTCACCGGAAATGACGGAGTCTGTTCAACCGCCTCTGCAATCACGCTGGAATTAAAGCACCACACCACTCTCACCCGTTTCCTGCAATCGCCACCAACCACCTCTGAAACCGTCTCCAAGCCGAATCCAGAAACCACAGCTCATCTTCTCGATCGAAGGCTCCGTCACCACAGCGTTCTTCGCCGCGAATAGCTCAACCACCAGAACCTGCAAATCCCAATCACGCCCAACCTCCGTCTCCAATTGAAGCCCTTTCTTCGTCGGAGAAGACCTGCCTGCAACTAGTCGCACTGCAGCGCCACCATGCCGAATGTTCCGACGTAGTTTCTGTTGCCGTCGACGCCAAAATCGCCGGAGACACGAATCGACGCCACCGCCTGTAACCGTGAAGAAGCCGTAGATGAAGAAGGTAATGGGCCCAGTGTGTTATTAATATGTTAAAGTCCAAGTTCCATTTAATTATGGCCCAGGTTAAATGTACGCACCACTTTATTGAGTACACCCACCTAAAATTATGATTATAATTAATAACATGCTTAATGACTAATATATCCCTAATCATATAATAAAAACCTAGTTATGCACCCACCATCTTAATTTATTAATATGTCGGTAGTTTTTTTAGAAATAATTTCACATCGCGAATTTCAAAGTAGCCGGAAAGTAGACAATTCAATATCACGATTATGGTCATCCATCGTCGTCATCCCCTTACTCCGGTAAGTTTTTCATAATATGTTTCTAGAACTAGGGCGCGACTGCGAAGGAGACTGCGCGACAGCGAAGGAGGTGGTGAGACTGCGAAGGATGACGCCGGTGATTTCCGGAACAACAGATCAACCGCGATTACACCGGCAGCGCGATTACACCAGCGGGCGATGGCGATTTTCGGAGTTTAATTTCGAACCCTATCTCATTTGGTGGGGGTGCGAAATTTTGTTCTGTATTTTTAACTGAGGGTATATGTGTAAATGTTCTGTGGGTGTACTCAACATTACAGTGAGTGTACTCAACACGTTGGTGTACTCAATAAAGTGGTGAGTGCATTTAACCTGGGCCTTTAATTATTCTGTGCCCAATCATAATTTCCTGATTTTACTGTCAAGCCCAACTCTTTTGACATATGGGCCCATTTGCTGATGAAGTATATATTCTGAGACAGAGAGTTTACGAGGAGGATCACGCATTAGGGCAGTAAGGTAGAATCACACAGTAGTTTAGATTAATTTTATGGTTTTCACGCACTCGAAGTTTTAGGAATTAGAACAATTCTCTTTCGATTTTGCTTATTTAATTCTTGTTCTTGGAAATTTATAGATTATTTATTATTAGGGGGTTTGATACTAGTTTTTCAGTTTTTTCATTCATTTGGATTAGAAGTATTTTTATGTTTGATTGCTTGAATGATTATTTAGTTTTTTGCAAGTTATTTCTCTTAGTAGTATTATGCTCAATCTTTTCACTTTGATGTTATTTACATGATTTCGAATAGTTTACTTTTTGCTTTTAAATTTAATATGTCTTTTGTCTCAATTAGTTTAAGTAATCCTAGTCTCATCTTTAGTTTATGTTATTTTCAATTATGTGTATTATCTCAGTTAATCCTATTCATTTATTAGTTATGATTTAGACCTTTTGCTTTGGGTGGAATTCACCCGAAGCATGCACGTTTTAGTTTAGATTATTAGTTTAGAATTCTTGCTTTATTTTATTTTTGCTTCAATTTGTAAGTAGATAGAAACCCAAATCCTGCATTTTCATTCTTGTTTATTTGTTTCCATAACTCTCACACACACACCTTAGGATTAAATTGTCTAATTTCTTCCTTAGGGTTCGATATTATTTATAACTTGGTCAGCTTACCACTACACGATCCTATACACTTGTAGGAAAGTGCATTTGTGTGCGAACACAAATCGCTAGTCAGCCCTCAAGTAGCCCAATTAAATGTCCACCAATGAATAAGGTTACTAAAATAAAAGAAATATTTTGTGCCCAAATTATTTTTTTCCGAAAATTATGTATTTAAATTCATGAGAAAATTTTATGAAAAATAAATATGTATTTTGAATACAAGAATATCTTATAAAATCAAGATCTCATTGAATTAAATACATGCTATAATTTTCGAAATATTCAAGAAAATATCAAGATTAGAATATTTGATATTCAAGAAAATTAAGATTGGAATATTTGATATTCAAGAAAATCAAGATTAGAATATTTGATATTCAAAATAATCCAGATTTGAAATATTTGATATTCAAGATCGTTGATCTTGTATCCTCATTATAAATATGAGGTGAGACATCAAGAAGACATTATTTCTTGATTTAATTTTCAAAAATTTGGAGATTAGAGGGCAAACAAAATATTCATCTTTCTTGTGTTGAAATTATTTGTGTGGCCTCCCACCGGGTGCACGAGTAAGGACATGGGAATACTTGAGAAAACCTTTTAGGTTGATTAAGTTAATTGTGTGGAGTAAGACCTTTAGTGGTGCTATAGTTGAGACCGTTCTTTCTACACAAAGGGAGTCAAGAAAGACCTTTTGGGGTGCTCAAGTTGATCCTCCACTTTCACAAAGGGTCTCAAGAAAGACCTTTAGGGGTGCTATGGATGAGACTGTTCCTTCCACACAAAGGGAGTTTAGAAGGACCTTTTTGGGTGCTCCGGTTGATCCTCTATTTTCTTAAAGCGTCTTAGCCTCAAGGCTTAACGAGCCATTTGGAATTTGGGGCGTGTCCTTATTATTCACATATAAATTGCATGAGTTTATAGTGCTTTTATTGCCTAATTTTAGTGGAATTTTATGTTTTTATTACTCAATATAACTAATTGTACTTGAAAGAGAGAAATGTATGTATTTTGATATTTTGTAGGTAAATTGAGTATTTTCCGAAGCAAACACGAGCCTATAATTTTGTGAAGTTAATCGAGTTGTGGGTCGAGAAGTATAAGATTAGGAAAGAAGTAAGCTCACTAATTTCTAGGCCCATTTATTTCATAAGGAAAGAGGGCCAAGGTTGTATGCCATTTTTTTTTTTTTGAAAGAATGATAAGGCCCATTTTTTATTAAATTCAAACCCTAAAGAAAGGCTCACTTGCCAAATTAAATTGAGGAACAAAGTGCCAATCAGCTACAGCAATCACGTGAACATGAATTAGAAAGCATACAAATGTAGGGGCCCACGCCTAATCTTCATTTGACTACTGAGGAAAATCTTTGCTATCTATCGCCACAACATTACCCCCAATCTGTTTCAATTAAAGTTGCAATCGTTGAAGATGCACCCCTGTTCTCAACCACTGAAGCTATGGCCATTCAAAGCTCAAGGCTTGAATCAACCAGTACTCGCCCATTAGCCGGAAATCAAACACATTGATGACGGTTGCTGCCGGAGTCCGAAGCCCATCGCTACCGGAACTGAGAGCAGCCGCCGTCGTCCCTAAAGAGCCGCCAAATTGCCGGAATCGCCGCCATCGAAGAAGCCCACAGCACTGCCTTGTCGAATAAATCGGAAAACAAACCCACAGCAATCGTGAGCCTCACCGGAATATATGGAAACCATAGCACAACCACCGCCTCTGCTCTGCCATCAATCGAACCTGTCACCGGAATTCATGTCCTCCACGCCCATTACTGGAAATCCGCTCGAAATTGAAGCCATGGCTGCCATCTAGAGAAGCCATCGTCGCTGGAAAAGAAGTTGCCGTCGAAAGCATCCAAAGCCAAATCATGCCCTGTGCGTTCAAGAAAATTGAAGAAGCTCTCACCCTGTTGAAGAAATTGCTAAAGGTAAACATGCGTTTCATATATTTGCTAAGCACGACCGGTGCTCCACTCCTCTACACAACCCGTGTTGCTCTGTAAATATCTCGTGCTGAGGGGGCCGATGTAATTCACACGGGTAGCGTTAAATTTGTACGGCCCGTCTAAGATTGCGAAGGAGTTGAACAGTACACTTCGAACTAATTGCACAATTCTTGCGAAATTCCGAAAGGACCTGTGCTTCAGTGAAAGGCTCGCAGAAGATTAAGTTGAATTGGGCTTGAGGCCCATTTACACCAGCCCCTTACTTGCATTATTTGAGCCCTTGAAAAGAATAAGAAAATGGCACGCACTCTTTACAATATGCTGAATTTTATCATTCTGGGGAGATATTTTAAATTTTTTATTCTTGAGCCCTATTTCAAACATTATAAATATTCATTTCAGATTTTTTGGAGGATACACGAATTTCAGCTAAAAATTACAAATAGTAACACACACTCATAGGTGTTTTTACCTTATTTGGTCAGTTTTTACTATTTTAGAGCATGAAAGGCTGATTTGAGCTAAAATTTTGATTCTCCATCACTTGCAAGAGACTAAGCTTCCTATTTACTTTCTTTCATTTTTATTATCATTTAAATTTTGTAATAGTTAAGAGCATGATTGTTGTTGGCTAGAACACTTTTGGTTATGTAAATATTCGGATTGAAATCTATGGTTTAATTTCTTGTTTAAGTGGTGTTTGTGGGGCTATTTTTATTGGTGTGCTTGATTTTAGTTGCAAGCATATTATTAGTGGCTATGTGTTGTGACAATCATAAGTGTTTTGATTAGATCCCAAAAACCCTTGATGAATTTGCCTAAGTATAGTTCATCAGAATATTAGTTTCAGGATAGTCAGGTTAGAATAGGTTTCTCTATTCACAGGTATTCAGTTCAGGGGGAACGTGCTGAGGAGTGAAGATTGATGGTGACGTCCCAAAGGTCTGAAGTCAGAAGCATCTCCAACCCTGAAGGTCTTGATCGTTCTGAAAATGATCAACCTGAAGCTGAACCTGAAAAACCTGGAAAGAGTCCTGAAGCTGCATAGAAGCCATCGTGAAGAGAACCACAGATCCTGACAAAACTGAGTGAACTAAGCATGCTCAGGGAGGTCCCTATCAGTGAAGGCACAATGTAACCTTGATCAGGCTGAACGTCCTTCTGATGTTCATAAGTCCTGACTTGGGCCTAGTATCAGTTTACCTGATACTTGTAAGTCCTGAGACCCAAAGGTTACACGTGCAAATGGAAGTCTGAGAAACAAAAGGAATGTCAGTGTCTCCAACATAAGACAAACATTTATTCTGAGTAAAGAACTAGACTCAGAGTTATAAATGTACGAGGATCAGTAAAATCAAAGCCGACAAACTAGCCGTTGGACAAACGACCAGTGAGGACGCGACACGTATGTACGGAGACTGCACACATTTAATGTTTCTCAGAGGTGCAGGCGGCAGATCAGATCTTTACCATACTAGGTATGAGTTTTGTCAGACAAGGACAACCAGTACATGCACCTACCTAAAATAGGAGGGTTTGAAACGGATCTCCTCCAACGGATCTATTTTAAACCTCCCTATAAATACAGAAGACCTTGCTCCCATTCAAGGTGACGGGAAATTTCCTAGCCATTTATTCTCAAGATTCCAAGCACTCAAAGTTCATTTGAAGCAACACTCTGAAGTTCTAAATTTCCCTAGTGTTGTGGTAGAAATCTATTTTGTATTTTTCTTAGAGTATTGATCACATCCTTAGAACTGTTTTGTTTAGAGGGATCAATACACAAGAATTGAAAACGTGAATACCAAACCCCTCAGGTTGTGAGTGGGTTGGTAGGAAGGACTGGGACTTGTAAAACGCCCAGGGGTCAGTTCATAAGAGAGAAAGTTGGCTACTCGTGTCCCTTGACAGTTAAAAATCAAGTACCTATCCTCAGTAGTAGAGGGTAGCTTCCTGTTCAATCAGGTCGTGGACATAGGAATTGGCTCCAAACCACGTTAAAAAGTCCCCTGTGTGCTGATTTACATTCTTGCTCAGGATCATAACTGTCATCATATTAAACTGAGCATCCTTGCATTGTTTTCAAACTATCAGGATTTTTTCTTCATCTTGATCATTTAAACTGTGCACCAGTCTTAATCACGTTTTCCCTAAGCAAACTGATAAGTTTTCAGAACTAAAATGAGTAGAAACTTAAGGGCTCACATTCCGCACTAAACTGAGCTTACCGAGATAGCTATCCAACTGACCTGCTTCCGAGCTGTCAGTAGGTGGGTTATCTCTAATGAGCTACTGAGAGCACAACTTTGACTTAGCTTATTTGGTTCATTGCTGATCCGTCCCTGCTGCCCCAGCGGACCATCAGTTTAACTGAACATCTCAGGATCTTCCTAACTAAGTCTGAAAGAGAATATTCCTGAACTTTCGGGAAAATATGACATCAGTGTATTTCCCCCATACACTGATTATACTCGTTTCGGGACCAACAAGTGGTATCCGAGCAGTGGTTCAAAAGACCACTGACTTTGTTTACCAACAGTTTCTGAGGAGAAACTTTTGGTGGTCAACTGAACAGATCTATTTCTGAAAACTTGCATATCATGGCATCCGGTTCTAAGCGCCTTGAGGGCAATCTTCCTGAATTCTCTGTTGATAACTACGATTATTGGAAATTCAGCGTCCTTGCACATCTCTACTGATGGATCCTGCCGGTGAAGGCGATCCGTCCCCAAGATAGTTGTTGGATTACCAAACACATACAAAAATAGATAAATAAAAGAAAACGAAAATAGAGTCGTTACCCTTGTTGACCGAGACGTAGATTCTACTAGTGATCTTCTAATCTGTCTCCCAACCTCGTTCGAACACCGGGTGGACGATAAACTGTCGAACGTGGAGATAATCCTGCCTCCCAATTTCGTCACTCCAGAGAACCCTAAACTTTGGCTGCTGTGTGAACAAAGTATGACTTAGAGTTTCTGGCCGAAATTGAGGCCTATTTATATTAAGGCTCCTTTGGTTAAATGGACCAGACTAGGGATCAATAGAAGGTATAGGGTTTGGACTTCTTATTAATCCAAATATACTTATGTTCAGTCCAGAACATTATTTGGTCCGAAACATTAATTCATTCCACTAGAAAATTAATGTTGTACTCCCGTCCTATCCCGAACCGAATTTGGGCTTCTATTAGACTTTATAATTCCCCGTGTTAAAGATATCGCATGTCCATTAATAATTAAAGCTTCTTACTGCTCTAAGTAATTAATATCTATTTTCCTTGAGTAGTACCAACTTAACCTCATTGTCGTACGGATTTAATCCACCTGCAGGGTTTAATACGACAATCCTTTATAAGTTTCCTCAAGGGGACATCATCAACCTGGATCACCAGGACACGGTGTCCTAATCCCGATAAATAGACATCATGCGAGTGATGTCACTACCCAAAGTAGGTAGTGTGAAGAATCTAACAAGATTCTCACCCACAGTAAATCAAAGTAGTGCACAAGCGCCCCACACATCTAAATATCGCACTTAGGGTTAAGATTTATAAGAGTCACCAAGACCTTTAGTTCTTCATTACAGTGAGAATAGAAGAACATGTCTTATCTGTGATCCATTCAATATGACAAAGCGCACTAGTATAAACTAATAGCCAAGACAGGCCACTGACAAGTTCATACTACAACTTAAACCAATAGTTATGTCTAACACTATCTCAATTGTAAATATTGTTTATATCTTATAAGGAACCGACAATGTGATCTTCTGTGTGACTACAAACCCACCACATTATCTACAATATAAGATAAGTAGACATACAAGCATTAATGAGAATGCAATAATGTGAAAAGCACTTTATTTCAGATAATAAGGAAATCTAATATAAACCATAAAAGCCTAACAAAAGTTTACTTTTCAGTATACACCAACATCTACTCCATCCATGATCAGATGCCCAAGGTGATCGAGAATGGCCCTATCAAGTTCTTTATTAATCGAGCCACCACCTGGCCTGTAGCTGGAAATGTCCCTGTTCCGGCTGCTGGAGATGAGCCTGTGGAGAGGTCCGCACTTACATCTGATTAGATTAAGCAAATTGGACTGGATAATATTGCGAAGAACATTATACTCCACACCATTTCTTACGAGAATTCGGTCAGGCTCATACATCTGAAGACATCAAAAGAGATTTGGGATGCACTGAAGGAGATGAGCGAGGGTTCTAAAAAGATTAAAGAGAACAAGCGTGATCTTGTAATCAGGAAGTTTGAGGCTTTCAGGATGCTTGATGGAGAGACCATCGATCAGATGGAAGCTCATTTCATTAAGATGATGAACGAGCTAGCAACCCTTGGTAAGGAGTTTCCCAAGAGGGAGGTATCGTCTAAAATCCTGAACTGTCTCCCTGAAAAATGGGACACATGAGTGATCTTGCTGAAGAACACTCAGGATCTCACAAACGTTCCTTACTTCTCACCTCTTCTCAGAGCTAAAGGCTCTGGAATTTGACCTCGATAAGAGGAAGACGAAGGGTGCAGTCAGCGAGGACGTAAGTGAGGAGAAGACACCTGAGAAGGAAAAGAGCGTGGCTCTTAAAGCTGCTCCTGAGCCTGAGGCCGGATCGGGTTCGAAGTCCCTGAAGGAGATGAACATGGACGAGCTAGCCCTGGAGTACAGCCTGATGGCACGAAGATTAGAGAAGTTGAACTCTCGTTTCGGCAGGTATAAGAAGTTTTATACTGACACTCGTGACTGTAGGTATTCCAGCCCCAGGAGATCGAGCCCCCGGAGGGAAGAGAGGAGGGGTTCAGATTCCAGGAGAGAGAGAGATGAGCCTGAGCACCGGAGAGATGAGAAAAACTCCAGAAGGAGAGATGATGCTGAGCCCAGAAGATCCAGCTCCAAACCTGAACGATCATCAGGGAGCAGGAGGGAGTCATTAGATAAGAGGTACACTGATAAACCGGGTGCTAGTGATGTAAATCAGTGATATCACTGCAAGAAGACCAGACATTATTAGTATGATTGTCCGGAGCTCAGTGCTCGAGAGAGAGAAGATCGGAGAGCCAAGAGAGATCTCAGGGCATCAAATCGGAGAGCAATGATTGCTGAGAATTCCTCAGATTCCGATGACCCAGGACGCCGATCCCCTAAACTCTTCTCCGATGAGGAGTATGATGATCTCTGCCTGATGGCAGATGATGAGGTATGTTCTTCTGCCTCTTCTCCTGGTCACGCACTTGAGCTTAGCGCAGACTCAGCAAGAGATCTCGACCTTCAGCTCGCCCTAGAGCAATTGATGGTTGATTTCTCGAGGCTGCATGAGACTCATATTCACACAGTGGATGTGAATGCACAACTGAGCGGAGAAAATGATCGACTCGCTGAGTCTCTCAGAATGAGGGACACTGAGGAGGCACTGAGGTTAGTAAACCTCCAGGAAGAGTTGCTTCATGCCCGGAATAGACATGATGAAACTCCAATGGTGGTTGAAAGACTGAATGTTATAATCAGCTTACAGATTGAGACTCGTGATACTGATCAGTTCCTTGCTCAGGAACAGCAGAAGATTGAGCGGATAGCTCTAAGGGGAATGTTCGAGGATGAGTGGCAAGCTCGTCTTAGTGCTGAGCAAACTACTTGGTACCTTGAACAAACCTCAAGAGAGGCTGCCAATCAACAGTTGGTGCTTCAATACACCACTGAGATTGAGGCCTTGAAAAATCACAATGTGCACCTTGAGGAAAAAAGCTGAAGAAGTTACACAAATCTTCCCTAATTGTTGATGAATTAACAATGATCTCTCAGCATACCGATGGTGCCAAAGCAGGGTTGGGCTATGGTGCCAAAGCAGGGTTGTTTCAGGGAGCAACTTTCAGAGAGTGTTTGTCCCTGCCCAAACTGGTGACAAGGGCACAAGTGTTGCTCACCAGGACAAAGGCAAAGGGAAGGAGAAAGTGTCCGCTGAACCTGTCAGGCAACAGGCTGAGGGACCAAGGCCTCAACCTAAGGGAAAGGCCAAGGCACCTTACCAAGAGCCAAGGAAGAAGGACCAAGGGAACCCCAAGGCTCAGCCTAGGAACCCTCAGGCTGGAAAGAACTCTGCCCCTAGCACTTCTAAGGCTAGGCCTCAGAATGCTCAGTGTGGAAGGACATCAGGCCAGAGGAAGCCTCAGGCAAAGCCCAGAGGCCTCAGGCAGGGCACATGGCCAATCAGGAACGTCCTAATCCTCAAAGGAGAAGGACTGACCAGGTGGCACCGGAGGGCGACGGGACCTGACTCCGATAACGCTCAGGCCAGACTTCAAGTGGCTAGAGGTCAGGCTCGAGCTGCTACTTCCCAGGATAGACCTCACCCCAATACAGTCAAGCCAAGGAGGAACAGGAGGCCAGCCCCCAAGAACAAATCCAGGGCCCCTGAACCTCAGGCTGACACCCTTACACCCTCAACTTCCCAGGCACCTAGGAAGAAGAGGACAATGTATGTTGATATTTCAGGGAGACAGGTTTACACTTCTGATCCCATAATTGTTAAATAAATCTAGATCCCGAAGGGTATGGCTGACACAGTAGGAGCCAATACGAGATGGGTACCTGAGGCCTGATTCTTTTCAGGTCGCTGCGAGCTACAAAAAGAGGAAGAAGGATCTGAAGAAGGACTGATACTTGGACTCAGGGTGTTCCAGGCACATGACCGGATTTCGTGATCTCCTTTAGGACTACGTAGCTCAGGATGGCCCGTAGGTTACCTTTGGTGATAACTCTAAGGGTTTCACTAGAGGGTTTGGTACTCTTGTTGTTGGTTCTGTTAAAATGCTTAATGTATCCTATGTTGAGGGTCTTAGGCATAACCTGCTTTCGGTCAGTCAGTTTTGTGACCGTGGATAAAGTGTAGAATTTACCTCGAATATATTCCTTGTGAAAGAAAAATCTACACTGCAGGTTCTTATTACTGGTGTTAGGAGAGGAAATATTTATTTTGCTGACTTTAAGAGCAGCACTCCTAAAACTTGTTTGGTCGCTAAGAGTTCGTCCGAACTCAGTTGGCTTTGGCATAAACGCCTGAGTCATCTTAACTTCAAGATTATTAATAAAATCTCTCGACTTTCTCTTGTAGAGGGTCTACCTAATGAAGTTTTTAGCAAAGACCACATGTGCGAAGCATGTCAGGAAAGGCAAGCAAACCAAATCTTCATTCAAGGAGAAAGATGCATTCTCAACTGATAGAGTGCTTCAGCTCCTGCACATGGATCTCTTTGGTCCGATTACTCCTGTCAGCATGAATGGTAGGAAATATACCCTTGTTGTTGTTGATGATTATTCCAGGTACACATGGGTTATTTTATTGCTGAACAAGAAGGAGACTCGGGTTAAGCTTCCGGAGTTACTCAAGAAATTGAGTACTGAACAGGGTTAGAGCATTATCAGGATCAGATCAGATCGGGGAACGGAGATTATTAACACTATTATAACTGATTTTTGTATTGACCTTGACATTGCTCATGAGACTTCTGCAGCTAGGACTCCACAACAGAATGGAGTTGCTGAGAGAAGGAATCGGACCCTAAAGAAAGCTGCCCGGACCATATTGGTTGAGTCAGGACTTCCCAAGAAGTACTGGGCTGAAGGAATCAACACTGCTTGCTACACTCAGAACCGATCTATGCTGAACAAACAACATGCTTAGACACCCTATGAAATGTGGAATAAAAGGAAGCCTCGCATCTTCTATTTTCATATCTTTGGGTGTAAGTGTTTCATCTTGAACAATGGGAAAGACCAGCTTAAAGCCTTTGATAGCAAGTCAGATGAGGAAATATTCTTAGGATACTCCTCAGTCAGCAAAACTTTCGGGGTGTACAACTGTCGGACCCTTTGTGTGGAGGAGACACCTCATGTTGTGTTTGATGAGACTGCATTAGTGCGTAGAAAACAGGTTCCAAGTCCTGACACTGAGGGGGTTACCAAGAGGGTGACAAGACTGAGCCTGAAGAATCCTGAGTTCAAGGTCAAATTCGTGAATGCTCCCAAGGGATGGGATGATGATGATGATGATCAGGATGGACCTCAAGCCAACCCTCAGCAAGCCCCAGCCTCGGAGAATGTTGAGTCTCAGACGGAGGCACAGACTCAACCTGAGGTAAGGACTGTCGGTGATGATGCTTCTGCACCTGAGACAGTTACTGAGTCCAACTCTGTAGGGGGAAACAATGTCCCTGACATTGGACAACCCTCAGGAAATGACTCAGTAACCCCTGTTCTTGCTCGTTCTTTCTCTTTGCGTGTTATTGTCGAGACTAACGTTTCAGGATCAGGCGAGGGAACGTCAGCAGCAGCTCCCAGCGCACCGGTCAGCAGGAGGCGATGGCTAGATGTTCACTCATTGGCAGATATCATTGGTGATATCAATGAGGGGGTCAGGATAAGGTTGTTCCATGGCGAGAGCGCTATGTTTTGTTGTTTCCTGTCTGATCAGGAGCCTAAGAACATAGAAGAAGCTCTTGCTGACCCCAACTGGATCTTAGCCATGCAGGATGAACTCAATCAGTTTGAGCGGAATCAGGTTTGGAAGTTAGTTGAGAGACCTAGGCGTCATCATGATATTGGCACCAAGTGGGTCTTCAAGAACAAGAGGGATGGGAAGAATGTTGTTGTCAGGAACAAGGCCAGACTGGTAACTAAGGGTTACTCTCAGGCCGAAGGGATTGACTATGATGAAACCTTTGCTCTGATCGCAAGGTTAGAGGTAATCAGGCTGTTCTTGGCTTACGCAACATTCAAGAAGTTCAAAGTGTATCAGATGGACGTGAAGAGTACTTTCCTGAATGGAGTTCTAAACGAGGAGGTTTTTGTCGAGCAACCTCCTGGGTTCGAAGTTGGTGATAAGGTGTATCACCTGAAGAAAGCTCTTTACAGCCTGAAGCAAGCTCCGAGAGCCTGGTATGATACACTCTCCCAATTCCTGATAGACCACGGGTTCGTGAAAGGAACAGTGGACAGGACACTCTTCAGGATATCTGAAGGAAAGGACATACTCTTGGTCCAAATTTATGTGGATGACATAATTTTTGGATCACTTAACCTGAAGCTTTGTGAGAAATTCTCCAAGCTGATGACGGGGAAGTTTGAGATGTCAATGATGCGAGAGATGAACTTCTTTTTAGGTCTTCAGGTTAGGCAAACTGACTTCAGAAACTTCATAAATCAGTCCAAGTATGCGAGGGACTTGATTCAAAAGTTTGGAGTTCAGTCCAGCAAAGTCTCACGCATTTCCATGAACACAAATGAGAAGCTAGATCCTGACAAGGAGGAGACATCAGTGAATCAGACTGAATATAGGGCACTGATTGGATCTTTATTGTACCTAACTGCAAGTCGTCCTGACATCACCTATGCAGGTGGAGTTTGTGCAATGTATCAGTCTGATCCGAAGAAGAGTCATCTAGAGAGTGCCAAAAAGATACTGAAATACCTGAAGGGTACAGTCAATTTAGGACTTTGGTATCCCTCTGATGACAACCTAGAACTGACAGGGTATTCTGATGCTGACCAGGCTGTAGGATTGATAGGAAATCAACTACAGGCACATGTCAGTTTCTAGGGAGTAAACTGATCTCTTGGTTTTCCAAGAAACAAACAAGTGTTGCAACGTCTACTACTAAGGCTGAGTATATGGCGGCGGAGCAAAAAGCAACAACTGAGAGACTACCAAGTAGAGGCTACTGAAGTCCCAATTTATTGTGACAATAACAGTGTCATTGTCATATCCCTAAACCCAGTCTTACACACAAGATGTAAGCATGTAGATACCAGACATCACTTTATAAGAGATAATGTTGAGAAGAAGGATATACGGATGGAGAGGATCCATACTGACAAGCAGAGAGATGACTTCCTTACTAAGGCCCTGCCTGAAACCAGGTTTGTTGAGCTGTCAGTAGAGTTAGGACTTCTTGACCCAGGTGTAGAGGATTCAGTATGAATCTCAGTTCAGGATTGAACAAGGTGGTCAAGAGGGATGATTAACTCAGGATCAGGTTACAGAGAGTTGGATGGCTTCTAGGGGGAACAAACATCAGAATTAGGATCTTCAGGATCAGGACGGGTTTAGGTTCAGGACACAGACTTCAGGGCTTGTCACCCTGATCGATTAGGAGGTATCAGTCAGGTTTCTATATCTGACTGACTGGTATGTATTATTGAATCTTTCCTCTCATCATGACTTGCTTGCACCATTTCTGATTTAAAGTCTGACACCACATCAATTAAAGGGTTTTTAACTCGCATCCCAGCCGTTCATTTATTATTCAGTTTTTATTAAATGCAATAATTGGTATTTATTTCAAACATGCTCTGACATGCATTTAATGCGAATGTGGGCGGGAACAGTTTTCAATAAAGTTTTGAATTATTAACTTCAAAAACTGAATTGGTCCGAATTCTTAGCATTTATTTTATTCCAGATATACCCCTAAATCTTATCCATTGAATTTCAAAAGACCATTAATCCACCCCGTCCATTAAAACTGAGCTTTTAGGTATAAAAGGAAGGTTCATTCTTTTTGCACATTTTACGCTGTCATATTTTCCTAACCCAAATTTCTCTACAAATCATCTACTTGCTTTCTTTGCATCTATGTCTTCTACAAAACCTTTCATGACCGCTGCTGAGGCCAAGAAATTCCACACCGCCGTCTCCGCCGTGGAATCCAAGGTGACTTTTGAATGGTTGGTCGATTTCTCTCATTGTTCAACCATCAAAGAACTGAGCCAAGTCTATGGAGCGATCAAGGCTGCTGGACTTCTCGATTTTGTCACCATCCGACCCGCCAAAACTTGTGCTCACCAGATTATTGCATTCTATGCAAATCTGGCTCAGAATGATGCAGGGGAGTTGGAATCAGTGATTCCACTCTGGAGGTCTATGGAGAAGGAGGGCAAGAAGGTCGTTCAGCACTTCTTTGAGAAGGTGAACGTCAGGGCATTGATAAGAAAGGTCTTCAAGTTGGCTCACTCCACCAGCAAAGAGGAATTGGTAGATCCATCCATGCACAGGTTCGGTAAGGAACAAGGCTGTGCAGATACGTACCTGATCGTGCCTTTGGAGATTTTTGGGAAGATGAACAAATAGCTCCTGAAGCCTGAGTACAAGCTAATGTTCGAAATTGTTACTCAGAGCATTATGGGGTTTGTGGGAGGTTTGGAGCAAGTTTCTCAGCCCAAAATCAGGGTAATGGCTGCAGTGGTGGAGAATGCAAGGGTAGACTGGGAGGAATACTTCCTCCAAAAGATGGTTCAGGAGGCGAAGAAGATTGAAAGGAATGGGGATCAGATCATCCTGACCAAGAATCCCCATTTTGGTTCAAAACTTTCTGTGATGCTTCAGGATCTCAGGTTTGGAGATATCGATGAGGAGGGGCTCATTGATTTCAAGGAAAAACACATCTTGTTTCAAAATTCTGCTGACACGGTTAAGAGGATGAGAGATACTGAGATCAAGAAGGTCTCGAAGGGGAAGGGCAAGGATGCTAGTTCAAAGGCTCAGGAAGAGCCAGCAAAACATGGTCCCACGAAGGTGAAGATGAAGGGAATCACTATCGTTGAACCGACTGAGAGGATAACAATGCTGAGGGATGAGCCATCTGATACTGACTCAGATGTTCCAGAGGCTAGAACTGTACGAGTCGCCAAGTCCACGCCGTCAGCTCCGACACCATCAGTAACCCCGGTTACCGAAACCCCAACTGAGCTGGAGGTGGCTCGGGAAGCTGAGAAGAACCCTCTGGAGGAGGTGACTCAGGCCCAGGGGGAACCTGAATCTGAGGCAGGAGGACAAATTGGTGAAGATGTAACAACTGGTCAGTCTGAAACACCCTTTAGGACTGATCAAGTGGTCGCTGACACCAACATAATGGGTGTGGTTCAGGAAGTGGAGGAGGAGCACGGTGAGAAGGAGACTTAGGCGGAGCCTGCAAAGGAGTTTGTGGAAGATGATGTCGTCCAGGAGGGACATGGAAGTTTTGATGCTGGGTCAGAAGGGCATCAGGAAGGTGAGGGAATGTAGGCTCAGGAGGAGCTCCATGATGAGGATGTGGAAGATAACCAGGGCAGGAAATGGGCTATTTCTAACGATGAAGAATCTGAATCTGATCATCTGGAGGAAACTCTGGAGGAGGTCCCACCGCCACCCAAGCTGACTCCATTTGAGATGGATGCTTATTCTCAATCCATCCGGTTTGTCAGTCAGCATCTTCCTGGTCTAGATCAATCATATGGTGAAGAAGTGATCAAGCTCAGGATTATGGTTATCATGAGGAGAGCATCGATTCCAGAGATTACTTCACTGATTGAGACGAAGGGAGTTGATTGACTCAGAGATCAGGAACAAACCATCTGTGAAAGGTTTGGAATTCGCTCTTATGCCCAGGTTTTGACTAAGGAAGACTTTGTGAAAGTTGTCAGGGCCCACAATCCTCAGCCCAACCCTCCTACTGAACTGGCGTTAGTTCCAGTAGTTGGGGAAGGTGCGACCTCAGGTGGAGGTGCACCGGCCGATGACTCACTCCTAGGGGCCGGGACTGCTGAGGCTCACGGAGAGGCCCCACTATCAGTTTTTACCGAACTGAAGTCCGCCAAGAAGAAGTCCAGAACTGTCTCGGTGGGAGTGTCACCGATGGGGAGGACAATCCTGGCAAAGCTCGATCGTCAGCGTGAGAAGATCAAAAATCTTACTGCTGAGTTGGCCAGTGCTAGGAAGGAATCAGTTGATAGATTCCTGAGCATTGAACAACAACGATTATCCGGAGTCACTACTGACCAAGTTCAGATCATGATTGACTCATCTCTAAGTGGCCTTGATGACAGGATAAAAACACTCATTGATGAAGCACTGAAGGGGCAGGAGGCCCAGGTCAGGACAGTGGCTCAGGAGGAGGCCAAAAAGGGGGATGACGCACTTCTGGCCAGATGGAGAGAGGGTCAGAAAGCTTCTGAGGACGCATGGAACAAGTCACTGAACACAATGTTTACTGAAAGCCTTGCAAGAAAGGATGAGCTGACTGCCATGCGGAAGGAGTTTGATAGTCATTTGTCTGAAAGCCTGATCAAGATAGAGAAAGGTGATCAGGTGGCCAAGGACTTGAAGGTGGTGGTAGACCAACAGGCTTCTCAGGGGATCCTGATCCAGGATATGCAGAAGAAGCTAGATAAGGAGGATCGGGCCCCTGATGCTGCCAAAAAGGGGGAAGGAAAAGCTTCGAAAAATCCTAAGTCAAATGTTCAGAAATGGAAAGCTGATGTCTCCGTGGAAGATCTGATGGAGGAGTTTGAGGAGCAAAGATTCCCTGGTGATCCCATTGTTGAGGGAAGGAAGAGGATAAAGCAACTGACACTGGAGACTGCTATGCAGGTCAGGAGTCAGGCTACTGAACTCCAAAAGCTAAAGGGACAAATGGATGTGCTGAAAGAGAAGACTGATCCTAAGAAGCCTGCCCCTAAAGCTGGGAAGAAGAAAGCAGTTGCTTCGTCTAAGAAGAAGGTAGTAGACACTCAGGCAGTCTGTCCCCTCACTTTTGAGTATGTAGACAACTTTGTACCTCCAGAAATGAATGAAGCATGGATTCCAGTCAAGAAGGTTTTTGTGGAGAAGTACTATGTCTATGGGGACTGGCTGAGAGCTTCTGAAGGCAAGGACAGGAATGCTATCTTTGCTGAGTTTATGGCCTTGCATCACTCTGAGCTCTGGGGAGAGATTGACAGATTTCCTGATAGAGCTGGAGTTCAGGTAAAGGCCCCTGAGAACATCATCTACCCTCCTCCAACCCTTGGCATTAACAACCATCTGAACATGGACCTGATCCGAGAGGAGATTGCTAAGGTTGCCAGGCGATCGTGTTCCCTTGAGGATGCTGACATGTTCCATGCTGCCAAGATGAGAGTACTTGGAAAGTATGGGATCTCCTTGGCTAGATGGGAAGATGAAGACTGAAGGGTAGTATCAGGACTAGTGTTTCAGGGATATTGTTTGTAATAGTTTCAGGACCTCATGTACTTATTATCATATCAATGAAACTATTTATATTCCTGAGACAACATCTCGTTGACTCCTGATAACCCTTTCCTGTTTCCATCTTATAGAACTAAGGACCTGAAATGTTTATGGTTCCTGAACTGAATACTGAGGTTTCAGTAATATGTTTAGATGGTAGGATTTTTCTAACGGTTTTGGCATCATCAAAAAGGGAATTGTTGGGACAATCTTAAGTCGTTTGATTAGATCCTAAAACCACTTGATGAATTTTTCTAAGTATAGTTCATCAGGATGTTAGTTTCAAGATAGTCAGGTTAGAATAGGTTTCTCTGTTCACAGGTATTCAGTTCAGGGGGAACGTGCTAAGGAGTGAGAACTGATGGTGATGTCCCAAAGGTCTGAAGTCAGAAGCATCTCCAACCCTGAAAGTCTTGATCGTTCTGAAGATGATCAACCTGAAGCTTAACCTCAAAAACCTGGAAAGAGTCCTGAAGCTGCGTAGAAGCCATCCCGAAGAGAACCACTGATCCCGACTAAACTGTGTAAACTAAGCATGCTCAGGGAGGTCGCTATCAATGAAGGCACAATGTAACCTTGATCAAGCTGAACGTCCTTCTGAAGTTCATAAGTCCTAACTTGGGCCTAGTATCAGTTTACCTGATACTTGTAAGTCCTGAGACCCAAAGGTTACACGTACAAATGGAAGTCTGAGAAATAAAAGGAATGTCTGTATCTCCAACATAAGACAAACATTTATTCTGAGTAAAGAACGAGACTCAGAGTTATAAATGTACGAGGATCAGTAAAATCTAAGCCGATAAACTAGCTGTTGGACAAATGACCAGTGAGGAGATAACACGTATGTACGGAGACTGCATGCATTTAATGTTTCTCAGAGGTGCAGGCGGCGGATCAGATCTTTACCATACTAGGTATGGGTTTTGTCAGACAAGGACAACCAGTACCTACACCTACCTAAAATAGGAGGGTTTGAAACGGATATCCTCCAACGGATCTATTTCAAACCTCCCTATAAATACAGAAGACCTTGCTCCCATTCAAGGTGACGGGAAATTTCCAAGCGATTTATTCTCAAGATTCCAAGCACGCAAAGTTCATTTGAAGCAACACTCTGAAGTCCTAAATTTCCCTAGTGTTGTTGTGGGAATCTATTATGTATTTTTCTTTGAGTATTGATCTCATCCTTAGAACTGTTTTGTTTAGAGGGATCAATACACAAGAGTTGGAAACGTAAATACCAAACCCCTCAGGTTGTGAGTTGGTTGGTAGGAAGGACTGAGACTTGTAAAACACCCAGGGGTCAGTTCCTAAGAGAGGAAGTTGGCTACTCGTGTCCCGTGGCACGTAAAAATCAAGTACCTATCCTCAGTGGTAGAGGGTAGCTTCCTATTCAATCAGGTCGTGGACGTAGGAGTTGGTTATCTCCGAACCACGTTAAAAAGTCCCCTGTGTGCTGATTTACATTCTTGCTCAGGATCATAACTGTCATCATATTAAACTGAGCATCCTTGCATTATTTTCAAACTATCAGGACTGATTCTTCATCCTAATCATTTAAATTGTGCATCAGTCTTAATCACGTTTTCCCTAAGCAAACTGATAAGTTTTCAAAACTAAAACGAGTAGGAACTTAAAGGCTCACATTCCGCACTAAACTGAGCTTACTGAGATAGCTATCCAACTGACCTGCTACCGAGCTGTCAGTAGGTGGGTTATCTCTCCTGACTAAGTCTGAAAGAGCATTTTCCTGAACTTTTGGGAAAATCTGACATCAGTGTATTTCCCCCCCCATACACTGATTATACTCGTTTTAGGACCAACACTATGATAATGGATTTAATACATATTATTGAGATAAGATTGAAGAATTTATTTAATTATCGAACCTAAGCATGAGACCTAAGTGATTATTAGTTTGAGAAAATGGGTAATCATTAGGAGGGATTAGAATAATTTTTTGTGTTATTTTTGTTGGGAGAAATCCTAGCAGTCCCTGCCTTGGAGGCGAGCTGCACTCAAGTCCACTCGTTCGCTCGATTAAAGGGATAGTTGTGTGCCGTCCGTGGCGCTGAAGCTAGATATTGGGTTTAAAGGAATTGATTGTACTACTCATACCAACATGGTGCATCTTCTTTTCTGGTGCCCATTGTGAAAGAACTCTAAAGTTAAGCGTGCTTGGCTTGGAGAAATTTCATGATGGGTGACCCCCTGGGAAGTTCTCAGGGTGTGTGCGAGTGAGGACATAAGCACGCTAGAAAAGACCCGTGTTGGTTTGCCAGGATAGTACATCAGTTCTACTCAGCGCTACCGATCCTACAATTGGTATCAGAGCACAGGTCACGGGTTCGAGTCCGCCATGGCGCAAATAGTGGTATGTTTGGCTTCAAGTCAGGCTACTGCTAGGGGGGGATTGTTGGGAGAAATCCTAGCAGTCCCTGCCTTGGAGGCGAGCTGCGCTCAAGTCCACTCATTCGCTCGATTTAAGGCATAGTTGCGTGCCGCCCGTGGCGCTGAAGCTAGATATTGGGTTTAAAGAAATTGATTGTACTACTCATACCAACAAGGTGCATCTTCTTTTCTGGTGCCCATTGTGAAAGAACTCTAAAGTTAAGCGTGCTTGGCTTGAAGCAATTTAATGATGGGTGACCCCCTGGGAAGTTCTCAGGGTGTGTGCGAGTGAGGACATAAGCATGCTAGAAAAGACCCGTGTTGGTTTGCGAGGATAGTACATCAGTTCTACTCAGCGCTACCGATCCTACAATTTTGGATTGTTAATATTTGCTAGGTAAAAATACATGTTTATATTATACTTTTTTTGAATTAATTGGTTAAAAATTTGATTAATTCTATTTTAGTGACCAACTCTATAGAAATCAACACAATCACTTGAATGAGTTATTTGTCAAAGATGAATGTCTGGGTATTGCATATCCCTTTGAACCATTTTTCTATAATTGATTGTTAGTTGTCTATTTTTGTGAGTTAAGATTGGATGAAACTTTGCTTGATCATTTAATGATTGCTATTTCGTTTAATTATTAATTGTGACAATGTAGTTAGTAATTTGAGAATAATTTAAGTTCAAAATATCTCTAATTAAGTGTCATTTATAGAAAGAACAAGACCATCTCATAAAATTTCACTCTAAACCTTCCTTGTGGTTGTTTATTTTATGTGTTGGAAAATATTGGAACAATCAACCCGACTCTGACTTGGTTCTTCCTGAATTCTTTAAGATTGCTCCATTTCTGAAGATGAGTGTTGTCAATATTTCTTTGAGTCATTTAAGTTGGATGGTTTCGCCAGTTTTACACGTGTCACTATGCTATTGGGACAGTCGATGAGTCTTTTTAAAACTGTAATTCCCCGTTCTCCAAGTTCATTCCTAAGGGATTGGAAAAGGTGGTTGTCTTTATGACCAACAATCATATTTTGGGTGGATATTTGCAAAATATGTCCTCTAAATATTGCAACCTAAGACCCCCGTCTGGTTTATAAATACGAACTTGTTCTCTTTGTCAACATGTCAATAATAAATATTCTTTATACTTCGTACATGAAAATCTCACCAGAAATAATGCCTTCCGATGGTGATTCAGACTAGAGTAATGAAGATTTTTTTCTCAACTCTTTTCATACGTTGGGTTGAAGTGTGGTGCTGAAAACCCCTAAAACTATGTGGGCATAATGAGATGGCTCAGTTGGGTGGAAAGAGCGGTCTTGGATCCTAGTAAAAACCAGATCAACTTTACATCAGCTCTCTCCCGCGACAAATGGAGTTTCATCAGTGGGGAACTTCGGGGAAGAGGCAACTTTTTTCATCATTTTCATCCTAATCCTGTCAATTCGCCTCTTCAAATCAGCCAATGATTTTACCCACGGAGTGTTCATAAGATCTCCAACCCAACCCTCTTTTCAGTGCTACTTTTCCTCAAGAAAGTCACTGAGGGTTTGGTTGGACTTTCTTGTAATACCCTAAGTTTTCATGTCCATATTCGCTTCACTAAATATTTTGTGATATTCTATGAGCTTATATGACACATTTATATTTGAATTTAGGCATGGGCACAATTATATGTTTAATTGCTCGATACTTGCTATTAATTTATTATTTGCTCGATATATGTTTATTCTTGAGATTTTAGAATTTTTATATGCTCTTTATTTGTCTCTTAAAGTATTTAACTTAAGATTAA